>JAEOAD010000027.1:19215000-19750000 GCA_036365145.1 Orientallactaga sibirica | reverse complement strand
GCGATGTGTGATGTGGAAACACTTGCTTGATGACAATGCTGCATGGACTTAGGCACGTGGAAGCCATTGCAGTCAGCCTTGAGAAGAGTCGGGGAGAGTACATTGCACTGGGTTTTGCCTGAGTGTTGAGACTAAGATTACTTCCCAGCTGTCCTTTCTCCATCCTGAGCATCACACTCACATGCGCTTAAGCAGGAGGATCTGGTTCTCCATCGACCTGCTAGATGATTCTAGTTAATTGGTTATGTAGGATGATAGGAAGATATTAATGCCTAATAACAATTTAAAGTGATACCTGCCCCTGTTTACCTAAATAAACACGGGGAGCCATAACTAATATTTATGAGAATAAGTAGTGTCAGTGGGGCTAGAACTTGGGCAGAGTGTTTCCTCCTTCAAATTTTCTACAGAACGGTTCACATCATCTACAGAACAATTACTTAGATATGTTAAATATATGTACAGTTATATTTACTTTAGTATGCATATGATTGATACTTGTATAAAGAGGGAAAGAGATTGAGAATATAAGGTTTATGATAAAATGCCTGTAAGGACATTTTATTTGATTCCTTTATCCTTTATCCCAGTAAGCATAATCTTTATAAGATGCTGTTGCTAATCCACATTAAAACAGAAAATAATTGTGTATATTTTCTTTAATTCTAAGGCTAGTTCTCTAGCTCTATGGGAAAGTAGATCTTATTGAAGTAGAAAAACTCATTTTTCTGCCAATTTCTAGCAATCTAAGGTTGGATCTTAACTTTTCAGCATCTTAGTTTATCTGTCATATATATTTGTGTATATATATATATATATATATATATATATATATATATATATATAGAGAGAGAGAGAGAGAGAGAGAGAGAGAGAGAGAGACCGAGAGACCATAAGGGCTAGGGTTTCAATATAGTTCTAGAATGTCAATTTTCTTAGTTCAGAAAACTGGAGGAACATATTTCTAAGGCTCTACCTTTCTCATGTTATAGTTTATGATGAGGTTTCTGTTCCAAATCATTGAATCCCCTTTGACAACAGAATTGTTTTCTTACCAGCTCTTGAGAACATGTCCATGAGAGTGCAAGAATCATTCATTTCCTCCGTTCCTTGTAGACACAGGCTTCTTTAGTTGTTTTTGTGAGCTGTTTTGGCCTGAGCCACTCTGCAAGGCACTAGACCTTTCTAAGATACAGTCCATATTTGACAGCCCATTGGTGGTTTGTTCTCGTGTGGAGGAGTTTCCCCCCTGGCTTTATTTTTTTATTTTTTATTATTTTTATTTTTTTATTATTCTTTTGGAGAGAGACACACACAGAGAGAGAGAGAGAGAGAGAGAGAGGGAGAGGGAGAGGAAGACAGAGATGGGTGCACCAGCAGTGTCTCAGCTGCTGCGAATGAAATCCAGATGTGTTCGCCCCCTTGTGGTCAAGTGTGGCATTGCGCTCTTGCGTCACTTTGCATCTGGCTGAACGTGGGACCTGGAGATTGGAACGGCTGGAGATTGGAACCAGTGTTCTTAGGCTTAGGAGGCAGGCGCCTTAACCCCTAAGCCATCTCTCCAGCCCCCCTGGCTTTATTTAATGAGGGAGAAGCCAGTTAGAGGATGGATTGGCTACTGTGGCCTGATATTTTCACCAAGACGTGTGAGAATCCTTATAAGCTCTTAGTAGACGGGCTGGGTACAGTCTTGACAGTGAATGGCCTTCACACCGTGGGTTCTTAAGAAAAGCCTAGAGGTCAGCTATTTCCCTGCATGTTGTCCTGGAAGTCCAGGGATTCTGGGGAACATCTGCTAAATTTGATAGGTGATGTGATAAGAATTAGGAGAGTTAATTTCACAAAACTTAGCATTTAATGACAGGCAGAGAGGCACACAGAGATACTGACATATCACTGTTTACCATTCACAAAACCATTCACAAAAACTAAAATGTCCAGAAAGAGAGGAATAGATAAAGAAAATGGGGTTTCTATGCACAATTCATCTTTGTCAGTCATGAAGAATGAAGTTATGCCAGCCTTGGGAAAATGGATGAAGTGGGAGATAATCCAGTGAAAGGAGTCAGTTGCAGAAAGACAAATATTTAATATTCTCTCATTTGTGGGTTCTACATGTTATAGATCTAACAATTCATATATGTACTGATAGCATGAAAATAGAAGGGAGGTGAGGTGGCACATGCCTTTAATCCCAGCACTAGGGAGGCAGAGGTAGGAGGATCGTTGTGAGTTCAAGGCCACCCTGAGACTGCATAATAAATTCTAGGTCAGCCTGGGCTAGAGTGAGACCCTACCTCAATAAATTAAAAAAAAAATAGAAGTGAAACTGTCTAGGGGAATAAAGGGAGTAATGATGAAAAGGGGGGAAGCAGAAGGGCATTGGGGGATATGATCAAAGTATAGTATACACTTACATGAAAATGGCTGTAGAATCCTGTGTGGTTAAACACTGCAGGCTATTTACATAATAGATCACCATGCAAATCTTTTTCTCTTTCTCAGCCACTGGGCACAAGAAAAGGCTTCCGTTCGCCTTCCATGCTTTCATATCTACTAAAGGGAAGGCTAATTCTTACCTCTGAGTGTTTGTGGGATTCAGTGAGTTAACAAAGCAGAATCCTAGAGCATGTTGACATGAAATACACTGGAGTCTCTTTGTCTATATTTCCCTGGGTAAACTTTCCCCTCATTTAATAATCCTCTTCCCTCCCCCCTCCCATTTCAAACTGTCAGGAAGAATGCTATTTGGGGCATAATAGAAAATCTTTCTCAGATTTCCCTCCCACAGAGAACAAAGAATATAGAAAAAGGACCTCTATTCTTGGACCATCATTATTCTCAGTGTCTGACTGACGTGGAGCAAGTACATGGAGCATATTTGAATGCCTGGCTATTTCCTATACCAGCAGTCAAGGTCACCACCGTACGATTGGCCATCAAAAGTATCATCTGTTGGATCTTGAAAGGCTTTAACTAGAAATTCCTCCCCTTCTCATATTCACCATCCTAAAGGCCAGTCTCAAAGCCTTTTAGTTTCTCTTTAGACTTTTATTTTTGGTGCTATATACCGCTAGTGTGCATTGCCTTGAACTATTTGAGGTTCATTGTTTATTGTCTTCTTCTTTGGAGTGTATTTCAAGCATGTCTTTTCTGGTGATCGTTTGTTCAACCTCTCAGTGTACCCAGGCTCGAAGAAAACAATGAATTCAAATTTAGTGTGTCATTATTTCTGCCCCCTTGTTTTAATTTCATCTTAATGTTTGAGATGACTTTGCCCAGGAGTACCAAACCTTTCAAAAACCTGACAGAAAACCTAACATGCTCCAAATTCATTTATGTCAGAATTTACAGAGACCTCCAAAATTTCTCTCATAATTTACAAAGATCAGCTAACTATTTTCCTTAAAACACAGCTTTTAACCCCTGAGAAGCCATGCAGTAGAACCAAGGGCAAGATGGTAAGTCCTAAGCTTTACTGACATAATAATCCCATTTACCAGACGAGGAGTTCTCTAAATTACCTGTATTTCTTCTTCTCGCTTCTTTCTGCCAACCTTAATTTCCATCTTTCCTTCTTCAGATACAGCAACTGAACCTTCCTTTTTTAGCATTATGTCCACCTACCTGTAACAGAAATTAGATAAAAGTAAATGCTTTCTGTTGTTTGAATCAAGATTATTTCTACTCAGGCTACTGGTAGCCAAGAACCAAATCATCTATATTGTAGGGTCAGTTCATCTCTGTACAGTAGAGAGTGACAGAGAAGACCCTCTGCTGCTCAGCCCTGAACAACTCAATTATTATGTTGTTTAGAATTTAAATTAGTGGCCCTTATGAAGTTTCTGGGGTGATACATTGCTACATCTTAATTATTGACCAATTACATGTTTAGGTTTTTTTTTTTTTTTTTTTTTTTTTTTTCAAGGTAGGGTCTCACTCTAGCTCAGGCTGACCTGGAATTCACTCTGTAGTCTTAGGGTGGCCTTGAACTCACGGTGATCCTCCTACCTCTGACTCCCAAGTGCTGGGATTAAAAGCGTGTGCCACCACACCCAGCATGTTTAGTTAATTAAAAAAAAAATGGTGCCTCAAACTTTCCTGATGTTTATCCTGTGATATTGCACATTGTAAGATAGAAAATAAGGCCTAGCACGCCGGCTTGCCCCTGTGGTCCCAAGAAGGTACAGATGCATAGATAGGAGCTGGAAGTATACCATCACGCATCAGTTACAGGGATGGATAATTCTGCATGTGTAAACAGGACTATCTGTCTGGACGTGTTAATCGTGAGAATCTGAAGGAGTTTCAAATGTCCAGTGGTAACTATTAGTAATGTGAGAACCTAAGAGCTCTTAAACTATGGAAACTGTAAGACACAGTATGACGTTATCTAAAACATTTATGAAATGCATCTACATTTGTGTACGACATGATTGAAATGCATTTGATTACATTATCTACCTATCAAACATTGACTGATGCACCAAAAAGTGAATTTCTTCTCATAACATTTTAAGATTCATACAAATGTTTCAACGTGGAGGGTTGTAGCATATTTAAATAGAAAGAATTTTCAGTTCTGTTGAAAAAAATGGATTTGATACTGTAGATAGCTCAAGATATTTTATTTTTGCATGTGTATTTTGCATGTGGTATGCAGTCATCTGTGTATATATCTACAAATGTAACTGGGTGCATGTGTATAGGTGCATGTCTGTGTGTGCGTGTTTACGTATGTGTGTGTGTGCACATGTAGATGGTGTATGCAAGTGTGAAGACAGAGGTCAACCCTGGATGTCTTCCTCAATCACTTTCAAGTTATTTTTAGAATTCCTAGAATTCTACAAGCAGTTTGCTCTTGCTAGCTGACAAGCCCCAGGGCCTGATCTGTTTCCACCTCCTGAGTACTGACTGCCTCTACTCTTTGGTTTCTATGAAGTACTGAGAGTTGAACCCAGGGCATTTACCCTGGCATTTTCCCAGGCATGGTAAATGACTCTTGACAGAGGAATGTACAAATAATGCTTGGTTTTCTCTAGGTTATTTTACAGTGAAGAAGGGAAGGGTGGCATTTGAAAACCACTGACACTACATAGGAGTCTGATGTAACCTAATAAAGAATTTGGGAACCAATGATATGAGCTAAGGGGTTGTGGAAAAGGATAATTAGTTGACCACTTATTTTTTTCTCACGGATCATATATTGCACTTCATTTGATAAATGAAACACATCTGATCCAAAGCACTGTTCTCTGTCTTTATGCCACTCTCTGCTTTATTGAAAGTTTTGTCTTATGCCTTCACACCTGTTCATTTGAATTCTTCCAGGTAAATGAAGGAATTGACTGAGGGTTCTCTCTGCAACCTATTGCACAGCCTTCCAGAAAGAACGAGAACACGGAAGACAACAGAACTTGCCTCAGTAGCAGCACGATGGCTTCCTAAGTGACTTAGAGGATTGCACCACATTTCATCTGGCCCTTTAACATATGTTTATCTATCCAGATATCTATTTATCTATCTAATGTGTGTGTTTACACACAACACATAAACGATATGCAAAAGTATATGGAAGCAGATGCCTTGCAAAGATTAAATGTGATTTTTTATATGTCTCTGAAGTCTGTGTCTCGTGTTAATACAATGGATTGTCACATTTTTCCATTGTTCCACATCAAAGCATGCAATTATATCGCCTTAATTGGAAGCACTGATGTGTTTTCACCAAGGATGTTTATTTGTATCCTGACTACTGAGATATAAATATGGGACCATTTGCTATTTTTAGTTTTCTACTAACAGGGTTTTCTTTATTTTTTTAATTTTTATCTTTATACACAGACATATTGGGTTTATTGTCAGTTTAAAACTCTAAATATGTAGTCGAATCCTATTAAAAAAATCTTAGTAGTCGTGTATTAAAATGAGTCTTTATTCAACTGTCCTGAGCATGTGTAGTGGAAAGTCCAACAGGGTCCTGGGTTGTAGCTCAGTGGCAGTGCGCCCTTGGCATGTAGGAGGCTCTGAGTGCAATTTTTATGACCAAATAAAATCAAGGCATCTATGAAAGTAAAAACTGAAAAATAAAAAAAAAGAAATATATTATAACAGATATTTGCCACATATACGTATAAGCCCAACTGGCATTTATTTTCCCCACTGAGCAGAAGATCTTTAAACATTTTGTAATCACTGATCAATATGGTCAGTATGTATTTCGGACAGCTTTTATGATATTTACATATTGTTACTGGTAACTGTGTGCTTTCAGACTTTCTTCTTCTTCCTTTTTTTTTTTTTTTTTTTTTTTTTTTTTTTTTGAGGTAGGGTGTCACTGTAGCCCAGGCTGACCTGGAACTCACTATGTAGTCTCAGGCTGGCCGTGAACTCACGGTGATCCTCCTGCCTCTGCCTCCCAAGTGCTGGGATTAAAGGCGTGTGCCACCACACCTGGCTTGCTCTCAGACTTTCTAAGGGCATCTTCTTTCTTTGGATTTTATTGGAACCACATTTTCCTGTACTAGGGATTACAAGTTCAAGGCCAGCCTGGACATTGAAAGAAAGGAAAAATTGACCCATCACATTACCAACGTTTCATTTGTTTTTCTACAATGCCTTACTTCAAAACCCTGATGATGCATTATGCAAATGGGAAAGGAGCCCAAAGAACTTGAAAGTTGAGGTAGCTGAATAACCATCTGATCACACACTCCATTAATTAATTAATTAATTAATTCCCACAACAAATATTGTATTCATTAGACATCGGCCAAGAGCCAGGCAAAGATCCTCAGGGAAGTCGCATCCAAATAGGTTAGATCATTATAGATGATGATGTATATTGAGGGAGAAAACGGTGGGTGCTGGGATAAAAAGTATAGAGGCCTTCTTTTAGAGAGGAATAGGCATTAAACGTTGTCTAGGGAGGTGACATTCAAACGAGATCTAAGTCGGGGAAGTGTTATAAAGAGACTGGAGAAACAATGTCAGTCAGAAACTCATGAAAATCAAAGGAGGGAAAGGCAGGGTGGCAGGAGCAGGGGAAGGAACATGGATGAAGGTCATAAAGCGGGAACAGCCAGTTAGCTCTATGGCAACAAGGCAGCTTGACACAGTGCTCTGTCACCTGTCCATGGGGTCGTCCACCAGTGCAACTCACCCCTAAGGTCTTGACGCTGATCTTGGCAAGGTGCTTCCCAGTGGACTGGCAGGGCTAGGGCTTACTAACCAGTCTCATATGGTGGTTCCAGGTGGGGATGCTTTATGTGTCTTTCTTTCTTTCTTTCTTTCTTTCTTTCTTTCTTTCTTTCTTTCTTTCTTTCTTTCTTTCTTCCTTCCTTCCTTCCTTCCTTCCTTCCTTCCTCTCTCTCTCTCTTTCCCTTCCTTCCTTCCTTCCTTCCTTCCTTCCTTCCTTCCTTCCTTCCTTCCTCTCTCTCTCTTTCTCTCTCTCTTTCTTTCTTTCTTTCTTTCTTTCTTTCTTCTTTCTTTCTTTCTTTCTTTCTTTCTCTTCATTTGATACCATCCTGGAAATAAGAAGTGGTCAAGATCACTTAAGTTTAAAACAAAACATCATGGCCTGGGAGATGGCTGCATTGGGTAAAGCTCACCAATGCTCAAGTAAGATAAGAGAGTGAATGGCCTAAGATGACAGCACCGGGGAGGCGGGGACAGCTACATTACTAACACTCAGTGACTGGCTAGTCTAGATGCATCAGTTAGTTCTACGTTGTGAGAGACCCCTTCCTTTTTTAAATATTTATATGCATTTACTTATTTGTCTATATATTTGTTTACTTATTTGCAAGGAGAGAGATGAGAGAGACAGACAGAATGGGCACACCTATGGCCTCCAGAGGTTGCAAATGAACTCCAGATGCATGTACCACTGTGTGTATCTGGCTTTACATCGGTCTTCGGGAATCAAATCTGGGTCATTAGCTTTTACATACAAATGCCTTAACCTCTGAGACATCTGAGAGGGACCCTTTCTTAAAAAATAAAGTGGAGAACAAATGAAGAAGACACCCACTGCTGAGCTCTAGACTTCACACACGTGCACCCACACCCACGGGGTGCCTTCACACATACAAATGGGTATCCACCCATGCGTGCATGGCACACACATTTTACCATGCCAAAAATAACAAAAAGGGGCTGAGTAGATGGCACAGTGGTTAAAGGTACTTGCCTGCAACGCTTGCTAGCCTGGGTTCGAATCCCCTGCACTCATCCGAAGCCAGACACAAAGTGTGGTGCAAGCCTCTGGTGGTTATTTGCAGCAGTGAGAGACCAGTGCATCTCCACACGTACATGCACACACAAGCATGGAAAAAGAAATAAATAAAAATATTTTAAAAAGAAAAATAGCAGACCTGAGCAACGGAAAGCAGTAGGCGTACCTTACAAGGCCATGCGTTTGAGGAGTTCTGGGTCCCAGTGCTTCCCTGGGAGAGTGGCTGCAGCACATCCAGAGGGTAACTGCCCCACACAGAGAGTATTAAAGAGCAGCCATGGGCAGAACGGTCATTTAGGAATGGTGTCATCCGTGGACCTTCAATCAACAAAGCCTGGTCTGTCTCTTGTGTCACAGAGAATCAGCATCTCTAGCCAGGCAAAGCTGTGAGAACGACATGTGAGTAGATGGAGACGCAGAGAATGTTCTCAGGATATGACACTGGTGTGTGCGCAGTGACATCCCTAACAGACCAAACGGGTGGAAGCTGTGTACTCCCCCCTTGGTATTAACATACTTCCCCTCTTTTGTCCTCAAGTTACATATGCATAATGTTTTTTAAGGAGGGTCACTGCTTTCTCTCCAGAAATTTGAGCAGTGACATCATGTGGTCCTTAGTTGTTCCATAGAACAAGATGGATTACAAGCCTGTGAATTCAGGCGGTGGCCTGTTGCTGTTTCAAAATCACCAGGATCCCAAGTATTCATTTCACATGTGCACATCTTGAACCATAATTAAGTTGAGCAGCAGTCTGATGGAAGGTTCCATCTAATAGTACTTAGACCTTACTCTCAGACTCCTTGGGGACGTCATAGCGTTCTCTTTCTGTTCAGCTTCTTTCATTTGATACACCTGTTTTGTGTTACATCGTTCCATGGAGTTATTTTAATGGAGGGGCTTCTATGGAAATAGCATCTCTGCGTTTGGACTAGTCTAATAAGATAAAAACTGGTGTGGAAGAATGGAATAATATGTGCAATTGAACTTTTAAAACTAGAATTCAGACTGACAAAATGATGTGCGAATTGACTTAATTGATACTTGTTAACTGACTGTAATAGAAGAAAAGAGGAACATAGAATGCAAGGAAAATCATGTCACAGTGGTCTATTTCCCTTTTTCTTTCTTATTAAAATAAGTTTCTGTGGAGTTGTGAATGAACCACTTCTCAGACCACTGTAGTTTCTTAGGAGCTCAGCAAGAGAAAGTTGTTTCCACCAGGGCCATCAAGTGAAGCAGGTTTAGGATTTTAGGGTTGGAACTGGGAGGAAAGAGAGGAGAGAGAGGGGATAGCTTTGCCATTAGAGGCACTTGCTTGAAGCCTGCTGGCCCAAATTCAATTCCCCAGCAACCAAGTGAGAACTGGACACAAGGTGACATGTCTCTGTGATTTGATGGCACCTACTTCAGCGGGAGGTGGATCCAGAAACCACAGGCCAGCTAGTCTGGTGCCATACACAGCAAGAAAATGATACACAGCTGGAGAGACAGCTTCGTGGTTGAGGCACTTGCCTGAGAAGTCTAAGGACCTAGGTTCAATTCCCTACTACCCACATAAGCCAGATGCACAAAGTGGCTCATGTGTCTGGAGTTGATTTGTAGGCCTAGAGGCCCTGGTGTGCCCATTTTCTATCTGCCTCTCTCTCTCAAAAAAAAAAAAAAAAAAAAAAAAAAAAAAGCAATTAAAAAAATAAAATAGATTAAGATGACAAGAGAAACCCTGTCTCACAGAGAAGGTGAAAGGAGAGGACAGACCTCCTTGGGTTGTCTTCTGACCTCCACATGTGTATCATGCATATATCCATGTATATAACACACACACACACACACACACACACACACACACAAAAATTAAAATGTAAAATAACTAGAGTAGACATCCCCTAACAAGGTTAATACCTAGTAGCATAATGATTAGTGGGGAGTTCCAAGAAGAAAGTCCTCAGATTTGTATCCAGAAATCCATACTCAACAGGAGTGGTGGGGGTGGCTTGCTAGGCAGGATGGGGAGTTGGGGGCGGGGCAGGGGCATAGCGCTCCTTGCCAGCTTTTCAAGCTTCCTTGTAAATCTGTGCATTCATGAGTCAAGGAACAAAGTCTTAGTAGGTGATCATTGTTACTTATTACAGAGGATTTTCTCCTTTTTCCCACTCAGCTCCTTCATGGAGGGACAAGACTGATTGTGAGCCACCCCATGGATAAGAGCTTGTCGGGCACAAACAGTGGGGCTGTCATTTTCTCCCTACTGTGTCTTCATTGATTTCTCCTCTTTTCTCTTTACTCATTCCCTCCTTTTCTGGCCTTACATTCCCCATCCTATTTGTTTTATAGGAAGGCAAAGGAATTGTGTTCTATGAAGGAATCTAGAAATGCTGTGCAGGAATGTAATGGATGTAACAAGACTGATTTTAACACTGAAATGTGTTTGTAAGATGTTTCTTTTATTCCATTATTAAAGTTATGCAAAAAAAAAAAAAAAAGTCAAGCCTGTCTCTGTGGGGGCGTGTGGCGTGTGGGGTGGTAAGCCGGTTATCCTGCTTCCGTTCATTTGAAACCTCTGGACCTTCCTGCCCTGAAGGCTAGTGCTGTCATCAGCCTCACTGACCTTGATTATCTTAGCCTCTCCCTCACGTACTTCTTTTCCTGCATCTTCTGCTGTGAGTCTCAGTAAACTTAGTTGTGTGATCCAATGGCCACTCCTTATGACCAGGCTCACTACCTTTCTTCTTTCCCTCCCTCTCTCCCTCCCTCTCTTCTTTTCTTCCTTCCTTCTTTTCCTTCCTTCCTTCCTGCTTTCTTTTCTTCCTTCCTTCCTCTCTCTCTCCCTTCCTTCTTCCCTCCCTTCTTCCCTTCCTTCTTCCTTTTCCTCCCTCCCTCCCTCCTTCCTCCCTCTCTCTCTTTCACTATTTCAAAGTAGGGTCTCTCGCAGCCCAGGCTGGCCTCCAACTTTCTGTGTAGCTGAAGGTGCTTCTGAACCCCCCTGTCTCCACCTCCTGAGGGCTGGGATAACAGGCAGACACCATGGCTGGTTTGTGATGTGCTGAGGCCCAAAGCCGGGGCTTTGGATATTGCAGGAAAGTACTCTGCCACCTTTGATTTTCTCTTTAGACACCCCCTACCATCCTGGAGCGTCCTCACTATTAACACCATTTTTCTGTACTTTATCATCACACAGATCTTGATGTAACATGTTTAAAATTTGTTACTGTTTTTTGAAAAAATCTACTGAATATTCTTGCTTTGTCCCTTTTAGGAACCTTGAATGTTCTATATACTGTAACCCCATATTAACAGTCTTGAGTAGATATTGGTGGTTATTTTGTTTGGATAGTGTAGCTGAATTTACTTCATTTAGCAAATATTTATAGATGACTATTTGTGCAGTATATAGTACTAGGGCCATGAGTCAGCAAGAAATGCTACACGGCCCCTGAATTTGAGGAGCTTCGACTCTGGTTGGGGTAACGTTTAAGTGGCATTAATGTAGTATAGCTATACATTGGCATTATCAAACACCAGGTGCTTTGGGAATGCTGACATATCACACGTAGTCCAGCCCACCAGTGTCAGGGGCATTTCAGGAAGAGAATGATAATTGACATGAGTCCCTGAGGGTTTCAAGAAGGTGCAGAAAGCGCTGTGGGCAGGAAGCTCTTCAGTACTGGCATGGAGGTTTGAGAAGGTAGCTTATACATGGTGTGGTCCTACCGCGGGGCTGTAGTTGGGCAGAGGAAGAAGTAGCTGGGGGAACCATGAAGAAGGCCACTGGCACTGTTCCATGGTGCTCTGGATGCTTCCAATCGTGGGCTCCTACTGCGGTGGCTGAGTCAGGAGAGTGCTGTGGTCAGACATGTAGTATAGAGTAATCGTTACACCTAGTTAGAGCGAGTGGAGATCAGAACAGAGCAAGATGGCAAGACACAGGAGAGAGCAAGCAGACACAGCTACAGCATGAAGCTTTGATGGCCCATGGCAGAAGAGAAGAAAGAACTTAACTTGTTGAAGTGGTAAAGTTGTAGTTGGACTAGACTCAGGGTGCCTGCTGTGTCTCAGGCAGTGCCCATGGGTGCTGCAGCAGACACCCAGACAAGCTCTCCTGCCTGCAGTGGCGATTGTGTTCTGGTGGGGCGGTAAGCAATGATGAGGTCACAGGGATACAAGGTACAATGCGCAACCTGGTGACAGGTGCTCCAAACTGACTGAGGGGACAGAAAGCTGGGGCAGGTTCACAAACATAAAAGCAGGACAGTATTATTATTCCACTTGAATTTCTGAATTTTCTATATGCATGTACAAATCATTTACATAGTCTTTTTCTTAAGATCCATGTATTTTAGAGGACGCTATAAACTAAAATTGTGGTTTACCCGAAGTTTAAGAGTTACCGGGTATTCTATATTTTATCTAGCAATCATACGTGGGAGGGAGGTTCTACTTACAGAGCGTGGAGAGCGACTTCACTCTAGAAGTGACTTCTGAGTATGACTCAGAAGGAAGTGCAGAGCCAGCGAGGTGGTATCAGAAAAGATCACTGAAGTGAACTACCAATGTAGACACCTGGGGAGAATTCCAGGTTTACTGAGGGCTGACAGAGATGATTCTGGAAACCATTTTCAAATCAAAACATGAAGTTACAAGCTTAGATATGAGTATGGATTTGGAATGATGAAATATTTTTTTAACTTTATATTGACAACTTGCCTACACAGTCACAATATGTATCCTGATCATAATCCCCTCTTACCACAAAAAAGAAAGTTAAATATACAAAATAAAAGCTAAAAAAAATTCACAAAACTATTGAGCACATCACAAAATGCAGAAAAGTAGAACAGGCAATAACTTCTTGGCACACTAGTGTAATATAGACATATTATGTGTCTGTATTTGTAGTTCTAGTGATTGTGATGTTGTCTGCTTATGGAAACATTGTCATGCTATTTTCTGTCAAGCACAGAAAGATAATTCATTCTTTCCTCTAGCCTAGTGGACCAAAATTTACTTGTGATTTAACTTTATTCCTTTCAGCTTCATAATTCATCAATGCAAATGTTACATGAACTGTTAGATTTTTGTCCAGTGTGAGAAAATTCTCTACCAGATCTTTTTTTTTTTTGTGAGCAGAAAGACTTTAGGATATTTAAAATATTATTAGACATCAATCTTAATGACTTTGTGAATCACAGCTCTCAAGAAATTTGTCAATGCCGTCCTCACTGTAGCAGCATTTTATAAATTTTATGTTATTTTTTGTTGATACTAATATTGGGTTGCATAATAGAGTGTATTTCTAAGAGAAGAGAACTGTTTCGTGTAGGCTTTAGTGAAAAATGTATCCCCCATATGTAATATTTTATGCGTTTATCTATGTATCTGTGTGTGGAGGTGCTCGTGTCACACATGTGTGTAGATAGAGGATAACTTGGAGGGATCGGTGCTCCACCTTCATTGAGAGACTGGACGTGAACAGACGTCAGACTACCTGGTCTCTGAGCTTTGGACTCTCCTCCCTATCTTGTGGCTCAGCCTTCCTATCATGTAGGCACATTGGGATCATAGACCCATGCACCACTTCACATCTAGCATTACATGGGTGCTGGGGAACTCAATCCAGCCTGGCAAGCTTTGCAAGCAATCTCCTTTCTCCAGACCTCCACATACGATCTTAGTTAGCATGGCTTCAAGTTCTTTACATTTCTCAGGTTCCTCTTCATGGTTTTAGTGCTCAGCACACTAGATCTTGTTGATATTGCAACCTTTTCCCCTCGATTTTGGGATGTGATGTTCTGTGATTAACCTAGGAGGCGTCACGAAAAAGAATGCTAACAACAGCCCAACAGTGTGTAGAAGTGCTAAGAGCATGAAGCTCTTTCTCTGTGCCCTAAATTCCATTTTCCCTGCCAATATATTGCTGGTAACCAGTTGTCTAATCTACTTTTGCTACTATCACAAAATCTCCAAGACTGGTTCCTTATAGTTCTGGAAGATGGACTGCAAGGATCAAGGGGCTGACAGGCAGGTTCAGCGTCTAGAGGGAGCTGATGTCACTTTCTAAAGTCATACTTCTGCTGGAGCTGTCTCCCCCAGAGTGAAGGAACACTCTGTCCTCTACAGAGGAAGAGATGGAAAGAACCAGCTCACCCCTCAAACCCTCGCATATGGCAGTGACCCATTCCTTACTGTAAAGCTCTCACGATCTGATCGCCCCTAAAGTCCACACTTGCAAGCACTGTTGTACTGAAGATTAAGTTGTAAAATGTGTTGTGGAGGGGACACAAATCTGCAAACCACAACGCTATATTGAGAAGTAATGTGACAGATGATAAATTGAAATCAGTATGGAAAAGATTGGTGAATGCAAAGTGGCTGTTATTAAAATATATTAATTTTGCCAGGCATGGTGGTGCACACATTTAGTCCCAGCACTCAGGATTGCTGTGAGTTTGAGGCCAGCCTGAGACTACATAGTGAATTCCAGGTCAGCCTGGGCTAGAAGAAGGCTCTATCTCAAAACATATAGAAATAAAGTATGATTGCATAAACATTACATCTTATCACCTTTCAATGTTTTCCTAAATGCCCATGCCAGTGAGGGGCCCTGCAACTTCAGGACTACACAGTAAGCATAAAAAAATCTTCTGCAATTGTTAGCAATACACAGTTCCAGTAAGTAAGCATGGAATATTGGTATGACCAAAAGGATATTTTGAATCTTATTAATGCCAAGATAATTGAAAATATGGATCAGAATATATATGGTATGTTATAATTTTGGTCAGGCATCGATTTATACTAGGGTTTTCACTACCTCTCAAAGCAACCTTGAACATCAAGACATGACATCCATCACTGTGTTGTGTGGGAGGGATTCTCCGAGTTAATGGTGGCTATGTATGTTCCAAACCAATGACATGGTATTGAGGTAATCAAATAGAAACATGGGTATTTTCATATGTTGCAAAGAAATGGCATTGGTATTGAGGTAATAAAGTAGAAATATAGAAGTCTTTAATAGCATTCACAAAGAAAGAGAAAGTTAGTGCAACACTAGTGAGCTGAGCATAATGTAAAACTGATCATGAAACACATATCAAAGTTTTGGATTGGAAGCAATCTCTGTCACCACTGCAGCACCAACTTTATTTTTTTTAGATTAGTTTTTATTTAATTTTTCAATTATAGAAAGGATATACATATATGTATGTATTATATATACACACACATATATAGAGAAGAAAGAGAATGAGAGAGAGAGAGAGAGAGAGAGAGAGAGAGAAAGAATGGATTCCCCAGAGCATCTTGCCACTGCAAACAAACTCCATATGCATGTACCACTTTGTGCACCTGGCTTGGTGCAGTTACTGGAGAATTGAACCCAAGCCTTCTGGCTTTGCAAAGGCATGTCTCCAGTCCAGCACCAACCTTACTGATGGTACAAAGGATGATAGTGTATTTTAAAACAATCTGCATAATAAGATTGTGCTTGAGATAAGTGATTTGCAATATCCAAATTCTGAATTTTAATAAAAATCCCAGATATACCTTAAGTGATTTATTCTCCTTGCATTTTTGTATGGAATAACAGTCATATATGATAGCATCTATATGTGGTTAATTCTAAGAGAACTCTTTCAGCAAAAAGTCTATGTGATAGGAAAGTTTTGTGTCATTGCTTAGTTAGGAGAATTTTCCTTTCTTAGAGCTACATAAATTGATTTTGTCTCTTAAAATGAATGCCTTCTTAGATCAATGAAATACTGCAACTATTTTGGAAGGATGGGTGGCGTGGCTGGCCATGTATGAGAGTGTGGGTGGAAGGGTCATGAAAATCATGCAAATTCCCATCTTCTCTAGGAAGAAATCAATATGTATCTCCTAAGTCAGAAAATTCAAGTAAGAAAAATATGTGGATTATTTAGAGTTATGAATATAATGCCTTTTTCATATTTGTCATTAATATGAGCTTGTTAGTGTAAAATATAGTGACATTTCAAGTCAGTCCATTGTAAGTTGAGTCACCATGCAATGGGTGACTCTAAGAGCAGAATTTTATTTCCTCTCAGCTTTGGAGATTGGGGTCCCCAAGTCTTAGTTGCTTCAGAGGCCTCTTTGCTTAGCTTGGAAAAGGCCATCATTGCCCTGTATCTCTAATTGACCTTCAGCAATAGGGTCTTACCCTTTAGCCTGTGGCAGGTAAGCAAGTAATTTGGCAATGGCCTACATTGTTTTGGGGACTTCATGGGTCACCCTGGCCAACAGCTCACTGTGGGGACAACCCAATTCTGGACCTAGGGTTTACTGGTCTGAGTCCTTGGTCTTTAAGGCCACCTTCTATGTGGATTAACACCTGTCCCCCTTTATTGGTGGCTATCTTTTGTAGAAGTATGACTGTTTTTAATAACAGCTGTATTATTGTGGCAATGATTAAAGGGAAGGAAAAATATATGAAGACAAGATGATTCTCTTAGTTTGGGGTGGAAGGAACCTGACTGGAATGTGCATCAAGGGAACTCAGGATAGGATAGTCCTGAGGCCCAGGAGGCAGATGCAGAGCCACGAGCTTGCAGAATTCACTGGGAGTGTGCCTCATTTTCAGTGAAATAATATGCAAAGCCATTAGCTGAAAATGAAGAACGACTAGAGAGCCATATTGGTAAGGAACTGGAAAGTCGTTATTTAGCAGAGAGAATTGACTGGAGGGGCTGTACAATTCCTGAGAGCCTGCTGGAGGACAGTGGCTCGAATCCCAAATGAGCCAGCCAGTGCGTGGTGGTGAGTGTTCTAGAGAGGGGCAAACCCCACCTGGACTTGCCTTGAGCAACACCAGATACGGTCGCACTGAACCAGGGTTGTAGAGACAGGCTCCTGTGTAGGTTGGAAAACAGACATGGTGTGGATTCGGTTTTTAAGATATTCACTGTACCTATAGAACATCCAACTGGACTTGTAGCCAAAACTGAAATGTTTAAGTTCTGGGCAGGAAATGACATCTCAGACTTAGAGACATACATTCCTTTTATCTAGATATAAACATGAATTGGGTGCATCTAACCGAGTAAGCTGTTTGGAAGACTCAGAGTGATGTTTGCTGCGTATAAGGTGTCTGTGGGGTGCTGAGATTTCAGAAGTGTCTGACAGACATTATGCAATGGGGAGCAGTAGGGCTTGACAGAAGGAGAGGCCCACACACAGCTGAGACACTTTGCTGGCGCTCACATGCTGCCCCAGAATGCTCAGTCATGGTCCTATGACGTTTAGTCTGTCTGGCCCAACAACAACTGTGCATCCGTTCTGCTTTTATTTTCTTACTTTCATTTATTTATTTCTATATTTATTTAGATAGATGTTGGAGTCAGGTTCACAATGCTGGTAGAAATCACCTGACCAAGAGCCACTTTGGGGAAGAAAAAAAAAAGGTTTATTTTGGCTTACAAGCTTGAAGGGAAGCTCCACGATGGCAGAGGAAAACAATGGCATGAGCAAAGGGTGGACATCACCCCCTGGCCAACATCAGGTGGACAATAGCATCAGGCGAGTGTGCCAAACACTGGCAAGGGGACACTGGCTATAACCATAAGCCCGCCCCCAACACTACACTGCCTCCAAGAGGCATTAATTCCCAAATCTCCATCAGCTGGAAACCTAGCATTCAGAACACCTAAGTTTATGGGGAACACCTGAATCAAAGAACCACACTAGGGTTTCACATAAGCCCAGGATGCCGTCAAATTTTCTATGTTGCCCAGGCTGGCCCATAACTCCTGTTCCCGTTGACTCAGCCTCCCAAGTGCTAGGACTACAGATTTGCATTATCAAACTCAGCCCAATTAATTGTTTATTAAAATTAAAATGTTACTTCTTTATTTAGAAATAATTTTGAGGCAGCTGGGCATTCAGTGTTGTTAAAGGTTCTTGCTTGCAAAGCCTCCTGGCCTGAGTTTAATTCCCCAGTTTCCACATAGAGCCATATTTACAACATGCCCATATTACAACATGCCCATTCTCTCTCACTCTCTCAAATAAGTAAATGAAAATAAAAGAAGAAATAATTTTGAGTCAGATGTTAATTGAACAAGTATATAACCAAATATGAACTTTTAATGTACACGGAATTACTAATGTTCCATAGAAGGTACTTGATATATACTATTTAAGCAAGTGAAACACAAGCAAACATGTCATTAGTAAATGTGTTACATTAAACTTCACGGATCTTATTTTAATTTTATTTCAAAAGAGAGCAGAATCTCTGAGCATTGCCTCAGAGTTGTTTAAAACTGGATTCTTAAGTTCCTCAGACTTTATAAAATCTATTTTCAGTTCACTTTTCAAACAGATCAGAATTGTAAAAAAATGGCTATTACAGTAGGATTTTGCTCATATGAACTTCACTGGTTTAATTACAGGAACAGTTTAAGAAATCTAAGAGCTATGCAGTGCAATCAATTGTGTCCCATATGCTTCATAAAACTGAAATCTTGAAATGTTTTATAGTTAAATAATCCAAAAACCAATTATAAAGCCAATAGTGTCAAGATGAGTTTACAGAATACATTGCAGCATTTGGTCATATGTCCAATAGCAAAGGAAAAATGGCTTAAAGGGAACTATATTAATGCAGTTTAGCAGTACTCTGAATCTTGAGTATGTAGTAGTATGAAATTGATCAGACTGACCTCATATGGTTATGCACACTTATTCAATGATATTAACATTCCATGCTGTGTAATCACTTAAAACAGACCTGTCATGTTTAATTTCATAATGTGCTAAATAGTAAAATAATTTAATATGAAAAAATTAATGTACCATTTTGATAATGTTCAGGATTTAAAGAAAATTAGTTTCTTTTATCTTTAATTCCCAAATCTCTAAAATAAAGAATGTCAGCCTATGAAACTCTATCTGTACTTTTCCTATGAAGATTTTTCTTCGGTGAATTTAGCACATAGAACTTTTAGGAACCTAATAAAAATGTCAACCTTGAAGGCCTGGTGTGGTGTCACACACCTTTAATCTGACCACTCAGGTGGCAGAGGTAAGAGGATGGCCATGAGTTCAAGGCCACCCTGAGATTACAGAGTGAATTCTAGGTCCACTTGGGCTACAGCAAAAATACTACCTCAAAAAAAAAAAAAAAAAAAAAAAAAACACTTCCACTTTGAAAATTAATATTAATGCATGATTAAATCATGATTTCCTGACATATGTATCTGTGTGTGTGTCCCTTGTAGAAGGCAGACATTGTTTGACCTCCAGGACAGGTCATGTGATAGAGACACAATATGGAGATGGCCTCATATTTCCCTCTTCTATGTGGTATGTTCGCTGCTGTGTGCATAGCTGTGGTTCACACGGTTTCACATTACTCAGTCAGTCTTCGTTTCCTCCTTACTACCACCCTACAGACATAACCCTGCTGTATTCTTTTAAAAATATTATTTATTTATTTATTTATTTTCAGGCACAGAGCGATATAGAGAAGAGAGAGAGGCAAAGAACATGGACACGTCAGGGCCTCTAGCCACGGCAAACAAACTCCAGATCTATGTGCCGCTTTGTGCTTGTGGCTACTGGGGAATTGAACCTGGGTCGTTAGGCTTTGAAGGCAAGCACCTCAACCACTGGACCATCTCCCCAGCCCAACTCTGCTGTATTCTATCCACATCTTTCTTTTCCTCCTTCCTTCAGTCTGCCTCTTTGCATTATCTTATTTTTGACTCTGGGTTTAATTAATTACTAGGAGGAATTTTTACTTCAATATATCACTTCAGCTACTTGTCTAGCAAATTTGGGCTTCCCCTGTAGGCCGAAGTAGCTTTGCTATTTAAGAAGTCAGCATCTTAGGGGTTTTGAGCACAGACTTAAGAGTTAGATCATTTAGGGTTCACTCTGCCATTTTTCTGTATGATTTTAAAGACCAACTAAATTATAAGATTCACTTTCTCATCTGTGAAATAGTGGTGCCAATATATCTAAGATTACCTGCCTCCTAGGGTTGATATAAACATGAAACAAAATAACATATGTTCAGCATTCCGTAACATGCCTTGTTTATAGTAATTGGTTATTGCATTACCATTATTTTTTCCTATGATTTGATTATTTTAATGAAGTGAACTAGTCCATGCTGTGGGCATGAATATTCCCTTGGGAACTTATTTAACTACTCTTTACATCAATTTTCTACCATCTTTATAGGGTTGGCACAATTTACATCGCAGCTTCTGAGACGTCTCCACAAGTTAAGTGAAAGATCTTTGTGTAGTATTAGAAATGTGTTCAGTATAGAACAAGCAAGCTTTTAGTGTACATTTGGTGTTTGTGATATTTTACATTGTCAGCTTGATAGGATCTAGAACCACCTGTGAGGAATTGCCTAGATTAGTTTAGCCCTTCGGCAAGCCTGTGTGGGGATTATCCTGATTAGGTTAATTGAGGTGGGAAGTCCTACCTTAACATGGGCCTCACCAGTCTATGGGCCGGGATCCTCAGCTGAGTAAAATTGAAAGAATGGGGCGAGCAGAACATTCTTCTTTCCCTGCTTCCTCACTGTGGACTGAATGGAACAGACTGCCTCACACTCCCGGCACCATGCCGCCCCCACCATGCTAGACAGTAATCTGGAACTGTAACCTGAAATAAGCGCTTTTCTCTTTAAACTGGTTTTGCCAGGTACTTTGAGACAGCAGTGAGCAGATAACTAATACATATCCCTAGTGAACACAGACACACAAATTCCCCATAAAACACTTGCAAGCCAAATTGAATAACCCATTATGAAGACCATATATACCATGACCGACTTCATGTAGCCCAGGAATGTGAAGGTAGTCAAGAACATGCAAGTTATTGCTAGACAAGCCTGAAAGGTATCTGGGAACATGAGCACTCGTCTCATTCCCACCTTGGAAAGGTCGCGGTGTCTGTATGGCCGTAAAGAGATGGAAGGAAGGTGAGGTGAGACATAGGGAAGTCAGGTAGGAAGCAACATCTGTGCTGAGAGGCTGGGTGAAGATGTGCAGAACTGCAAGGGGAAAACAAGACTTTTCAAATGTCTAGGGAAATGAGTTCTTTTTTTTTTAATGTTTTTTTAAAAATTTTTTTAAAATTATTTATTTGTAAGCAGAGAGAGAGAGAGAGAAGAGAGACAGATAGAGAATGGGTACATCAGGGCATCCAGTCACTGCAAACAAACTCCAGATGCATGTGCCCCTTGGGCATTTGGCTTACGTGGGTTCTGGGGAATTGAACCGGGGTCCTTTAGCTTTGCAGACAAATGCCTTAACTACTAAGCCATCTTCTCCAGCCCGGAAATGATATCTTAAGACTTGTGAACACACAATAGAAATGAAACAGAAAGCAGATGAAGCTGTATGGAGAAGGACGGGTGCATTCTAAAATACAGGCGTGGCTGAAGAGATGCTCAGGTGATAAGGAGCTTGCCTGCAAGAGCGTAATGACCCAAGTTCAAGTCCCCAGTGCCCACATACAGCCAGATGCTCAAAGTGGCACTTTCATTTGGAATTTGTTTGCAGTGGCCAGAGGCCCTGGCATGCCCATTCTCTCTCTCCTTGCAAATAAATAAAAAAAAAATTTAAAAATAAGTATATATATGCCATGAATGAAGCTTATTAAAATAATCTAAGTTTCTTCTTTCTTATCTTCTTTCTGTAGTTCCAGGCTGACTTAGGTATCCATGTATTGAAACCGAGATGTTCATAGAACTTTCTTCCGTCTAGTAGGTTCTTGGGGGAGACCGGACTTCCAGCATTCCGAAGTTACTTGGCAGAATCAGGTCTGTGTGTTTTCTGGATCAAGGCTGTCACCCCCTTGTGGGCTCTTACCAGGAACTCTCTTAGCAGCTGCCCCTTTATCTTCAAAGCCAGCAAGGCAGGTCAGGGCTTCCTCAGACCTCTCTCTGACATTCTCTTTGGCTTCAGCTCTCTTGTGTCCAGGCTATGTTTCTTTGGAGTGTGCCTGGAGAGAGCTCTTTGCCTCAGAAACACATCTGTATAATCTAGGCCAATGCTGACTCCAAGCATTCTAGGGTACATATTGGTAATAACTTTGCAGAGTTCCTTTGCCATGTAAGCTGGTCACATATTCACAAGTTCTGGGGATTAGTGTGTGAAAAAAGTTGCAGAACTGTCTATCTATTCCCAATTATTTGTTTGAATATTTGGAGTCTCCACAGACTCTAAATTTTGAATTTCCACTTTTAAGTTAGTAAACATTTTTTCAAATCTATAACATGTGAACTCCATTGTGAAGGAAATTTGTAAATCATATTTATATTAGCTTACATTGTTTTATTCAGTAAATTACCAACAAACTCCACATGTTTGGTAACTCCTTTTGAAATAACCGAGCAACGTTTATTCCATTTTTAACCAGGCCTATTAGATATCATTAGCACAAATTCATTATAAATTGCATTTCAGACTTCATACGGGGCTTATTTATTCAGCACTTGTTATATATGAAAAGTTAACAAAGATAACATTAATATTAGTTTTAGTAAATGCCCTGCAGTTAACAAGAATCTACTTAAATTGAGGACTAATTCTTGCTTTCTTTTGTAATATTCACAATGGATAAATATCTAATCCATGTTTAGTTTAGACTTATTAATCTTTACCCTTCTACATTGCTCTTCATTCTAATGATATATGTAAATGTAAAAGCATAATTTAAAATAGATGGATCTCAAATTTCAAACTTCGGTGTTTTATGTCATTAATTATGCTAGAAGATACAGAAAATTCTCTGTAATTATCCAGCTTATCACTATTTTAATGTAACATCCTCTTTTGAAAATGTAATTTAGGTTTTTTGGCATTAGTGCTTGATTCATATTTTATCCAAGCAATGGAGTTTCAGATGTCCCCTGCAGAGACAGATCCATTTCTAACAAGGACCTTTTTTTTTTGGAACTTGGTAATAATTATAATACTGATGACAATCCCTGTCAGTCTTCTTCGGTCTTTGCTTTTCAAGGCAGAGTGGCGCTCCCTGAGCCTTCTTAAGCTCCTGTTTAAATGTAAATTAGAGGAGACTCATTTACATTACTGACTTCAGGCATCCATATGCAATACCAGATCGCAAAAGGAAATATTTGTAAGCTATCCCTGTATTTATCTTAAGGCACTCATCACTGTGACACTGTAGTGCTTGAACAGCCAAACTAGACTCATTTCAATTATCTACCTGAGGGAAAAGTCACCGAAAACAGACAGACCTTTGTGTCTTTCAGCGCTGGCTTGAATGAGAAAGAGTGACTGCCAGCACTCCTGCTCTAATTAAATAACAGTTTGGTCAAAGGGGACACTTGCATCTTTTTTCTGTATTAGAGAGATTAAATGCCCTTAGCTGGATTTTGAAAGATAGAAATGGACTTTGGGTAGACTGATAGCACCTTCCTCATTGTAGGTTTTCATTTTGAGACACTTTCAATCCTCCATGGATGCCGGCAGAAGGCAGCTGGTAAGAAGCATTCAAGAACAGAGAAAGGAAATCACCGGGGAGACCCTCACTCCAGTCTACAGAAGGCAAAACACAGTTAAAACTGGGGTTTCCTGGAAAAAAGGAAAACACAAAATTCTAGTCATTAAATTTACATCAGGCGTTCTATTTAATCCTAATTTTGGCAATTTGCTATATGGTTAATTTAAGACTTTTTTTCTTTTCTCCTCCTCCTCCTTCTTCTGTTTGTTTTGTGGTGTTTTGAGATTATCTTGAAGGAGAATAGGAGCATGGCAGTTTTTTGTTTGTTTGTTTGTTTTTAAATAGGCAGTCATCTTGGGACAGAGGCCCAAGGAGATGCCATCTTGCCTGCCTGACAGGACTAGAGCCCCCATGTCTGTCCCAGTCTCATTAGAGATGGCATCAGCCAGCAACAACAGTGCACTTCCTGCTTCTTCAAGTTCTGTGGGTTTAGCACACCTAGGGGCCAGCCCTCCTGGGTCAGCCTCTTGTGTCCATCAACCAATCAGTTCTCCTTTACACATCTGAGTCCGTGCGATCTGATGTTGAGGCTCATCTTAATTGGCTGTTTAACCCAGACAAAGGCACCCACCCACCTGTGTAAATGCCTCTTCATTTGCCTGGCCCCTGACTTTCCTGGTCCTTGGCTGGGACGGGAAGAACCTCTTTTTGGGCTTTGGCCTTTCTGTTAGTCTTCCTCTAAATCCTACGTCTCCCTAAAATAAACCTCACAGTTCATAGTTTACCCTTCTCAGTATCCGTGTTTTCTTTGTCAACTCAATTAAGGACCCAAAAGTTGGGGTCCACAGGCCTGGGATCTCCTGTGTCTTTATGGAATTTCATTCCTCCTTGTAACCAAAAATCCTGCATCAATATCATGCAGCCAGACAGGCATTGGAGGCTAACCAGCAGAGGCTGGCCTTGAACACCTGATCTGCCCAAGCCCAGCTACCAAGAACTAGGCTCAGAGATATGTTCTGCCACACATGGTTTGTTGATTTAGAACTTGGCTTTGAACATCATTTTTTTTTTTAATCAACAGAAGTGCAGACATACTTACAAATGTCTTTATCATCCGAGAACAAAGAACCAAGAATAGAGAGAGAGCATTCCTTGTTAGTGTTTAGCGAGCAAACTGTCCCTGATGCCCCTCACACAAGATATCACCAAAAACCCTTGGAAAGAATCTTTTTGTCTTCCTACCTATCATCTACTAAATTTTAATTCTTTGAACTTTACTTGTCAACTACAAACTTCTGTTAATATTACCCATTTAATTGTGTTTGTGGTTTTAAAGAGATAATGCTTAGTGTGTCTTCTATTTATATTTATTATCTAAATGCCCAATAAATAGATCATAGTATTAATGCTATTATTATGTGTTTACTTTGTACATGCATGTGTAATATATGTGTGACTTGCATGTGTGTGTGTGTGTGTACAGGTTGACATCAGATGCCTTTCTCTATCAGTCTTCTTTGTGTTTTCTGAGGGAAGATCTCTCACTTGAGCTCAGAGCCCAACTGTTCAGCTGGTGGAGCTAGCTTAGCCTTCCTTGGGGATTCATGCTCTCCATCTCCTGAGTGCTGGGTTTACAGTCAGGATGTTATGCCCACCTGGCTTTGACATGGCTGCTGGGGATCCAAGCTTTGGTTCGCAGGCATGTGTGGAAAATGTTTTATCTAGTGAGCCAACCCCCCCTTTAAAAAAAAAAAAAAGTAAATAGAAAGACTCCGCACAGAAAAGACCTGTGAAATAAGCAAGGCAAGGTAATCATATCTACAAAATCATTATTGTCACAGTTGAAGAAACCGACTTCAGAATGGGTGGGTGGGGAGCGGCTCTCTTGATGTGCTGGGATGTCTTGGCCCATTTCTACAACTGAGGGATACTTCTCAGCTTTGCAGCTGCCCATCTAGGTATGAAGGGAACATAATTTCAGCTGTCTTTTTGATTTGAAGATGTGCAGTTATGTGTCATGTGTATGATGAACTGTTAAGCACACTGAGTGACAGACAGTGTGACTGTTATGCATGTGGCCTGTTCAATGGACATGGATGGAGGCTGCTTCCCTGAGGACAAGAGAAGAAGACTCAGAAACATAACCTTGGTCAGGCGTGGTGGTCCACACTTTAATCCCAGCACTTGGGAGGTAGAGGTAGGAGGATTCCTGTGAGTTCAAGGCCAGCCTGAGACTACATAGTGAATTCCAGGTCAGCCTGGGCTAAAGCAAGACCCTACCTTGAAAAACCAAAACAACAACAACAAAGAACTGTTTGTGTTGGAATTGATGCTGTCATAATGCTGCCACTAGCAGACATTCTCTCAGGTACTTAAGAATTTAGCTCAAAGATCCTGAACAAAACCCTCGCAAACCAAATTCAACAATACATCAAAAGTATCATCCACCTTGATCAAGTAAGCTTTATCCTAGGAACACAGGGGAGGTTCAACATATGGAAATCTGTCAATGCAATACACCACATAAATAAGCTTAATCACAAAAACCACATGATCATTTCAATAGATGCAGTAAAGGCCTTCAACAAAATACAGCATCACTTCATGACCAAAACGTTGGAGAGAATAGGCATGGATGGTTTATATCTCAACATAATGAAGGCTATATATAAAGCAGCTAAAGAAAGACTTATATAATGAAAACATAAAAACACTCAAGAAAGAAATTGAGGAGGACTTGAGAAGATGAAAAGACTGCCCATGTTCCTGGACAGGTAGAATTAATATTGTGAAAATGGCAATCCTGCCAAAATCAATATACAGATTTAATGCAATACCAATAACAATCCCAGCATTATTCTTCACAGAGATAGAAACAAATGATCCCAAAATTCATATGGAATGGCAGCAGGCCCCAGATATCCAAGCATATCCTCAGCAAAAGGAACACACCTCTGGAGACATCACCACACCTGATCTAAAGCTATATTACAAAGCCATAGAAATAAAAACAGCATGGTACTGCCATCAAACAGGATTATAGACCATTGGAACAGAATTGAGGACCCAGACTTTGAATCAAGTAACTACAGATGCTTGATCTTCAACTAAGGCCCTAATAATGTAGACTGGAGAAAAGACAGCATCTTCAACAGAATGATGGAAAAATGAAACTAGACCCACACATCTCACCATGCACAAAAATCAAGTTCAAATGGATCAAAGACCTCAATATAAGACCAGAAAATCTGCTACTACTGGAAGAAAAAAATAGGAGGAACTTTCCATGATATAGGAGTGGGAAAAGACTTCCTAAACAAAACCCCAGTAGCTCAGTAAATTAAACAATCACTCAACATTAGTATCCCATGAAGCTGAATTTTTTTTTTTCCACAGAAAACAAACATATAATAAGCAGAGCCAGTAGGCTACCCATAGAAAAGGAGAAAATTTTTGCTGGCTATACAACTGACAGAGGCCTAATTTCTAGAATCTACAAAGAACTCAAAAACCTAAACAAAAAAAAATAATCAAATAACCCACTCACAAAGTGGGGTAGAGAACTAAACAGGTAGTTATCAGAGGAAGAAATACAAGTGCCAAATACACACTTAAAAAATGTTCAGCATCCCTAATCATTAGGGAAATGCAAATTTAAACACCTATGAGATTCCACCTTACCCCAGTAAGGACAGCAAATGTTAAAAAAATCAAATGAAAACAAATGTTGGAGAGGATATGTAGAAATAGGAACCCTTGTTCACTGTTGGTGGGAATGTAAGATGATACAACCACTATGGAAAGCAATATGGAGGCTCCTAAAAAGATTGGCTATGGAGCTACCAACAGACCCAGTTATTCCCTTACTGGGCATTACCCTGAAAGCTCCATGTCACAGTTCAGAGATATTTGCTCAAACATGTTTATAGCTGCTCAATTCATTGTAGCTAAGAACAGGAATGAACCTAGATGCCCATCATTGGACGAATGGATAACCAAAATGTGGCATATCGGCATGATGGAATTCTACTCAGCATTTAGAAAAAAAATGACACAAAGAAATTAGTAGAAAAATGGTTAAACTTGGAACAGATCATACTCAGTGAACTCACCCAATCACAGAAAGACAACCATCACATGTTCTCACTCATCTGCAGCTCCTAACCTGGATCAGCCTAAGATGCTGACATAACTAATAGGCCTCTTGAAGACTGGACAATAGGGAGGTTAGGGCTCGAGGGGAGAGTAAGGGTGGGGGATGGGGGGAACACAAAACTGGACCCAAATGGAACTGGTAACATAAAATCCTATATCTTGGCAGACAGACTAAAAGGTTGAACCCACATCAGGACCTTATAGCAAACATCTGAATCAAAGGGCCCTGGAGAGGGTGAGATGAATGCTAACCTTAATTTTCTCCTGCTTCTTTCTCTTTTTCTTTCTTTATTATAATTTCTTTCATTTTCTTCTTTCTTTTCCCTTGGCACTGGCCTGTAACTCCCATTACCAAGATGTGGTTAACACCCACAATGAACTGTTGATCAGAGAGACCTACAAGGTTTCCCAAAAGAGGACAGACTATTGTCAGAGCACTTGATCACCCACCAGAAGTTAATGGTAAGACCCTACTGCTGAAGACACCATATGGTATCCATACGGAACATGGAGAGACCAGGCTCGAATCTGGAAGAGAGCCAATTCCCATACAGTTAGCCCATCTAGTGCTAGAAGGTGCTACATGAGCTACTGGGAGCAAGTGGCCAACATCAGTCTGAGCAACTTGAGATCTAAGCTACTCAGAAGCAAACAACCAGACATGATGCTCACCCAAGTTCAGTAGTGGCACATAATCATGGTGGGTAACCAACTGCTCTTGGACTAGCTAACAGATCCACTCAGTGGAAAGGAACCCATAGCTAAAACTGGGAAACAAGTCAGAATTATATCCAGATAATGAGTTCACTCTCCAGTATCAGCTCCCACCAATCTTGAGCTACAAGAGGGCCTACACCCATTAAACTCTCTTAAAGTAACAATGGTTATCCCATTTAACCTGTACTGACTTCACTCTCCGTTGGAGAATCTGCTTCTCTTTTTTCAGATGGAAGCAGGACCTGATGAGAGAAATAGCCCATCACGCTTCACCAGGGCCCCAGTTGAAAACATAGAGGAAATGGAGAAATGAGCAAGAGTGCTGCTTTCTTGTTGAACCTGATATCAGCACAAGGCTGAAGGAGATAGACACTGAGGACACTCAACACCTACCAAAGCAGAGGATCCTAAGAGCCCATCACTGAAGTAGACCTAAAACAAACCCAACATGGCTCAGGGAAGTTTGCGGAAGAGGGGCAGAAAGATTGTTAGAGCCACAAGTTGGCCCATTATGCACAGAGACAATCCCTCGTCCTCACAACTGATGACTACCTCCACAATGCACAACACATAATCCCCATGGGGATATCTGGCATCCCCAGTGATGAGGGTCCCTTTGGGGGCGCGGGCAGGGATGAGGGTAAGGATGGTACCAACATGTGCTGTTTTCATACTTAGTATGTCCATAACTAATAAAAAAAGAATTTAGTGCTAAAGTTGGCTTTATTTTCTTTCTGCTGTTCAAAAGAATCAATTCTTAATTATTTTTCCTTTTTTTCTACATTGAATGGGATTTTATTGGAAGATAAGCAGTTAACCCTCAGCTTTCTGTTAAAGAAACACACTGTTTCCCTTGTGTCTTTATTTTACTGCCTCTAAAAAAGTCAATGACTAGCCTTGAGATGGAATTATACACGATTTCCCTCCCTCCATTTCACAATTGAAATTGGCTATGACTGGGTTCTAATAACAATATCAATAAGGAATTTGAGTCTTTCTTCCCTAATATAGAAATTGACCAGCATTAGTTGAAGAAATGCATTATTAATTTTAAATGTTGGGCTAAGAAGTATTCAGAATATATATATATATTCTAGATTTCAAGGAAACCAAACCCACCTCTGCTGTTCACACACTCCCAATAGTGTGCCTGAGACCAGAGCAGCATCTATCCACGGTTAAGGAAACGGAATAAACCTTACTTCCCCACGTCATGTATCAGGAAGGAGACTTCCTCACAGGTACTACCTGGGGCCCTGGGTGGAGCTGCAGCAATCCAAACCTCAGTTCCCTAATGGAGTCTCCCAAGACCCTCTAGAGAACCCCAATAGCTGACCATACAATCCAGACCCAGAAAAGGAATATGCGCCACCATGTAGGCTTTACTTCCCGAGTCCACCCTCTTCCCTCTCAGTGCCATTACTCCTCCTCCCCTTCCTGAATATCTTCCTCCTCTTCCTCGGTATTCCCAGGAGCTCCTGACTTTTGCTGCGGATCGTAGCAGATTCTCCTGGCATTCTTCAGCTCCCCTTCCCTTGGCTTGGGATCCCATAGGTTTTACTCTGCATTAAGTAAAACCTTGGGCCCAAGAAACTGTCTTGGTCTTCTATTGTGACACCCAAACCTGACAAAAATAAACTTTGAAAAACTAGCACTTAAAAAGAGACAATATTATGATTTGAGTGACACAGAAGAGGATTGAAGTTGCTGGGAACCTGAGTCTGCTGACTTTGATCACATACCATGATGACAGAGGATTGTTATTTCCCACCACATAACAAGATAGGGAATGATAAACAAGTAGGTTGAGTTAGATGTGTGTGTTTATTTGGTGTGTGTGTTTGTGTGTGTGTATGTGTTAGGTGAGTTGGAATCGATAGGGATTAACAGTGGCAGAGAGAGTGAACGAAAGACACTAGCACATGAAACGTGCTGGTTTGGGTCAGAATCTGATGCTGCACACGCTTTCTGTACTTTCCATTCTTGCTCACCCTCCTCCTCCATGCCATTAGATCTGGTTTAAATCTGCTGATTGATAAGACAACTCTGGCCAGCTATTCACCCTCCCCCCACCACATATTCATTTCAATATGAGGTCTATGTAACTGGAAGAATCTGTGGTGAGACCAATAACACAACCCATAGCACAGAAATATTTTTGAATGATGAGAAATCTGATTTCTTATAGCAAATTCCAACTGCCCTCTTTCTGAAGGTTGTCCCTTAGCTGCTCAGTCATAAAGAACCCTTTGTGCCAAGGGAACAAAGATGAATCGTCTTAGCTTTTGTGAAATTGTCAATATGTAATCAAGAGACAGGAAATGACCAGAAACCCTCATTCATTTATGGAGACGGGAACAAACAAAATGTTTTGGGTTGTTCCTCCACAAGGTGTTGTGAAAACCTCCTTGTTTTTCAAGAAGAGTTTCATTCTAACCCAGGCTACCTCAAACTCACATCAATCCTTCTACCTCAGCCTCCCAAGTGCTGAGATTATAGGTATGAACCACTACATTCTAGTAGGAAGGAAGATTTCTCTTTTGAGATGCGGTGTGTATAGATCAGGAGTTCTTAACTTACAATCCTAGTACTTCAGCCTCTGGAACTAATGACATTACAGACATGAGCCACCATACCTAACACCTTTTGGCATAGTCTTTACTCTGAATTCTTCATACACTTTGTGTTTTAGAAACTGGAAAATATGGCATAGCCAAATGGACTTCTATTTCAAACCATCTATGGGATCCATTTTCCTCTCATGTTAAACTCTGATCATATTTCTGATTTTGAAGCTAGATGATATGTTGTAAAATACTCAGTGCAACTAGTAAATAATAATATGAACTAACTCATAGGGAATCACAAGAATTTGTGTGATTTTGCAAGTCAGTTAGCAAGTTAGAAAAGTTATAAGAATAAATTTATAGTTTCCTGGAGAACAAAATATTTTCAAAATGTAGCCATTTTGCAAAAGAAGAAAACAGGATAAAGAGGCCTGAAATGATGGCACAATGATGCTTTAAGTGAGTTATGTAACAACAGAGTGCTTTCAACCATCTTCTTCATTCCTAAGTGGTAATCCAGTTCTTTTGGCTGTAGCTACCAACATGCCTCTTTCTGGTGAATGCCACTTCACAGCTGCAGCAAGTTTATGGGGCACTGCAGTTCCCTGGGCGTCTTTGTTCCATGGACATCCAAAGAACTTCCGTCTATGTGACTGAATATACCACCTTTCATCCGTCAGAAATGCATTTTAAATCAATGTCAGGCTGGCTGCAAAATTGATGTTGCCAACATCATAGTCCCTCCAGTTGTCCCAAAGTCCCATGAGTACAGGCCCCAATGATGCATGATAAAACAGGAAATGAGCAAAAACAATTATTTTACACCGAGTGTGAGATAAGAGCTGAAAATAAGAAGTTATCAATTTGGAAAGCCACAATCCTCATTCTGGTGGGAGTCCTGAGGAGGAGGGACCCCTTCGGGGTACATGATCAGAGATGTAAGAACGTGTATACAAAGAGATGCTCTGGGTTGAAAACCGAATCAAAGCAAAACTCCTACATTTCTGTAACGTCTCCAAGGCATGTTGCAATCTTTCACTTTCTTTTGTCTGCTCTTTCTGAAGCCATTTTTCCCCCACATCTGAGTTTGGTTAGTCACTACTTCAAACATTATTATAGTGAAAATGTTATTGTATTTGAAACTCAGATAATGTGATTTTGCCTATAGGTCTCAGATTCCACACAGAATTCTTTAATTATTACTGAAAAAGGTTTGATTTATTTTCCATATTGAAACCAGTCTTCTTAATCCTGGTAGGACTCAAATATTTTTGGTTTTCCTTTTCTATCATTCTTGGAATCATCCGAGTTAGCACATTTTCTTATTCGTTATTTGTCTGATTGGTAATTACCAGAGAAGAAGTGGTTAAGCACATTGGGGCATTTTGCTTCCCAGCAGCCATTAAATGGCCTGTGTATAGAATTTAGTTACTACACAGGGACTTACTGCATTTACAAATCTGAGCAGTACTTAATGGTACTTCAATGTCCATTCTCTAAATGGCATTGCTAGAGAAGTGTGCCAAGTTTGGTGATGTCGTAAAATGCTTCAATATTATTTAGGATTCAGAGAAAAGTGGAGTGTTGTTTGGGTGTGAGTAGAAAGCTATAAAGCTATAATCTCTTTCCTTCCCAAGGGTTACCAAAATGTTAACAAGAAAAGCCATAACAAATTTATTTAATCATAAGTCTAGAGAGATGGCTCAATGGTTAAAGGTGCTTGTTTGCAAAGCCCGATGTCTTGGGGGTCAATTCAATTCCACTGTAGCCACAAAAAGCCAAACAGGCAAAGTGGCACATGTGTCTGGAATTCTTTTGGCAGTGGCAAGAGGCACCGCCACACATGGATTCTTTCTTTCTGTGTCAAGTGAACAAAAATATTTGAAAAATTAGCTAATGAAAATTTTATGTAATATGAGAGCCTTCAGAAATGAAAACCCAAAACTCAGTACACTGTATTCTATCTGGGGCCGGGCGGTTGGAATCACTGGTATTTCTGTGCTCTGGTCTGATGAAGAATGGACAGATATGTAGAGATGGGGTCAGATGAATGGTATCATCCGATAGTAACAGGCAGAAGTGGGGAATGAAGGAAGACCTTCTGTTTCCATGCTTCTTGGCCATCCTTTGTGGTGTTGATTCCTTCAGCTGAGCCTTCTCCATTTGGAAGAAGGGTCCTGTGTTCTACTATGTAATGGGGAATGCAGCAGCATGTATATCGAACAGCAGGGCAACACAATAATACTTCTGCTTCTATCGTCCTCTGTGGGGGCTGGAAAGGTCTGCGGCGGGGAGCATAGACCGTCCCCCAGTGTTTCCAGGTTCTTGTCCCTCTCAGAGAAAGATTCAGAGGTGTGCCATAGTATAGAGCTGGGAGAGAGCTTTTGGTACAAAGGAAAAGTATTCACCTGACAGGTGAGTGTGGGCACTCTGAGTGAGCCTTCTGCTGGCTTGGGGCAGTACATTACCAAAGGGGAGGATTATTCACGAGCTGAGGCAAGAAGGGTGCCGCACACTCCTAGAAGAGTTTGGGGGTTTCCTAGCGTAGGGTTTTCTCTTTTGTTCTGTCCTTATATAGGAGCTTTAGAGATATCAGAGCGCCAGACACATGTTGCAAACAGCCAGTTTGAAAAGACTAGTGCTGTGGAGGAGCCATTGTTATGGGCTAAGGACACTCAGAGGTCTTTCTGATATGCCACTTTGGTCCTCGCTAGTTCTGGGAAGGTCTCATTTTTCCCGAAAGCAATCCCATGATGTCTTACTGCAATGCATCTGTGCTGTTGCACCAGCACGCACTATCAATTCCCCTGTGGTCGCTGCTCTATGACCTGGTTTCCAGGACTCACTGTGGGTGGAGAAAGACAAGTGGGATTCAGAAGGGCAGAAGCGAGAGAACTTCTGAGGCACTTAGCACCCCCCTTTCTGCCAGCGTATCTCATTTGAAGTATCATTTGTTGAGACCCACCATTTGTAACCAGACATGCAGATAAGGGGAATGAGGTTAATTAGAGAAAGAAAATGTGTCTACTTGAGAAAGTGAGTAGAAGTCAATGTTGCCATCTCTGTCAGCTGCTTGGGGGATCTAGGGTGGGGGAGTATGGGACAATTTGCCTTAAGACATTGAGAAATTACAGAGGGTAATAGTTAAACAGATTGTAGAGGGGCCAGCATTCCTGGGCTCTAAGTTTATCTTTGATACTTCCTGCTGGGGCAAGGATAGAAAACCCTTGACCTGTCTCTGTTACTGAGATCTGACCTGGGGCTGATCATACCATCTACCTCATAGATCCACTGGGAAGATTCCATGGAGATAAACATTTCTTGATCCTTGCACCCAGGCATGACCCTCTGTAAGTGTCAGTAGTAATTATTTAGAAACCTCAGGAGTATACTGAAGTCACGTGTGGGGAAACTGTAAATGCCAGAGCAACACAGTATAAAATTAGTTTTGTGGATAAACGGTATTTGATAAGACAAATGTATGCTACAAAAAATGCAATGTAAACTTTCTAGAAAATACCTTTGAAACACTGTGGGATCATGATAGCCAATTTTAACTTGGAAGAAAAATAGGGTTATTATTTTTTAGGTCCAAGTTGTATTGTCTAATGGATTCCATACGTAATGTAGAACTAGATGTCTGGCTTACCTTCCCAGCCAGCTCCATGTGTAAGACAGAATGAGAGATCTGGGAGAAAGTGACTTGGAATGCTAAGTAGTAAGGGCGGTGTGTTCATTGTCTCTGGAGAGTCTGGGGAGACAAGGCTTTGTAGAAACTGCTAGCAAAAGGACTGTCTTTGCTCACCACAGGACTGTGGTTACAGGTATATGTTGCCACCCTCGGCTTTGACATGGGTGCTGGGGAATTGACCTCAGGGCATATTAGACCTCCTCAGGCCCTCATGCTCATGGGACAAGTGCTTTTGCCTACTGAGCCATCTCCCCAAACCTTGTGTCTGATTCTCAATGAAATTTATAAATAAGACGCTCCCACATATGAACATCTGGGATAGAACTCTCGTGAAGTTTCATATTCTTTGTATGAAAAAATATATATATATATATATATATATATATATAGTAAACCAAGCATTAGATCAAAAGATATGTTAGTTTTAGAACATTTAAAATGGAACTGCTACTTTTTAAATTTTTTTCATTACCTAAAACTCTCAAAGAGTGGAAATGCACATCTGAGAAGAAACAGACTCAGTAACATAAAACATACAACAAAAGGAGGTTTAATAGAAATTAAGTGTGCTTTTTAATTAGATCTGTTTTTCATATCTGAGGAAAATCAAATGGCCTTTAGCAAATACTTTACAAGCAAGGCTTTTGTGTAAGGTAAGGTAAGGGACATAATGATCAATTATGAGGCTGACAGACCATCCTTTTATCTTTGGCTGCAGTGCTAAAATTCAAAGTTCCATGTTACACTACAGCCTGTCTTTTCCGAGTCCAACTAGATGTGTGTTTTATTTACTAATTAGTATCTGTATTTCTCAATTTACAGCCAAAAGGACATAAGACATTGGAACAAAGAGATGCCTGACATGTACCAATAGAAAGCAAAACCTAATTTTATTTTCACTTCCTACTTTTCTATAGAGCTTAGAAAAAATATCACTTTGATCCATGCATATTATCTGGGCAAGAGATAGGCTAGTCCTAATTTAACATTCTGCTGCAAATAGAGCTTTGCTTTTCTGCTTAGGTAATATCAAAGAATTTCACTACAACAAAATGCTGTTATTTTCTGAGTATGCTACTGTACAGGTAATATGATATTTGTGTTAATCAGCTACATGTTAAAATAATATAACATATGTGTGACAAAGTTAGTTATCTTTTTCATTGCTATGGCCAAGTACTTGACAAGAAATAATTCAAGAGAGGAAGGGTTTATTCTGGCTCATGGTTTGGAGGTGCAGTCTATGAGGGTGGGAGATATGATGGAGCTTGGTGCAAGCTGCACCTGCTTGATGATGGGTCTCTGTGGAGATGGGAGCATGCTGCACCTGCTTGATGATGGCGGGTCTCTGTGGAGATGGGAGCATGCTGCACCTGCTTGATGATGGCGGGTCTCTGTGGAGATGGGAGCATGCTGCACCTGCTTGATGATGGGTCTCTGTGGAGATGGGAGCATGCTGCACCTGCTTGATGATGGGTATCTGTGGAGATGGGAGCATGCTGCACCTGCTTGATGATGGGTCTCTGTGGAGATGGGAGCTTGCTGCACCTGCTTGATGATGGCAGGTCTCTGGGAGATGGGAGCATGCTGCACCTGCTTGATGTATGGGTATCTGTGGAGATGGGAGCATGCTGCACCTGCTTGATGATGGCGGGTCTCTGTGGAGATGGGAGCATGCTGCACCTGCTTGATGATGGGTCTCTGTGGAGATGGGAGCATGCTGCACCTGCTTGATGATGGGTCTCTGTGGAGATGGGAGCTTGCTGCACCTGCTTGATGATGGCAGGTCTCTGTGGAGATGGGAGCATGCTGCACCTGCTTGATGTATGGGTATCTGTGGAGATGGGAGCATGCTGCACCTGCTTGATGATGGGTCTCTGTGGAGATGGGAGCATGCTGCACCTGCTTGATGATGGGTATCTGTGGAGATGGGAGCATCCCATACACCTTACTCACATCTCAGTAGACCAGGGAGCAGAAAAAGGGGAGATCTAGTGCTTCTCTGACTTTCACTTTTTTCTCTTTTTTACTCATTCCAGGACCCTATCACATGGAATGATGCTACCCACAGTCAGGTGCTCAGGTAACCTTCTCTGAAAAAAAAAAAAAAAAAAAACAAAAACAAAACACAAAAAAAAAAAAAAAAAACCTTACAGTCAGGCCTAGAGCTGAGTCTCCTAGGTGATTCCAAATCCAGTGAAGGTTAACTTCCACAATGATTATGGTGATTGCATTCACCTGCCAATTTTCAGTAATCGATGAATGGATATTGAAATTTCCTATCTAAGGCTCTAGGGGCACAACAATGAGATCATTATGACATGGACATGACATGTGATGAAGCCTTTGCTTTATTTTCTCCATAATTAACATAAGCCTTGAGGGTCACATAGACACAAAAATAGGAAAATGAAAGAACCATTGTTCTCAAGCCCCTTTTGAAAATAGTGATTGTTCACTTAACTTTTGAAAGAGACCAGTCTCCAGAAAATAGACACACTAGGTCTTAAGATATCTTGTTCTCATCCTCCTTTGGAATTGATAAGGTTATTTTCTGTTCATAACACACTTCCTTCCTGATCCTAGACTTCAGTTATAAAACAAACACTTCAGCGGCACTGATAACATTTCTACTAACATTTTGGTGGTTCGAATTAGTTGTCCTCCACAAACTCATGTGTATGAAATGCTTGGTCTTCTGCTAATGGCAATGTTGGAGGTGGAGCCTTGCTGGAGGAGGTCTGTTACTGGGTGCAGGCTTTGGGGTGTTGTAGCCAGCTCCCCCTTGCTAGAGATAAACTTTGATATCCTGCTGCTGTTTTCCACTTGCTGTCTCAGAGATGAGGTCCATTGCCTCCTCATGCCATGCTTCCCACTGCCATCATGAAGAATCCCCTCAAGAGTGTCAACCAAAATAAAAATCTTACCTCCCATCAGCTGCTTTTGGTCAGGTGCTTTATTTTAGCAATGAGAAGGTAACAACAGCAAACATGTGATGTGGTTTGCCCTTTTTTTTTTTTTTGTTAGTGAGTAATATCTCAGAGGTAAAAACTTTCCTTCCCTCCTTTTTTTTTTTTTTTTTTTTTTTGAGAGAGAGACACACACAGAGAGAGGGAGAGGAAGACAGATAGAGAATGGGCTCGCCAGCAGCCTCTTAGCTGCTGTTGGACAAACTCCAGATTCGTGCGCCCTCTTGTGGGCAATTGCAGCCTTGCACTTTGTGTCACTTTTGTGTCTGGCTAAACGTGGGACCTGGAGATTGGAACTAACATTCTTAGGCTTAGCAAGCAGGTACCTTAACCACTAAGCAATCTCTCCAGTCCTCCTTCCCTCCTTTAATCTTGATGGGCAGGATAACTTTTTCCTAGGAAAACACTGCTTATTCTGAGTGCCATGATCTGACCTCTAGGTTCTTGTTGTAAAGAATTTGGGTAACAATAGAAAAAAAATTGCAAAGTCACTATATAACACGATACTCACTATTCCTGGTATAGAAGATTCCCAAACCAATCTAAGCAAGTGCTCCATAATGACAAGTTCAAAGTGGGAAACCAGGGGACCCCACTGTTCTCCAAAGACAGGGTCAAAGATTTTGTTAATTAGACCTTTGTAAACCAAAATAAGAAAGCAATCATGGAAGTAAACAATGCTTTCTGATAATGAAGATGATAAATAATCAATGGTACAATAAAATAAAAGTGTGGCAGAAGAATTTAATAGAACTGGAGATGACACAGCCCATAACTATTTTTTAAAAAGGCATTAAACTGTAATTATTCCCAGCATGGACACTCAAGTTGAATCTCATGAAATGAGTAAGAGTTCACTTGATACTTCCAACAGTTTAGAGAGTAGCAGGGGTAAAAAAAAAAAAAAATGTCATTCAAACTCTTATGAAAGACTAAGAGAAATCCATTCCCATCCATGTGCATCAGGCAACCACAGGATGAGAGGAGTGCCTAGCCAGAGACATGTGACCTCCAAGGCAAGAAGAGAAAGAGCCTGAGCTGCAGGTAAGGAAGGAAGTGTTCACTTTTGGTGTGGATTAAGAATCAGAATCTTCTGGAAAGGAAGTCAGGATCATAGCAGGAAGGAAGTTCTGGTGACATGATATTGAAATTGTTGCTGCTGAAAATAGTATAGAAGTATTCTTGAGTCTTGGCAAGGTCTTCACTATGCAATGATTCATGTGGATATGTTTTCAAAAATCATGTTTTTACTTAGGGAAGCCTATGATGATCAAATGAGGTTGTGCATGTCCCTTCACGTGGACAGGAGGGTAGTCATCTTCTAGGTAATTTTTCTTTACTAAACTGGTGGGATTATTTTGAAGAATTAGGAAATTGGAAGGCAGAATTGATTTAATTAATAGAATTCTCATAAAGACTACAATACTAAATCATTACAGTTCTAAGAATGAATACTGATAGAAGTAATTAAAACTATTTGTTGAAGGAAAAGCATGGAATAAAAATCTAAGAGTTGGAAACTGGCTCAGTGGAGAAAGCACTTGAGTCCCTGAGTTTGGATCCCCAGGACCCTTGTAAAAGCCAGAAGCCATGTAGGTTCCTATAATCCCAGCATGGAAGATGGAGACAAGAGAATTTCCCAAGAGAATTCCCAGGAGCCCCCATCCATCTAGGCTTTCCAATAAAACAGTGAACAATTAAAAGAGGTAGAAGGCAAGAACCAACACTTGTATGTTGTCCTCTGAGTTCTATACTTGCTGTGTGGCATGCACACACACGCACACACACACCTAAATTAAAAAAAAAAATCACTCATCTATTTTTTTTTTTATTTTTGGAGAGAGACACAGAGAGAGAGACAGATGAGAGGGAGTCAGATAGAAAATAGGTGTGCCAGCAGTCTCTCAGCTGCTGTGAACAAAATCCAGATGCATCCACCCCCTTGTGGTCAAGTGCAGCATTGCACCCTTGCATCACTGCATCTGGCTAAATGTGGGACCTGGAGATTGGAACCAGCGTTCTTAGGCTTAGCAGGCAGGCGCCTTAACCGCCAAGCCATCTCTCCAGCCTTTGTCTATTTTTTTGTATGATGAAAAGCTTGTAGACACCTTGAGGGCTATATTGTAAAAAGAGCAGTTCAGTGTATTTATGAGCTGCAGAAAGAGATGGGGAATTGCAGACTCTCCCAGCATGAGAAACACCAGGTGGTTTATGCTGAGGGTTAGCCGGAACCTAATATCAGATTTAAAGCATGTGTGTGTGTGTGTGTGTGTGTGTGTGTGTGTGCATGTGTTTACATATTATGTGTGGTGTGGCTCTGTGTGTATGCTATATGGTGCCCCATGGACTTGCTTGTGTAGGGCAGAGCAGAACATAAGGCATTCCCGCCATCGTTTCCCACTTGTTTTTCCCTCAAAACAGAGTATCTTTCTGATTCTGGAGCTTGCCATTTTTCACAAACCCCAGAGATTCTCTAGTCTGTCCTCTCCACAAGATTGGGATTACAGACTTGTGTGGCCACTGGCAGCTATTTATGTGGGTGCTGCAACATTTGAAAGTGGGTAATCTTAGGTTACCCCAGGCTCTTATGATTGTGTAGGAAGTACACTTCACCACCGAGGCAGCTCTCTGGCCCCGTAAAAAATAATTTTGAGCCGTGATGGTGGCGCATGCCTTTAATCCCAGCATTCAGGAGGCTGAGGTAGGAGGATCCCTGTGGCCAGCGTGGAACTACAGAGTGAGTTCCAGGTCAGCCTGAGCTAAACTGAGACCCTACCTCATAAAGAGCCCCACCCTCAAAAAAAAAAAAATTCTGGAATTCTTGAAGAAATGTAAAGAACCTCAAATCTGTGAATTGTGAGTAAATACACCTAAGAATTGTTTAATTTAGTTGTGATTATCTTCAACCTCAAGTAGATCAGCATCTTAGACACTGGCCAAGAAATACTATAAAGTTTGTGAGGTGCATAAACCATCACGCTCTATTATACTTAAAGCTTTAAAGGTAATACCTAAAGGAGTATAGCAAGGAGAAATTATGAAAATTATAACCCTATTACTCTTTCAATTTTAAAATGAGTTATCTGCACATTAAGTGCTGATGACATAAGTTAAAAGTACACAGTGATAGTTTAAAAATATGATTGGGGCACAGAATATATACCCTTATTTTCCATTTTCCCTGGCCACTTCCAAGCATAATGCATTCTAATTAATTTTCTAATCCATTAAGAAAGATAGTTCCTCTCCAGAGTACCTAAATGGAAATCTACAAGCATTCTAATTCATACTGAACTAGCGTGTTATTTTCCTTCCTTTCAATTTATCAGTGGACTCAAACCATATGGTAATGACCCCCTTGTGCACTTGATTCATGTCTCTAAACATTGTATGTCATATTATTTTTGCTTGTTTATATGTGTGTCTGAGTGGTGATGGTGATTATGATGGTGTGTGTGTGTGTCTGTGTCTGTCTGTCTGTCTGTCTCTCTCTCTGGTATGCACATGCATGCATGTACCTTTATAGGACCCTTCATGGTCAACTACAGTGCAGGGACACTTGCCTGAGAAAACTGCTGGGTGTTGCACACTCCATTGCTTTTCCCCCCATTCTTTATGACTCTGACTCTGGAACTTAACTGTTTTTGTTATTTTATTTTATTTTATTTTATTTTAATTTATTTTATTTTATTTTATTTTATTTTTTCTTTTTCCTAACCTGGGGAATTCCCTGATTTCTGCTCCCTTTTGCAGAACTGTGGTTGCAGGTGTGTGTGGCCACATCCAGATGTTCACATGAGATCTGGAGATTCTAACTCAAGCTGTTTCAGGCCCACTTAGACCCTTATGCTTGTGCAGAAAACTCACCTAACCACTGAGCTGTCTCTCCAACCCCCATTGTATATCTGGCTAAAACTAAAATTCCTTTTTGTGATGTTGTGCCTTGTAGCATAAGGGAAATTTATTCAGAGAACTTATTACAAGAAAACTACAAGAACCATCATGGATCTGAGCCCTTGAAGTGATGAGTGTGTTTCATGTGCCTGAACATAAAGCACTGATGAGTGTGAGCCTCACCACGTGCCCCTCATGCCCAACTCACATCTAAGAGTCACATTCACTATAATATTAAGATGGCTGAAAAGAGAACAAAATTCATGAGACCTTCAAATGACATGGCATCTCCATGAGTGAACAATGAAAGAATTCTCGAATACACTGCTACTTGTCAGCAATTACAGAAGAGAAATTGACCAAAAAAAAAAAAAAACTGAAATTCTTAGAAAAAAAATTTTTTAATATAAAAAAAGGAAGAGAAGTTAGCTAAGAGGCAAAAAAAAAAAAAAAAAAAATCTGGGCAGTAGTACTTTTTAAGATTTAAGTTCTAGGAGCCAAGCCTTGTCAGTTTTTATTGGTTAATAAGATTAAAAAATAGGTGGCAAGTGCAGACGGTGAAGAGACTATATTTTGGATACAACCTGAACAGCCTTCAGAATGTTTATCTTTTTCATTGTTATTTCCTAGTATGCTCTTTTATTATTTTCTTTTTACTGACATTGTCTCAGAGGATTTAGTCCACTGTTCCAGGTTTAACTTCCACCTATACCCTGATGACATCTACATCAATATCTCGAGCCCTAAGATCTCTCAGAAACTTAAGATCTGCATTTCCAAGTACCTACTGGACACACATCCCCATAAGTTTTATAGGTATTGCCAGTGCAGGCTTCCAGCTGCAGTGTGACCCTGCAGTGCTGGGGACAGGGTGAAAATGGAAATCATGAGACTGGCCTTGTGCCTGGTCCGCAAGCAAACCATCTGGATACCCCTTAGAAGTGAATTTCATCCTTCTCGGCTTCTTCCTCTCTACGATGAAACATGGACTTTACAAAGTGCAAACATCTATGACTCTAAAGTGTATTACTCGATGATGAATTCTGAGTGGGTTCCATTGGAGAGGAGTATGGAAAAACCATATCTGAGCATCTTGTGGTATTTGTGAAGAGGGATATGCTCAGATGTAAGACACAGCTGAGGATGAGCTGGGAGCCAACGACTAGACCCCACTACATTTCTGATATAACTGTACACCAACACTCAATATCCCCTCCAGGTAAGCATGACCATATCATTTGAATTATGACCAATATAATGTAAGTTAAAAGTGGCAGATACTACTTCCAGGTGGGGTTTAAACCAAATACAAAGCAAACAAAACAGCTCCAATCCTTTATGATCTCTCTATCTAGGACATCGAAGATCCAGGGAAGGATATTGGGGTCCTCAGGGATGTGCCAGTTGTAGGATAGCTCCCCCAGAAGGACAGCTAACAAGAAACCCTTATGTTTTATTCTAGATCTCACAAACCATTCCAAATTTCAAGTTTGTACCTCTAAGAAAGACACAAGACTCACACAAAAGGAAGGAATAGTCGAAGGCAGGGCTGTAAAGCAGAGTGTCTCAAAAGAAAGAAAATGAACACAGAAGTAAAGGAAGAATCCTGAGAAATGCAACTGAAAAAGTTAGAGTTAGAAAAGCTGATCAAAGAGAGAAAAGTAGGAAAGGAGTTTAGGACAGTTTTTTTCTTCATCACAGAAATAGGGGCAGAAAGAGAGCTCAGGAAAGGAATAGGTCAAGGTAAATTGGAAAAAAAATGTTATTTAAATTACTAGAAATAGGTTATTTCTAAGTTCTGAACACAATTGGTGGAAGTTTATTTAAAAAAAGAAGTAACCTGGGCCTTTCTGAAGATGGACACGTAGGAGCCAACATAGAGAGGTTAATTGAAGAAGCTACGGAAAGACCTGTGGGATTAAATTATCATAGAGAGTGGGAAGGAGTAAGCTTTAGAGTGTAGGTAAATGGTATAAATTAAGGAAGGAGGAGAGAAACATTCTTAAGGGAAAGATGAAAGACCAGAGAGCCATCCTGAATGCCAAATATGTCTTAGGTCTCATCTGTTTAAGAAAACAGATACACTCTTCTGCCTGAATTTGTAAATGAAGAACAACAGCTAGCTTGGTTATTATGGATGAAAACTACCGTGGACGGGTCACAAGAGCATTAGAAAATGTCTTCATGTGACCTCTGGCAGTTTCCAGTTGCAAGCAGAAACTTGGAATCAGGATGTAGAAGCATTTGACATGCCCTGATAGAGTTTGGACACATCTATCTCATTCAGTTCTAATTAGGTAACCAATTTGATGACATTTATGTCACTACACTGATGGGAAGAATTGTACACCCATGATAGACATGTGCAAAATGCCATTTTCCTGTTTTATCAAGTGCAATGCCCAACAGAAGGTAGAGATAACAAAAGAAGTCCTTGCCCCAACACTCTTATGAAAGTACAATATATTAACAAAAGTCATTCAACTTAGTCTCATTAGTTGTTCTATTTTTCTTCTTGGGTGACAGTTTTAATAGCCTGCTAGTAAGTTGAAGATAATGAAGTATTTGCTGAGGAATCAGTAATGAATAGCTTCTCGGAGCCTTGGTTCATTGCATGTAGATTCCACTAATCACCAAAGCCTTCTCAAGTTATACAAAAGCTTCTATAAGTTGACAAATATAGCTATTTCATTGATTAAATCTGATGAAAAGAATACTCCATGGAACAAAGGCAGCTGAATGACTCATTCTTTGATGGCAGAGAAACGACGGAAAAACGCAGCGTACTGTCTAGACGAAGCACTCGTTGATGGCGTCTTCCTTTCTCTACCTCAGCATGGACTAAAGCCTACTTCTTCTACATCGTAAAATGCTCAGCTAATCCGGGTTCTGACAGTGGTATGATTAAATTTCTCCAGTCAATACCAAATGGCATTTAAGACAATTCTGTAGGTGAAAGATAACCCATTCTTAGGTTTGTGGACAAGGATAAGTGGGATTTCGTTTGTTCGCTAGGTAAAGCTGCACTAACCTAAGTGATGACGTGTGAAAAATTAAGAACTGAAAGGGTCCATATTCATTGCATAGAACAATGTCTGCTTAGGTCCTGATAGGATTGCCAGTCATGTCAGAAATAGAGATCTCTTTTCTTATAAGCTATGGCAACTCTGAGCGTTCTTGGGTCCATTGATAGCAAGTGATAATATCTCAGCGCAAGCCAGAGTGCTAATTGCAATCAGTGCACATAACTCTTGCAATACACTAAGAAATCTTATTGCTTAACCTAAATAAAGGATCATTTTGCTATGGAATTCTGTAACAATTAGAAGTAGTAACCCTGCTATTTATTAACAAAAGGCTTACATGATTTGGCTGAGAGATAAAAAGTATGTCAAGTTAGAGAAGCTGCAAAGGCAGTGGCTTTGGCTTGGAATACCTTGTTTTATTCCTTTTGTGTTTCTGAGAAAATGAAATAAACCCTAGTAGGAAATAGATCAAAAGGTTGGAGAAAAATATAGATAGCATCGTGCTCTTTCCTGATGAGTCTGTGAGGGCTATTAAGCAAGAACTCTAAAGCAGAAGTCTTCATTTTCTCTTTTTTTCAGGGAAAGATATGGCATGCTATATAACCACAGTCCTTTTGAATGCTATTTTCCATGTTGAGATGCCTAAGGTCTCTTACTAATTGGAGCACCTTTGCAAGGGACTCATGTTGGGATAACACATCTTGCTGAGGGGACCATGTTGGGTTTAAGACAAGCAATGAGACACTTTTTATGCTATTATAATTCTTTTGTGAATTTTAACTTTTGTATAGGTCAATTAACTCTTTCATTTATTATTAAGCCACAGCTAGGTCTTCCTTAATTTTTAATTTTCTTAAGCTAAAACTTACTAAATCTGGTCTTGGAGGAGGAATGCAGCTATTTCAAAATTTGTTTATGATTAGTCTGAATTTTATCAATTGGGAAAATATTGGCTTAGACTTGGGTTCAAATCCTGGTTCCCTTGTGTGAGAACTAGGCAAGTCACTGATTTTAGTCTACTTATGTTGATATAATAAAGTACCTTGGGACTGGTGATTTGTAAAGAAAGGGATACATTTACTTTTCACTTTGTTTCTCAAAATCTCTTGTGCATTCCTAGCAGCATAAACAAGTAAGGTTCCTGCTAGGCACAGGGTGAGCCTTGTACATATACGGTACATATATAAAAACAAATCTCTTCAGTTTCATCTAGTGAAAACTGCCCAGCCTTTCTCTCTGCTGGGGAGTCTCTGGCTGAGTCATTAGAAGTCAATTCTTAGTGAAGAAATCAGTTTGCTGGGGTGTAAGCAAGGGGCGATCACATCTACAGGATGGATGAGTGTGAAATTGGGAGAGTTTATTTTTCTGAAGAGGACTTTGGTTTGCATAGGGACTCTCTTATATGGTTATTCTATGATGTAGAAATTGCATCTCTGAAAAATACTTCTGGGCAGGAGAGATGGCTTAGCATTTAAGGCACTTGCCTGCAAAGCCAAAGGATCCCAGTTTGACTCTCCAGGACCCACCTAAACAGATGCACAAGGGGGCGCACACATCTGGAGTTTGTTTGCAGTGGCTGGAGGCCCTGGAACACCATTCTCTTAAATAAATAAATAAATAAATAAATAAATAAATAAATAAATCAGAGAAGAGTGTTTGTGTATGGTTCTCTTCCATGACCACATATTTATGTACTTTACGATGTCATATTAAATATGTAACAAAATAGAAAACATTCATAATTATAATGTCAAAAGTACAGAAGCGAGATCGAAAACTGTATGTTTAGATGATATATAAACCATATGTTTAGATTTTAAAAAACAATATTTTTGTCACAGGAGATATTATTCTGTACTTAGAAAAAAGTGCAGTGATGTGTATTAAAAAGTGGAAAGTTTGTGCTAATGCTTTCCTGGGTAAGTACAGTGACGTCTCACATTTTAGACTGTACTGGAACTGTATCTTAATTCTTTCTAATCTGCAAAGAAGAATTGCAAAACAAGAAGCTTTCCTTTGTTGGCTGAGAGGAACGGATTCATATTCCTGCTGTGTGTCTGACACCAAGAGGAATGTCCATCCAGCAGGTAGCTGTATAATGAATGAATGCTCTTTCGTTTCTAGACTCTAAGACATATCCCGAGCTCTAGCAACTTCCTAAGACTGTTAGGTTGAAATGAGCATGATTCCAAGTGACCTGGTTCCCCAAAGCAGTCTTCATGTACAGAACAGTGCAGAGATGCAAGGAGGCATCTTAACGCTCTAAGAGATGAGTGTTTGTTTGTTTGTTTGTTTGTTTGTTTGTGGAGGCCAAATATGAAAATTGAGTACATCTAACAACATGGTCGACTCACTTATTTGTTATTTGCTTAGGCAGGAAATATTGACTGCATGTTCTCTGAGGTAACTTGAATGTAAAGTTTTCCCCGAAGCCTCATATGTTTGTGATTAAGCCTCGTACTCAATCCCCAGCTGACGGCAATTTGGGAGGTGGAGCATGACTGCTGCAGGTCTGTTCCTGGGGTTGGGCTTAGGGGTGTTTCCTAGCCCTGCCTTGCCAGAGCCATCTCAGTCTGGTTCCCACCTGCTATGGGAAGATGTGATGGCCAGTCTCCGCTATACCATGCCCTTAGGAGGCTTCACCTTGACACTGTAAGCTGAAATCAACTCTTTCCTTCCCAATGCTGTTGTTTTCGTCCCAAGAATGAGAAGGTAACTGCAACACCATTTTTAGTTGTACATCATGAAAGTGTTGGATGTATGAGATGGTAAAGACGTGTTTTTTATGTCTATTGTGGTGCTGGCTAAACACTGCCTGAGTTCCTTTCTTATGCTGGGGAAGTTTCTCTGGGTAGAAGAGTTCTATGTCCAAGATAGATCCCCAAAACTTGGTTTACATTTGTATTTTTTAAAATTCTTTTAAATTTACTTCCACATGTATACACAATGTACCCAAAATTTACTTGCCAAATATCTTTCATGACTAAAGTCCACGAATATGATTTAGGTTTTTTCTTTAGACACACTCAAGCAAAATCTCAGCTAAGGCTGGAGAGATGGTTTAGTGGTTAAGGCACTTGCCTGAAAAACCAAAGGACCCAGGTTCAATTCCCAGGATCCATGTAAGCCAGATGCAATGACCACATATTTATGTACTTTACGATGTCATATTAAATATGTAACAAAATAGAAAAACATTCATAATTATAATGTCAAAAGTACAGAAGCGAGATCGAAAACTGTATGTTTAGATGATATATAAACCATATGTTTAGATTTTAAAAACAATATTTTTGTCACAGGAGATATTATTCTGTACTTAGAAAAAAGTGCAGTGATGTGTATTAAAAAGCGGAAAGTTTGTGCTAATGCTTTCCTGGGTAAGTACAGTGACGTCTCACATTTTAGACTGTACTGGAACTGTATCTTAATTCTTTCTAATCTGCAAAGAAGAATTGCAAAACAAGAAGCTTTCCTTTGTTGGCTGAGAGGAACGGATTCATATTCCTGCTGTGTGTCTGACACCAAGAGGAATGTCCATCCAGCAGGTAGCTGTATAATGAATGAATGCTCTTTCGTTTCTAGACTCTAAGACATATCCCGAGCTCTAGCAACTTCCTAAGACTGTTATGTTGAAATGAGCATGATTCCAAGTGACCTGGTTCCCCAAAGCAGTCTTCATGTACAGAACAGTGCAGAGATGCAAGGAGGCATCTTAACGCTCTAAGAGATGAGTGTTTGTTTGTTTGTGGAGGCCAAATATGAAAATTGAGTACATCTAACAACATGGTCGACTCACTTATTTGTTATTTGCTTAGGCAGGAAATATTGACTGCATGTTCTCTGAGGTAACTTGAATGTAAAGTTTTCCCCGAAGCCTCATATGTTTGTGATTAAGCCTCGTACTCAATCCCCAGCTGACGGCAATTTGGGAGGTGGAGCATGACGGCTGCAGGTCTGTTCCTGGGGTTGGGCTTAGGGGTGTTTCCTAGCCCTGCCTTGCCAGAGCCATCTCAGTCTGGTTCCCACCTGCTATGGGAAGATGTGATGGCCAGTCTCCGCTATACCATGCCCTTAGGAGGCTTCACCTTGACACTGTAAGCTGAAATCAACTCTTTCCTTCCCAATGCTGTTGTTTTCGTCCCAAGAATGAGAAGGTAACTGCAACACCATTTTTAGTTGTACATCATGAAAGTGTTGGAAGTATGAGATGGTAAAGACGTGCTTTTTATGTCTATTGTGGTGCTGGCTAAACACTGCCTGAGTTCCTTTCTTATGCTGGGGAAGTTTCTCTGGGTAGAAGAGTTCTATGTCCAAGATAGATCCCCAAAACTTGGTTTACATTTGTATTTTTTAAAATTCTTTTAAATTTACTTCCACATGTATACACAATGTACCCAAAATTTACTTGCCAAATATCTTTCATGACTAAAGTCCACGAATATGATTTAGGTTTTTTCTTTAGACACACTCAAGCAAAATCTCAGCTAAGGCTGGAGAGATGGTTTAGTGGTTAAGGCACTTGCCTGAAAAACCAAAGGACCCAGGTTCAATTCCCCAGGATCCATGTAAGCCAGATGCACAAAGTGGTCCATGCATCTGGAGTTATTTTGCAGTGGCTAAAAGCGCTAGCACACCCATTCATTTTTTTTTCTCTCTCTCTCCCTCTTCCTCTCTCAAATAAATAAATAAATAATTTAAAAATCTCAGCCAGAAAATGTGGTGCAAAGTAAGCACAATGAAGAGACCTTTATGGGGAGAGTGATGGGGAACCAGTGTTGTCTGGGTTCCAACAGCTGCACCTTGGGATCTTAAAAGACACTCAAGTCTGCCTGTTCTCTTCAACAGTGGAAAATGGTGTGCCGTGAGCAACTGTTAATGGAATTTGGGTTTTAGCCTAGCTGGAAAGCTTTAAAAGTCTCCAGGCAAAATACTCATAATTGTCAAATATGGAAATCCCTCAATGCTGCCCAGAAGAGCTGGTATGTTACTCTCCGATTCCTGTCTCTTGCACATTTGATACAATTGCTTCCTATACCTGTCTCCTCGTCTTTCTATTTGTAAGATTGGGGCCTTACTCCCATCAGCTCCCACACACATTGCATATGTGTCAGTTGCAGTGGTCCACCTTCCCTTATCATAAGAGGCCAGCCCATATTTTTTTTAATTTTTTTTTTTATTTTTGGAAAGAGACACAGAGAGAGACAGACAGAGAGAGAGGGAGAGGGAGACAGATAGAGATGGGTGCGCCAGCAGTCTCTCAGCTGCTGTGAACAAAATCCAGATGCATGCGCCCCTTGTGGTCAAGTGTGGCATTGAGCCCTTGCTGTCACTTTGCATCTGGCTAAATGTGGGACCTGGGGATTGGAACCGGGTTCTTAGGCTTAGGAGGCAGACGCCTTAACCGCTAAGCCATCTCTCCAGCCAAGCCCATATTTTTGCATCCTTTAATCACCTACCAAAAGAACTAGCACTTGGAGTCTCTAAATCCTGTATTCTTAGGATTTCCAGTGAGCTGCTACAACCAGTACCCCACTACCCTTGCCAACGAATTCCCCATTTCTCTCCTCGCTTCTGCAGCACGCCCTCACATTTTCTCACCACTGTCACTGTTTACACTTCCTATAACCACAGTGTCCCTATGACAAGCCACCTCACTACTGCAGTGGTGTTGTGGATGACCTCCCTGCGTCCTCACTGACAAGTCCGTATTCTCCCCTGAGCAGAGCAAGCGAGACGGTGGAGATAGAAACATGGTCCAGAAAAGCCTTGCTCCTAATCTCCCCACGCTCTCACCGAGCTAAAATAAGAGCCAAGAGCTTACGAGAGCTCGAGTTGGCACCAGCTGCTTCTCTGACCTCATCTCTTGCTTCCTTCACCCTTCCCCTCCTCTGTTCTCCTTCACTTTCCCTTAGACATTCCAAATGTGTTCCTACCTCCAACTTCAGGCTTTGCTGTTCCTTCTGCCCTGGATGTGATTGCCTTAAGCAGCCACATGTGCCTCTTGCTCAGTTCTAGGCTGTCCTCAAATGATACACTCCTCTGGTTAATCCTTCCTCCTCTTTACCCTTGGCTCACCCTCAATGCTTTTTCCCCCTTCAGAGCCTTCTATTACCTCTCCGATATAGTATGCACTTACTTACTTGCACTCAGTTCTTATCTCCATGAGAGTAAGGCTGTTGTTTTGATCACTGGTGGATCCCCAGCCCTTAGAGGCATTGAATAAATATTCTTACGCGTCGAAAAAATGTTTGTTGAAAGAGTGCCTGGGGTTGTGTGAGAACACAGCAGGGAGTACCCTGCCCTTCTTAGGCAATCCTTCCCCCTAGACTAGTACGGAGCATCAGGAAAGATGCCAGGCAACACGTGAGGGAGACAGCGAGCATGCTGTAACCGGCAAGTGCCATGTTCAAGGGGCACACATGATCAATCTTAATCCTGGAGAGAACGGTACTTCTTTAACAAGTCGAGCGGAGGAGTCCACGGAGTGCAAGATGAAGTAAGGTTTTCACAGATAAACCCATCACGTTAGAACTTACAAGTGTGTTTGCTCAGTCTTTTAACGCTTAGCACTGCCACTCAATGAATAGTGAGACACTACAAAGATTTTTTTGTTGTATTTTTCTTAGGCTTCTTTTATTGAGTTGGAGAAAGACAATTAAGCCACTCTATATTGCTGTGGATGAAATGGTGCAGAACTAAAAATCCAATCACCAAACTTATGTCTTCCTTTCTGAAAAGGTATCTAATATTTCGAGTATTTCCAGCCTCTACCAAGTGGAATAGCTTTGTATATAGACTATGTCCATGGACTATATCCACATGAGGTGACAAATTGGAGTTCAGATCATTCTTTAGTGTGCAACGATCGCATGTGTTGATCTGACTCAAAATTAATAAAGCGGGATGAATCTTTTGATCTTTCAGAGTGACTCTTAATCCAATGTCTCTGAGAAAACTTTAGATGCTGTACTCAGCAAAGATATAGAAGCACACATGTGCCGATTACAAGAGGGTTTCAGAAGCTCTTAGATGGCACCCCAAGGTCACGCGTGCTTCCTTTTTGTCTCTTGGCTGGGTTTGTATCCCTTTTTTCTCACAAATGTACTGTTTGACATATATGATACCTCACAAGTCAAAATACCCTCTTGGGGGTGTACTATTTTTGAAATAAATACTTATGCATAATTCTGAATGGCTTAAGAAAACAGTAGATTCTCTGAAGATATAAAATGGTTGGAAAATAGCCCCTCAATTAAAAAATGGCAAAACTCCCACGTACATATGTTAGACTAGCTGAATTAAAAGCACAGGTTGAATTACAATAGTTCGAAGTTACTAACAAAATGGTAAAACAAAAAGCAGTGACATTGAGAATGAAATTTCTTACTATCTAAAGTTTGATCCATAAATCAAATGTCATAAAAACTTTTATTGATTCCAATATGATTGGTGACAATGATAAAAAATGCAACTCAAAATGTTTGTATTTAGAAAATTTGTCATTCTGTATGCTAGTTGTTCTGAAAGAGAATGATGCTAGTGCCATCAGAAATTAAAGTCCTTTCCAACTTTTAATCCAATAACTTGGGGGATTGTCTTGTTCCTCAGGATAGCTTCCCTCACAGTTATAGAGCTATAGAAAAAAAAAAAGGAAGAAAAGAAATGAGGGTGATCCAAGATTATAGAGGAGGAAGAAAATTCCCCAGGTGAGTATCAGCTCCATAGTTAAGATGTACAGAAAGAACCCCCACACACACACACTTGCTCTTTCTGTTTCTTCCTCTAAGTCCCTCCACTTAGGCCAAGGACAACCCTCTTTTTATATCTCATTGACCTAGATGCATCATAGGTTTTTTCTATAAACCAGGCATTGATGAGAATGGGATAAACTGATGAATTTAAACTGACCAGGATATCCTGAGTTGTGAATACAATTATATTCTTATTGCAGTAAAGACACGTGGATAACATGGGGGGGGGTTCCTGGGCAAGAGAGACAAGGAAAATCATAGGTCAGAGACCATCAAGCTCTCTTTCAAGACTTGAATAAAAACATGTAAAAAAAAAAAGTTTTGCGAACAATTGGGTTGATAGAGTATATATCTATTACATTGAGTTCAGTGGTGATGGTTGGAAGAAAATGTCATAAAATCATTTAGCTTCATAGAAACTAATTACTGTGCTTATTGAACACAAATTAAAATGACTGTGGTTGTATCAGAATAGCTCAATATGTGACAGAAATTGTCTTACGTTTGCATGAATAAATCATTTAGTCTCTCTGAAGTTGGTGTTCTCATTCACATTATGGTTAAGCCACCCACCTTGCTGACTTCAGATATTTATTTGGAAACCATAATTCTAGGGCTTATGAGCCCTTGTCCCCTAGCAACCATCAACTTCCAGCAAATTTTCAAGGAGAATTGGAGCATCATTCCCCTACATCATGACAGGATGGGGACAGATCATGCCATTCATAACTGTGATGAGCTCAGGAGGATGACAGTCATGCTATGCTCCAAAGACAGAGGTCCACCTCACTCCGCCACTCCCCCGGTTCTTCCCCACCCCTTCCCAGATGTTTCCCATGCCTCACAGAGGGTGACATACGTCTAATTTATGACTGAACATTCAATAGTGTCCTGTTCCCAGCACTTTGAGTAATTGCAAGTCTCTTATATGGACATTTTCTAACCACTGACCCTATATAAACAATGTTCAACCTTTTCTTTCCTTTTTCTGTGGTAGGAGTAGGGTGTCACTCTAGCCCACACCAACCTGCAACTCACACTGTAGCTCAGACTGGCTTTCAACTCACAGGACTCTTCCTACTTCAGCCTCCCAAGTCCTGAGGTTATAGAGGTGAGTTAACAGTGTTTGTTTTGATGGCAAAACAAACACAGGGTTATTTGACTATGAACAAATTCTGTATTATCTAAAAATGCCCATTTTATTTTATATTTATTGAACATCTACTTTATGCCAGAATAGAGAAATAAGTGAATAAATTATTGTTTTGCATCATGTCAAAAACTCTAACACATTTTTTGAGACATTTATCCTTTTGATAGCAGTAATGATTTCTGGAAAGTATTTGGCTTGAAAACTCTCAGGGTTTGTAAGAAAGGATCACAATGCTTTGAAATTACACTGAATTGATCAGTTTGAGGGGCTCGAATGAACTGAAGCAGTCACATTACTCCTGGTGTGAAAATCTATGTAGGAGCATAAATACCACTTCAATGGAATTCGAAAACAGTGCTAGGATTAAAAAAAGAAGAAATATAAAAGCAGATCACATTATCTTAGTACACGAACAAGGCTTATAGCTTACTGAGCTTTAAGAGTAAAGTGGGAAAAAGTAGTGAGTAACCGAGCTGTAAGGTGGCAGAAATGGTTACTGGGGTGAAGAGGGAGCTGTAGGGGCTCATGGGTAAATCCCTCGATAGTTTAGGGAGTGCTAAAGATGCTAGGGGCACAGCTGAGCAGAGGTATTTTCTTTGCAAAGGTTTTCAGGACACTGTTAATGTCACCCTCTTGGGGAAGCAGTGCACACAAACCTTTTGACTGGGAGGAGGGTTGCCTTCATTTCCGAGGGGTAGCCAACCACTGGGTTCATTCTGGATGCATCCGAGAAAGCAGGGAGTCATCCCTTCTGTATTAAAAGATGTCACCCAAAAGGCGGGAGGGCAAATTAACAGTCAGATTTGAATTTTGCTTTTAAGAGGGAAACCACTAGAATTTTACTTTGCTGCTCAGAAATGAACCGAGAACACTGTGGAAAGCCATGACATGGTGAACACACTAATTTCCAGATGACAAAGCTTAAGATGAATTGCTCTAGCCTGATCCTATGTCAGAGCAAGATTGAATGGATAACCTATTTGGTCTTACCAAGCCCCTGCTTTTTCATTTCCACTTCCATTATTCTGTGATTATACAAGAAAAGGAAATAGAATACCGTTGAAGCTCAGGTATGATTTATTGACTAGCTGTATCTTTAAGATAATGCATGTACTTTGTGCTGTTTGACTTGATCACATTTTTTTCCCATGAATAGTCACAAATAGAGTAAACAGACTCATAAAGCCCATTTAAAGTGTCAGCAATAGCTGGGGCTACATTAACTTATACATGCAATCTTTCTTCCCTCCTGTTCCATCTCTCGCCCCCTTTCTAATGAATAGATTTGCTCTCTCCTGAGCAGTTAGCATCACCTTGTTTGTTCACTGTGGTTTGCTTTGGGGTTTCCCTGGTGGGTATAGTCTAAGGACATGGGGAAACGGTTTGACATATCACCATTTGTTGAAGGCAGTGTGGTCGCAGCCACAGAGGAATAGAATAGTTGCAAAATGCCAGAGATGAAGGGACACACATGATTAAAGTTGCCATAAAATCAAAGATGCAAAAAGTGACAAAAACCATAAAAAAAAAAAAGAAATATTCTGGCAGTCAGTCTCCCACACATCCAGAGGTGCATGAAGCTTATTACTGAGGAAAGTCCATTAGGAATATGGGGAATGCTTCCTGTTGACTATGAAAACATGTGCTGAACTGAAATTGTTCTTTGCTCCAAGAATTTTAGCAGAGGCACCTGGGGACTGGGAGGAAAAACACCGCTCTGAGAGCCAACACTCCCAGCAGTGATGCACCACCATGGAGGAATGGGGAATGGGGTTGGGTGGGGCCACAGGATAGAAGGTTATCAACTGAGGGAGGAGATTTGAAGGCTCCGTGTGAGGGACATATATCTGAAGGCTGCAAAGTTTAAGTCAGGAAGTGAGGTAGGAAGCATAGTAGACATTCGTCAAAAGACTATCAGAGTCTCAGTCTTCTACATATTCATTCATTATTGACCAAACTTCCCAGAAAGGCTTCATTTGGCACCATGAGGCCATTTGATTACTTTTAACCTCTCCAAAAAAAATAAAAATAAAATAACTGGCTAAAACAATAAATATAGCTTTCCCAAGGGACTGGTTTCAATCTTGGAATGGAATTAATCCATTAGAAAAACGTAACTGTCATATCTTCTTCTGTGTCTACACAGAAGGCAGGGAATAAGGGCTTACTCCCTCAGCAGATATTCTTAAAAAAAAAAAAAAAAAGAAAGAAAGAAAAGAAAAAAGCCGGGCATGGTGGCACACACCTTTAATCTCAGCACTCGGGAGGCAGAGGTAGGAGGATCACCGTGAGTTTGAGGCCACCCTGAGAGTACATAGTGAATTCCAGGTCAGCCTGAGCTACAGTGAGACCTTACCTCAAAAAAACAAAACAAAACAAAACAAACAAGAACAACAAAAAAAAACATTTTGTTGGTGTCAATGCATGTATTTTGATAATAATCCCCTCCTATCAATCCCTTGTCCTTCCTCCCTGTGAGGTCGGAACAGGTTCCCAAAGTAGAGTCACCAAGGACAGCTGAATGAGGACAGAGATATAATGAAGTGGATTATCCACATTCCTCAAGAAACTGCCCAGCCATTACCCCTTCCTTGCCTAACAATGCCCCCAGATCATGGTTTCCTGGCTGGTCACTGTTCTGGTCTCACACCCTAGCTATTTGAAATGGCTAATGTGAAGAACAAAGGAGTTTCTTTCCCTTCTTTACCTTCCCCCAAGTAAAAGCCCTACAAAGCCCACTTCCTACAAATCAGGTGGGCGGTGCTCCTCTCTTGAGAGTCAGCCCCAGCAGCTTGTGCTTTTCCTGAATAAATGCTTTCATTTTTGCTTCAGAGTGGTTTGTGTGGTCTTGGTCACTTCCAAACCTTACACTCCCTCATACCCCTTTCTCACCGAACCCCTCCTCCCATCAACCAGTCCCTTTGCAATTTTGATGTGATTTTTTTCCTGCCCTCCTTCTTCATTCAAGATGGCATGTTGATTGGCCCAATGCAGTGCAGATAAGGATACACACTAAGAAGAGGTGGATGCAACAGCCCCCTCATACACATTGCACAGCACGCCTCCCCATAGTCTTTCTCTTACATTCTCCTGCCTCCTCTTCCACAATGCTGTCTGAGCCTTGGCTGGTGTGATGGAGATGTCTTATTGAATGCTCAGGTGTAACTGTTACTTCTCAGCACTTTGATGAATTTTGAGTCTCCCCAGTATTCACTACTGTCTGTGAAAAGAAGTAAGAGTTGAATTACTATGTGAGTATAAACTTAGATATGCAGAAGGCAATTTGATGGGCATAACATTTCCAATTAGCCAAACACCAGCAGTAGCTTTCCTCCTAGGGATTATGGTCTTCTAAGACATGGGCTTTAGACTAGGTTTTCAGTACTGAACATGAAACCCCCTCATGTGCAGCAGGCCTCAAATCCAGTGAGTGTTATGGTTTCCTACATAACAGACATGTCACTATGCATGAGATCTTTTATTTGCAAGCCAAAGGACCTGAAATCAAAAGACCTATATGAAATCCTTTCTTTTATTAAAACACATTTATTTACTTATTTATTTAAAAGCAGAGAGAGAAAGAGAGAGAGAGCAAGAGAGAGAGAGGGGATGGGTATATCAGGGCCTCCAGCCACTGTAAATGAACTCCAGAAGCATGTACCACATTGTGCATCTCGCTTTACATGAGTACAGGAGAATCAAACCAAGGTCTTTAGGCTTTACAGGCAAGTGTCCTAACCACTGAGCAATCTCTCCAGCCCTGAAATCCTTTCTGATTGGAATAACGCGTCTGTTCAGTGGGTTATCCTATAGAACTGTTTTCTTCCCTGTAAAGTGTGTCTACTGTGATGGATATCCTTATTTCTTACCCATGCTGTTGAAAAACCAGGCTTTTGCAAGCTTGACATTGTGGCATAACAAACTGTTACCATCACCACCATTTCCACTGCATCTTTGTTTGTTTGTTAGTTGGTTTGTTTTTTAATATACTATGTTTCATCTGGAAGCCTGACCGATTTCTATGAATGGATTGAAAGAAAAACTGAACTTCTAAATGCATTTTTGCAAAACTTGGCTTTATTATTTTTTTTCTTTATAAATTTCTGATCTCATCTTGCAATAAAATCTGTACCTTACTTGTGCGAATGTAATCATTTCCATGGTAGCGGATTGGGGGGGTCACTCAAAAAGGTCTGATATTTGACTACAGGTTCAAACAGCAGGAGAATCTGGTTTGGGACCAAATAAGCTCTTACTCAAGTAAAACTGTTGAAAAACACTGCCAAGGGAATACAGAAAATAACGGGGGAAGGAAATTGCTTTTGGAATAAATGTTCTATTCCTTCAAGTTTGCTCTGGTAGAAAAGTGCTCCTTTGAAGAGACTTAATAGAACCGTTAGAGGGACAAAACATGAAATATTTCATGAAATCTTAAAAGGTTATTTTATGACCATTTTTGCTAAAGATGTGTGTGGTGTGTGTGTTAAGCCACGGAGATGAAATTTGTGCCTTGAACACAAATGCACAATATAAATTGATATGAACCAATTTCTTGTAAATCTGTTCCATAGACGTTGTCTGTTCTCCATTTTGCCATGTTTCCTGTTATTGTTGATATGCCCTGTGCTATCTTTACATCTGGGCATCAGATAGAAGTGTTTTGTCTTCCCTGGAGCTATATTCTTTTGACCAAACTTTTGTGATTACTCCTAGATCTCTATTTATAGCCATTTGAGATGCCTACATGTCTTTTGTGAATATTTTTAACATAACTTGTTTATTTTATTTATTTACTCATATTTTTAAAAATTTATTTAATTAAGGGAGAGAGAGAGAAAGAGAGAGAGAGAGAGAGGAAGGAAGAGGCAGATAGAGAACGAGAGAATGGGGGTCCAAAGGCCTCCAGCCACTGCAAATGAACTCCAGATGCATGTATCATCTCGGGCATCTGGATTATGTGGGTTCTAGGGAGTAGAACCTGGATCCTTAGGCTTCATTGGCAAGGGCCTTAACTGCTGAGCCATCTCTCCAGCCCTGACTTAAAAATTTATTCATCAATGATTAGATATCTACTACCTACTATGTACTTTATTTATAATCTGCTCAGTCATCAATTACTAAACTTCTACTAAGTACTGGGTACTGTTCCTTCACTTGTTCAATAAATATAAATAGTCTGCCTGTCCTAGACATGAAAGAATATACAAGATCCATCTTCTGTGCTTAGAAATATTTTAGCAGGAGGGATAGAAACTGTCAACCACTCAGTGGGGATGATGAGTATCTGTCAGCTATGGAAAGTGAGTAATCCTGGGGTATTTTGATGAAGGCTGAGATTGTTTGGCATATTGATAAATTTAGCTGAGGGACTGGAGACCAACAGAACTGCATACATCACATGGCAGAGAAGGTGATTCAGAGAATGGAGAGTAGGGCTGGAGAGATGGCTTAGCAGTAAAAGTGCTTACCTGCGAAGCCTAAGAACTCATGTTCAAATGTCCAGGTCCCATGTAAGCCAGTTGCACAGTAAGCATGCAGTGTTGCACAAACACACTAAGGGGTGCATGCATCTGGAGTTCATTTTTGGCTTAAGGCCTTGGCATGCCCCTTTTCTCTCTTCCTCTCTAAAATAAATAAATTTAAAAAATAATTAATTAAAAAAAGAAAAAGGAGAGTAGATTGTTCAGAAAACAGAGAGTAAGTGATCTGTAGTCTCAGAATGGGAGGAAGGTGAGTCTGTCTGCTAGGGCTGCCATGACAGGTGCTCACAGCTGGGCTTACCCAAGGGAAGTGTATTTCCTTATAGTTCTGATGGCTGAAAGTTCAAGGAAAAGATACTATCAGAGTTGGGGTCTCACGAACGTCCATCCCCGGTTTGTAGATGCCAACCTGTCTTCTCATGAGTCCTTGCATGGTCTTCTCTCTGTGTATGACTTGTGGTGTTGTATACAGTTCTTATAAGTCATCATACCCACCAGGGTAAAAGCTGACACTACTGACCACCTCAGAGGCCCCATTTCCAATGATAGTCACATGGGGGGGGTTATGACTTCAGTATAAGATTTGGGGGGATGTGATTCTGTCCATATCAGAGGCCAATGTCTTGTTACAGCAGGTATCATGTAAGTTTAGTCAGGGAGTAAAACAATGAGAAAGATCACAAAATGCATGTTATTAAACTCGTCATATGAAGTTAAGTCTTAATGTGCCAGGGAACCATTGGGAATTCTGTGCCCTGAGGCTCCAGTATTCAGGTTTGTTCTTCCCTTGGATCATTCTGGTAGCAGGATGAAGAAGGTACGAAGGCAAGGTCAGTGTGGAGATAAACGAAAACACGGTGAAGGTGACCAGGCCAGCTCATGACTAGGATGGCCTGACTCAGAAGGACATAGACCAGGAAGGAGAACCTGGGAGGTAGGAACTGACTATGGACGAAGAATGAAGATAGGGGAGGTTGCTAAGGGGACTTTGTACTATCTGGAGTTATTAAACAGGCAATGAAGTAAGAAACAATGGAAAAGCCCTGAGATTTAGGGATGAGGAAGGGTGTATGAACTGCTTCAACATGGAGCGCATAGCTCTCGGAGAACATCTACACAGACCGTCCAGACAGAGTTGCCCCATCTCAGAATGAAGATCTTCAGTGAAATTAGCTTGAAATTGACTAGTGCATAGCCATGAGAGTGTATAAGATTACCTGGATTAATATTGAAGAAGAAAATTTAAAACCTTACAAGTAGAAAGACAGGAAACATTGCCACTTCATGATAAGCAGAGGAAGCCAACTCTTTCTTATTAGTAAAAATATGAAATATAATTCAAATATCACCCTAATTGTGTATTTGAGCCAAAGCCCAAAATAAATAACAAATTATATTTGTTTTCTGATTTACTAAATGATTTGTTTCTGCTGTTCTTAAATATTTTTGTTCCTTGTAATTTAAATTTCAGTCTATGATTTGACTTTCAGCTTTTGGTCTTTTAATAGCTGATTATTATTTTGGCTGCATTAATTTCCAAGTGTTCCAATTAGTCTAAGATTAAAGCCTTAAATTTCTAATAACTAGTAATAGAGTTGTGAAATTTTGAGTAACTCCATTATTACATTCCAATCTGGGAAAATCTGGCTTTGTAAACATTACATTATTCTTTGCTTTTAATTCCAAGTTGTGTAATATAAGTAGCTATAGGCGATTTGTCATATTCATAGACACACCCCCCCACACACACAGGCACACATATGGGGATATGTACATGAGGACACTTGTTAGGGTTGCTCTCAGGATATTGGCATGACAAGCAGACCAAAGAAAAGACCCAAACATCTGACCACAGAGAGTGTTGTGCTGGGAACACATTTGTGCTCTGAACATCTATTTATTGTTTCAGGCATTGTGTTAGACACAGTGAATACAGAATACAGAAGTGAGCAGGGCATATGTGCGCCCTGTACTTGTAGAGTTTGTATCATATCAACTTTGTCCCCACTCCCTACCAGTGTCATTGAGGTATGGCTGTCACGTGAAAAATCTACTTGCGGCATGGAATGTGATGACTTGATACCTGTGCACTTTGAGATGACTACCACACTTAATTAATCTATCACTTTATATCTTAGAGTTTTCCTTCACCTGCCTCTCTACCTCCATTCTTCTTCCCCTTCTTCCTTTCCTTTGTCTAGACATTCCTGCTTCCTTCTTCCTTCCCTCTATCCCTTCCTACTTTCCTTTTCTCCCTCCGTCCTTTTTTCCTACAGTAAGAACACTTAGGATCTATTTCCTAGAGGATTTCCATCCTAGGATGCATTATGCTAGCTCCATGCTATAAATTTGAACCCCAGATATTACTCCTACTGAGGTCACATATTCTCTGACCAACACCCACCCTTATGTTGCCCTGGCAACTCCTAAATCCCTTGCTGCTTCTATAAGTTTGACATCAAAAGAGATTGCATGCTCTTGGTTTTATGGTCTCTGGCTTATTTCATTTAGCTTAATTTGCTAATTTAGCCTATACTGACTCATGTCCCAAATTTCCTCTTTTTTAAGTCATTGACTACTAATCCATGGCATAGCCTCTATGATTTTCTTCATCCATTTCTTCATCCATCCATCCATCGACTGCCACTCACGTCATTTCTGTATCTGGCCTGCTGTGCATGTGAGAGTTCATACAGAGCTGGAGACAGGAATGTCCTTTCTTTCTTTCGGACATCGTTGTGAGCATAGTTACTTGGTGATTGGTCCTGAACAGCCCCATTGTCACCTGACATGTTAGTCCTGTCACCCACATGAGGACTGTGGAAAGCTGTGATCCAAATTTGATTTGAAAGTAGCAACAAGTACTGAGCTGAGTCGGGAAGTGCGGCTATGAAATAATCCGGTACTGACCCCAGCGGGACAGAAATCAAAGCAGATCCAGGGTTTCCTTTCAGTGGTTCCCAAACTTCTATTCACGGCTGTGCCTCTCCAGTGTTACATATTTGAGAACAGGCTAGGAGGAGGCCCGTGGGAGGAGGTTTGATTTTGCAGGAGAATGACTATTCCTTGAACCCCATGAGCTGTGGTAAGGCATCTTGTGGTAAGGTCTCTTCATTTCTAGTGATGTTTGCTTTGCTTTTTGCAAATTAGACTCAAGGGAGCTTCACTGTTTGTCATCATCTATACTACGTACTTGTATTTGGGGAAAGGCCATGGTTTGTCCAATAAAAGGAGGAGAACTTTAAAAAAATATTTTATAAAATGTTTTTATTTATTTAGTTGCAAGCAGAGAGAGGTAGAGAGAAGAGAGTGACAGACAGAGAATGGGTGCGCAGGGCCTCAGGCCGCTGCAGATGAACACCAGATGCGTGCGCATCTGGAGGAATTGAACCATGGTTGTTAGGCTTTGTAGGCAAGCGCCTTAACCACTGAGTCACCTCTCCAGCCCAGGAGGAGGATTTTTCTAAATCCATTTTAAATGTTCTGGCTGATTGTGAAATAATATTGATTGAGCTCCCCATAACAACTTTGAGAGAAAGGAAAAGCCTATAAATTTTTCATAATTCATTTTCTTTTGTTAAATTGAAAAACGAGAGAACTTTTGGATAAATACACTATTAGTTTAATCAGAAATGTTCCCAAGTATCAAAGGAATGAATTTTTCATTGCATAATCCTATTTGCCATGTAGTGGGTCAGAAAAACACCATTAGAGAGTTTTAAAATGCTTCAACTTGGAAATTCATGCTGTTATTAAGCTGGCCCTAGAAGATCACTGTTTTTCTTCAGGTCCTCACTACCATACTCCGATATCTTGTTAGATCAAAGATGCCAGTGTATTATCAAATGCTGACAGCAAAGGCTGTAGATGTGAAAGCTTTCTTAAGAATCCTATCTATAATTTCTGTTAACATTTGACAGAATTTCATGACATTAGAACCACCAGGTTCATTGAAATTCAACATTGGCAGAGTTCTTGCATACTTCTCATTTAGAGATAACACTTCTGTTTCCTGACACAGAGGTTTAAAATGAGCATCTCAAGATGGAGAATTAAAAAAACAAAAAACAGAAACTGCAGAAAAATATCCACAAAAACTCATTTCAAAATGAAATCAGGTATATCAGAATCAGTACCCCATTTTAAGTGAGAAGAGAGGAACAGATGTAATTGATAGAAAACAGACTTTGGCACTCAAGTTCAGACAACTCATCTTTTCTGCCCTGTCAAGACGGTACCTAATAAATTTAGAAGGTAAATAGTAATCACTCAAATTGCCCTCGGGCTGTTTTGCAAACGGAGGGAAACATGATTGAAGCTGTAACTATTTCACACACTCTTGTCATTCACAAGCACTTCCGAAGTCTTCAGATATGCATGTTCAAGAATTTTCTAATCTGTTGACTTTTCTTACCCATTCAATCTCATGGTGATTCCATTTATGTAAACAGAAACCTTAAGGAAAATGGATAAATTATTTAATTTGGCATCTTCCAAGTATGATCTTATATGTATTTGATATAAGGCTAAAAATTAATCAGTGTTTTCAGGGGAAAATATACAGCAAAACTATGAATCTGTGTTGCATCTTCTCCGTGGGTCTGGTGATGAACAAAAAGCAGTTCACAAACTCACTGGGCACGTGTGTGTTTAGTTTTTGAAATTTCATTTTGGAAAACAAAGATGGGCCATACTTTCTCAAAACCGAGGCAAACATTTTGGAGCTTATGAGACACGAGGCATCAATAGTTAAATACAATCCTCTTTATGAGATTCTGCCCATCCTCCGTGTTTGGAAGTTACGCCGCTTTTATTGGTAAACTATTGTTATATTCCTGAATGCTAACAGGGTTTGCTCTGCGGGAGCAAAAGCAAACTTTACACAGTGAACACACACTGTAGGAATATTATATGTGTTCAGCAGTGTGCCATTCTCCTAAATGAAAATAAACCACTGGACACAGGGTGACACTCAGTTTTTGTACAAAGCCACTGACTTGCTTTTTCTTACCCAGTACCAACAATCTCTCACAACTTTAAAATGAATGACAAGTTAAATTTCAGTTGAAAGCTACTGACTGTATTCTGAATGTCAAGGTTGGAATTTCCCAAAGCAAATAATAGGTGATGCTCTGGGAAGAGGCGGGAACCATTACAACGGTGACTGTCCTCTACAAAGGAAATTTATAGTGCCCACCCCTCTGAGTGAGCAGGAGTAATGCCCCATAGATGTGTGTGTGTGTTTGTGCCTGTGTGCGTGCGTGTGCGTGAGTTTACATCTATGAATGTCAGCATTAATACTGAAATGCCCATTTCACCTTTGAGAACAAGCCAAGCATCTCATCTGATTCCTGTTTTGTGCTTCTAAGGGTTTTTATTTATTTATTTATTTATTTATTTATTTATTTATTTATTTATTTATTTTTGGAGAGAGACACAGAGAGAGGCAGAGAGAGAGGGAGATGGAGACAGATAGAGATGGGCGCCAGCAGTGTCTCAGCTGCTGCGAACGAAATCCAGATGCATGCGCCCCCTTGTGGTCAAGTGCGGCATTGCGCCCTTGCGTCACTTTGCATCTGGCTAAATGTGGGACCTGGAGATTGGAACTGGGTTCTTAGGCTTAGCAGGCAGGCGCCTTAACCACTAAGCCATCTCTCCAGCCCACTTCTAAGGGTTTTTGTCCACCCACTGCAGTGTCCTGCCTCAAGTGGCCCTGTTGTTCTCGTGGCTTACTTGTGCCTTCCTTGGGATTGACTCAGCATTGAGACAGAATTCCTTGTTGCATTCTGGGAGTCGAAAGCCCTTTTTGCACTTTGAAGGGGGACATGAACTTAATAAAAAAATATGCTGATTCAAGGTAAAGACATTTCCTTGTATGAGTAGGTACATTAAAGGTAAGCCCTGACCTTCTCAGAGGAAAATTGCTGTACCAGGTTTCAGTTCAGATTTTGCTTTGCTGTATTTCTTTCAGCTAAATTAGGTACCTAATTTCAGGGCAGATAAAGACCTGTTTTCTAGAAAGTCCCTTGCACAGGATGAGTTGGTTATACATGTATATATATGAGTAACTCCTGGTAAGCAGTACATGACTAGGTCAGAGTGCCATGGGTTATTAATAGCCACACTGGTAACGGATGGCCTGTCCTCTCATTTGTTTTTCTAGGGTGAGAAAATAAAATAATGTCTCTAGTGGAAATAGCCTCCGATATTTCATAATATATCTGGAACTATCTTGTAGTGGACCTGTGTTGCCCAGAGGACCCTAGAAGTTGTAGAGCATTGTTTGGTTCAGATTGGGAATGCTACAGGCGGAGCTTTCCAGCCATCATCATCTTCCAGGGTCTCCTCTGCTGTGGAGAATCCCACCCAAGGACAGGCTTTCTCCTGCCCAGGCTCCATTAGAGGACTGATCAGGGAGGGTGGCTGTATAAAGACCTGGTTATGCAGCCCAACTTGGAATAATTCTGAAGGGCGATCTCCTTTTAAATAGATTAAAAAAATACTTTATTTGTTTATTTGAGAGAGAAGGAGAGAAAGGAAGAGGAAGATAGACAGGGAGAAAATGGGTGCACCGGGGCCTCTAGCCACTGCAAAAGAACTCCAAACTCATGTGCCACCTTGTGCATCTGGCTTTAAGTGAGTACTTGGGAATTGAACCTGGTCCTTAGGCTTTGCAGGGAAGCGCCTTAACTGCTGAGCCGTCTCTCCAGCCCCATCTCATTTTAGAGATGCTTCAGGCATTGTGAAACATCTCTTAGAAATATACAATGACTTAAATCCCAAGGATGAGGACCAAGCCACAAGAATATTGTCACTTCTAAAGGACAGAAAACAGATATAATCATATAATATACAACCTGTGTTCTAATTTTATAAAGGCTTTCTCCTATTAGAAATCTATCTACTTGGGGCTGGAGAGATGGCTTAGTAGTTATGGCATTTGCCTGCAGAGTCTAATGATCTTGGTTCTATTCCCCAGTACCCATGTAAAACCAGATGCACAACTGGTCTGTGCATCTGGAGTTTGTTTGCAGTGACTATAGACACTGGTGTGCCCATACTCTCTCTCTCTCTCTCTCCATCTCCCTCTCTCTTTGTTGGTATCTCACAGCTTGCCAATTTGGTTAGTCTAGCCAGATAGCTTGTCCTAGGCTTCCTCTGATTTTGCTTTCTGAGTATTTTTATAGGGGATGCTTAACTTCATGTAAATTTGGCCTGGATGCTGCATCCTGAAATTAGGGCAAACTTTAATTCTGGTTGTTTCTGGTGGAATTGGATGAGATTAACACTTAAATCACCAGACTTTGAATAAAGCAAACCTCCTTTAGTGTTATTTACAAACAGGACAAGAACAAAGACTGGCCTTCCTCTAGCTAGAAGGAATTCAGCCAGTGTTTTCCCTTTTTTTTTAAAAAAAGTAATATATATGTAAATATATTTAAGAGAGGAGTGAGAGAAGATGAGGTAGATAAAGCCAGGATGGGCACATCAGGGCCTCTAGCCACTGGAAACAAATTCCAGAAGCATGTGCAACTTTGTTCATCTGGTTTACATGGGTACTAGGGAATTGAACCTGGGTCCTTAGGCTTTGCAGGCAAGTGCCTTAACCACAAAGCCATCTCATCAGCTCCATTTTGCCTTTAAAGAGAAAATGTATTGAATCACATGAATCACAAGGGAAACAAATGTTTTGACTTTTATCCAAATTTTCTTTATTTAATCTATTTTAATTTTTGAAAATCCTTTTCCTATATATTAATATATTCACTTCTCATCAAGACTTTATGTGTTTCTTATGAATTCTGAAATTTAGTGTTTTAACTTTTTTTTATAAAGAAATGGTCATAAAGAAAGAAATTGTCCAACTTAGTTATATTTTCCTTTCACTTGAGATTTGCTTATATAAACCTATAAATTTTCTTGTAAAAGGGCCTTATTATTGCTTATTTCCCTGTGATCAGAATTTTTTGGGGTTTGGTAATTTACAATTATTATTTTTATTTTATGGTAAATGTGTGTTTCCTTGTGGTCAACACTACTTCTTGTTTTTTGTCTATGTGTAGGGGTTGTATTTAATTTATAATTAGACATATTATATATTATTAAAGTTCAATGTGACATAATTTGTTACATTTATATGAGTTTTATTTTCATGAAATTTGCAATTTAGTATTATAAATATTTCTTTATTGCATTTCACTACCTTTTAACTAAAGCTATTTTGTATATGAGTTCCCAAACTACTTATATCTTTTCCTTTAAACAAAATGAATCACTGGGCTGGAAAGCTGGCTGAGCATTTAAGGCACTTGCCTGCAAAGCCAGGCCCAGGTTTGATTCCCCAGGACCCATGTAAACCAGATGCACCTGTGTCTAGAGTTCATTTCTGGCAGCTGAAGACTCTGGCGTGCCCATTCTCTCTTTCTCTATCTGTGACCCTTTCTCTCAACTAAATAAAAATTTTAAAAAAGAATTACTTATTGCATCAAGATGTTCACACTTATTTATTTGCCATGTACTAACTCCATTCATTACTTAGGAATCTTGATTTCCTGGGCATTTCTGGTTATCTTCCCATTAAAGATGTTTTACCATATGTTGACATGAATCCACATTATCAGGTATTAATTTTAGAGGCCTCCCTTCCCATTCATTACAATGGTCCTGCATGCATTTCCCTAGCATGGAATTTTCAGTGGTTTCCATACAAGATTGCTCTCGGTGTGTCATTTCTGTGGTGGCTTTACTGTGCTACCTGAGACCGTTTTCTTCTAATAGAAGTGCCCTTAGCCTCTCTGAGTTAACGAAGGGACATGGCTGTTTACTTGTACTTGTTTCACTGATCTTAATCTTATGCTATCAATTTGCACATCATCTTTGATTTTTTTAAAAAATTATCTTTTTTTTTTGGCTTTGCATTGTGAATAGGTCCTTTCTCCTAGTGTAAGCCCCTCCTCTTTCTTACTTAGCGTTCCTGTTACTCCTTTGTGTCCAAGACAGCAACTCCTGACTCATTTTGTGCAATGATGACATTGCTGAGGACAAAGCTTCTTTCCCCTTCTTCCCACTGTTCCATATGTAAATCATTCGGAAGTTTTAACAATTAATCTTACTCATTAGCTGCAAGCTATGACAAAAAAGTGTAGAACCTACACTTTTCTTCTCTTTGGTCTCCATTTTTTTGGGGGTGGCAGGGAGGGGGAGACAGACAGACAGAGAGAGTCTTTGGTTATTTTAATATTTTTTTTTTAAATCTATCATGATACTACAGGAACCGTCATTGTGTGGATCTAGTTCACTGAAGAGAAGAATCATCCCAAGAATGGACCGTGGCAGGCAGAGACCTCCAGGTACCACACTGGGTGTGTGAAATAGATTTATTTGAACTATGACTTCCTTATGGCGAAGAAAGACAAACGCGTGCGTGAGGCTTCAAGACCCTGACTTTCTGCCCTCCACTGTCTCTCCAGGGAAATCAAGTAGCTTTGTGTTTTCTCTACAGAAACCTGGATACATTACGGTGCCAAAAGAATGCAGTGCACCCTTCCCTCCAGCCTGTTGTTTTGTTCTCTTTACACATATGTGGCTTTACACCCACGCCTTTGGTACGTTCATTCCTTGCTGTTGTTACCTTTGCATTGCTGTGACAGAGCACCCCTCCAAAAGTAGTGGATGGGAGGAAAAGGTTTATTTTGGCTACAGTCTCCCAGGGGAAGTGTGGTGGTTTGAATTAGGTGTCCCCTGGAAACTCATGTTTGTCGGAATGCTTGGTCCCCTGTTGGTGACAGTCTGGGAATTGGAACCTTGGTGGAGGAGGTGTGTTGTATGTATGGGGTAGCCTTATGGGTGTTATAGCCAGCTCCCTCTTTCTTACCAGTGCTCAGCCCACTCTGCTGCTGTTGTCCACCTGATGTTGGCCAGGAAGTCATGCCCAGCCTCTACTCATGCCAGGTTTTCTCTGCCATCATGGAGCTTCCCCTCCAGTCTGTAAGCCAAAAGAAACCCTCTCCTCCCACAAGTTCCTCTTGGTCACTTGTTTTGTGCCAGAAAGGAGAAGGGACTATAACAGGTATATTCATGAAGTCAGGGACCCGATGGTAGAGCAAAGGCTGAAGACCACAGTCTGCTACAGCAGCTGGCTGCAAGAGCACGAAGACGGTGAACTGAGGTCTGGCAAGGGGGGATCTGGGCTGCAACACCCCTAAACCTACACCCAGCAAAACACCTCCTTCAGTAAGGCTCCAACTCCCAAACTGCCAACAGCTGGGGATTGAGCATTCCTAACACATGAGAGTTTGGGGGACACCTCATTCAAGCCACCACCTTCTTGGACATAAAGTGCTCACGTCAGGTTGGGGATTGAGCATTCACAACATCAGGATGGCTGCGTTTTGCTGGCTCTGCTTAAGATCTGCAGACTTCCCTCTGACTTCCCACATCTGTCCCCTTCAAGGGCACATCCGAAATGATTTAACTTCCTCCCACCAGTCTCCACTTCCTAAGGGTCCCTTTGCCTCCAAATAGTTCATTATACTAGTGACCAAGTATTGAAGACATGGCTTCTTTTTTTTGGGGGGGGGCATACCCCACCATAGAAGTTACCTTTCCATAAAGTGTTCTAATAATGATTTTATTAAGATTTTAATATTTATTTGCAAGAAGAGTGAGAGAGAGGTGTGGGGGATGAGAATCAGCATTCCAGGCTCCTTTGCACTGAAAATGGAATTCCAGATGCATGTGCCACTCTATGCATCTGGCTCTATGTGGATACTGGGGAATCAAAACCAGGCTGTCAGGCTTTACAACCAAGTATGGTTAATCAGTGAATGATCTCTCTAGCCCTACAGGAAGCATTTTGATAGATGGAAATTAGCCAACCAACACTTTCTAAACCAATTTGCTAATGAGAGAGGTGGAACTACTGTTCATGGTTAGTGTGGAATAATCACACCTTGCCTCCAGAATCTGGCTCCATTCTGAAGAATTACCTGTGACCAGTTGGGAAATGACAGAGCTGTGAACAATTATGTGTTAACATTTCCTGAGGCCTTTTTACAGTTTGAGCCCAGGCTTTCCCAGTTTATTTTCATCTCTTCTGTAGTTGAAATCTAAGTGTTAAACACCACATTATCACTTCTTTGGTAATGAGAAAGAACAATGTCTCAAGTGATACTTAATTTCACACTTTCTATTCTTCCTGAATCACAGAGGAGTGAAATCCTGAAGGTCTTTTGATACAGTTGTGCAAAATACCTCCAGCATTTGACTGAATTTGGATTTTATATTCTTGGAACATATTATATATTGATCTACTGTCTATCTCCATTGATCTATCTATCTATCTATCTATCTATCTATCTATCTATCTATCTATCTATCTCTATCATCTATCTATCTATTATCTATCTGATATCTATTTATCTTTTATCTGTTATTATCTATCTATTATCTATGTACCTATCTAGTTATCATCATCTATTTATTATTTAATGTCGATTCATCTATCTACTATCCGTCTATCATCTATAAATCTGCCCTTTATCAATCATATATCTACTTATCTAGTTACCTGTCATCATTATCCATTATCTATTGTTATCTCTTATCTAACATCTGTCTATCCACCTATCATATTTCTGTATGCTTGATTCTGGTGCTTTGAGTCCATTTTACTACTTCATTTGTTCATGATTCATTTACAATATCTTTCTTTTCAGATAATTATAATTTGTTTGCTTTATGATAAACCAGGAGTGTTTGTGATAGAACTGAGCATATGTTAAGTTCTGAAATAGACAAAGTAATTAGTATGGCAAAAGTGAACAGACATCCATTTAACTCCTAATCAGATTTGTAAATTGAACATACTCTACTACCTAAAATCTCTTTTTTGTACTTTCTAAGCTACAAACTTTCGCTTCACCAAGAAAGGAATACAGATGAAAATTAGTCATGTTTGAAGGTAAGACGCAGATAGTAGGAATTCTGTATTATCTTCTTTTGCTTCTCTTTATATGTGATTCATCCTTACTCTTTCTATGGAGCAAGCAGTTGCACCAGTTTACACTCCAAGTATTCCATGAAAATTTCAGTAGCTTCATATCACAGTAATGATTGTAATTTTCCATTTTAGTAGTTCCATTGGGTGCGTGTGGAGCTAATTTGGATTTGAACTTGCTTACTTTTCATGAGTAAAGATATAAAGTTTTTCAACCCATTTATTTCCGTCAATACAGGTAAGTTTGTTATGCTTGTTTCTTTTTTTTTTTTTTTAAATTTTTATTTATTTATTTGCAAGCAGAGAGAGAGACAGAAGAGAGGCAGACAGAGACAGAATGGGCACGTCAGGGCCTCTAGCCACTGCAAACAAACTCCAGACGCCTGTGCCCCTTGTGCATCTGGCTTACGTGGGTCCTGGAGAATCGAACTCGGATCCTTGGCTTCACAGGCAAACGCTTTAACCGCTAAGCCATCTTTCCAGCCCTGCTTGTTTCTTGTTACTAGTTTTACTATTTTTGTTATGTTTTTTCATCCAAATTTTAACGTGCATATATTTATTTAAGAAAATGTTCAAATTGCCTATAGGTCAGAATATAATAGCAAATTATTTCAACATTTAACTGTCCCATAATAACCTCACTTACCTTGTCAATTTTATATCTATGGCTAAATATCAAAGTCAGTATGATGACATTATAAATTTATAAATGCAGATGAAGAGAGTTTAAATCACATAAAAGTTTTACCTAAGAAAGAATGCCATACATGAACAAGCAACATCAGCTGTAACAATGGGGAAAGGGCTAATACAACTGTTTTCTAGTTGGTTATAGTAGCTTCTTACTTTTTTTTAACTTCTGTAAATTTTTATTGAGACCTATGCTTTTTCCCAATATTTCTTATTTGTATCTTTCTACATATTTTATTTTGTTGTTCTTTGTTTTGGCTAGGTTTAGTCACTCTTTATTCTTTCAAATAGCACAATTCTGCTTTCATTATTCTATTAAAGTCTCTCCTTTCCTTTTTGCTTCTCTGTATTATTTTTCTCTTTAGTTGGGTGTTTCTCTCCATCTTATTAGAAAGGTTGCATATATGAATATATATTTCTATCCATACACATATATAGAAATTTACCTTTATTTCTTTCAATGTATATCTATCAAATTGTAATGAGATATTCATCGAATGAAGGTTACTTTTTCAACATCGCTGAGACTTTTTTATTTGATTCATGAAGTATTAAGAAGTATAATGCTTAATTTCCAAGCACATGGGGCTTGTTTATTATCTTTTTATCATTGATTGATGTCATTTTTTGTCAAAAAACATGGAATCATCTTAATAATTAGAGGTTTTCTGAGATTGTTTTATTACAGCCTTTGGCCAGTTCTGAAAATGTTCCCCACTTGTGGGATGCCATGTGCTGTATATGACAGGGAAATCCAGCCTTAACTCATGTTGTGCAGTTCCAAATCCTTGCTGATTCTTGTCTGCTTGTCTTGAGCATTGAGAGCATTGTATTGAAACCTTTCTCAGTGGCCCTATTAATTATTTCTTATCACTGTGACAAGATACCTCACAGAAGGGAGAAAGGATTTAAACTGGCATGTGGTTTCGGGGAGATATCACTTCAGCTGCCAGGAAGGCTTGATGGTGGCAATGGCTCCATCTGTGGCAACAAGATCATGAGAGCTAGTTGAGTGTGCTACAGCAGGCATGCAACAGAACTGGATCTGGACTCAGAAGTGGATCCAACTTTCCCAAGCCCACCCCCAGTGACCTGCTTCTACCAGGAACACTTCCTAAAGATGCTTTAGACTTCAAAATAGTGCCACAAGTTGGACACCAGTTGTTAAAATATGAGCCTGTGGGGGATTTTTCAACCATAGTGAGGGTTATATGTTTTTTTGAAAGAATATTTTCTCACATTTGTATCCATTTTAAAATTTGATACGTACAAATTAATAGTTATTTTATTTTCCTGGTGTCCCCTTTGTTACTAAGAATCCATATTAGAATTTGTAGCCCACACCACAAATAAGTAGGCGATAAAAACTACAATACTTAGATTGGGGAATGTCTCACAATATTCTTGAATAATATGAATTCCAGGTCAGCCTGAGCAAGAGTGAAACCCTACCTCGAAAAAAAAAAAAAAAAAAAAAAAAAAAGATAATTGTGGTTTGCAATCTTGTGAATTTTAGACTTGTAACTCAAACTCCAGGTTTTCTGGGCTGTTCCATTTGTAAGTAAAAGAGCTGATGTGCACAGAAAGCAAGGTTAGACCCAGACTACACTATTAACGTGTTTAAATGTTCATCTGCAAGAATCCATCTTTGTATTTCTATGAAATAATAAGCACTTCGAATTTGTTTGGTTCAGCCTAGCCTTATGCTCATTTCTAATCGATGTTTCTCCGTATAGAGAATTAGGAGATGTTTAAGTGAAGATCAAAATGAGGAGAATGTAATTAGGGCTGCATCCAATTGCAATCCTTCTTTACTTATTTAATATTATGTGAAAGTTTATCTCATGTAGTTAAAAATACATGAAAAATAGCAAATTATTTTAATGCTTAACAAAATTATGTATATAATGTGTGTTCAGGCTTCCATGCATTTTGCACATTATTTTATGACAATTTATATATTTTATGCATTCCTGTTTCCAGCAGAAAAATAGGCTGTAAATAAAACTGGATAATTGCTAATATATATTCCATGACTTTAATGGCCTTTTCTTCCCTGTGGACTATTATTAGTTTTCTCCTAAAATCCCTTTTAATTAATCAAAAGACAAATGAGAGATTTTCATTAATATCTGAGCATCTTTTTTTCCTTAATTTGTTCTGAAGTATGTATGTGTCATGAATTGTGAGTCTCTGGACAGATAGAAGAAAAAAAAGAGAGCTCCAATATTTTGACATAGGTAACAAGATCACCTCAGAATCTGGTAGATTATAATGAAGTTATTAGACTTCCTCCTCTCATCTGCCTCCCTGAAAATAAGTTTACATAGACTCTTTTGTTCCATGTGTTTTATAGGCCCTGGGGTGGGGAGGTGTTTGCACATGTGATGATGTCAAATTAGCTGGTAGATTTTTCAAATTATGTAAAATAATTCACACTACTAAGAGATACAGGAAGCATGTGTCATTAAATTTGCACTTAACAGAGTATATGCAGCCTGTCGAACAACAACCACAGAAAGAGTTCAACACTACTAACCTGTAGGCATCAACAAGAAAGCAACAAGCGGCCTCTGGGGATTTTGCTCTTAAAAATGATGCTGATTTATAAATTGAACCCAAATGCTGATGGAAGGCATTACTTAAAGGTGTAAAGGACACGTTGAGGTAGCTGGAAACAAATTCTTATTTTAATTTACAGAGCTCGTCACTGATGAGGGAGGGACTGTCACTTAAAAACGTGTGCACAGGTGGAACAAATCCCAAATGAGAGGAGGTTATGGAAACACTGAGAGAGCACAGTCCACTGTCACCAGGCACTGTGCAGCCCACAAATAAAGTGACCACAAACGTATCATATATCCCTAACCGAATTCACCGGAATAGCAGAAGACAAGTGATGGTCTTTCTCTGATTCCCTGCTTGGAAAGATGAGTGTGAGTTAGTACCTGGAATCTAATTACAGGCAGGCCACTAATAAAACCACGAGATACTTGACAATATGAGAGGGGAAATTGTACAAACAGAAAATTTATGACACCAATCCACAGCACGGCTGCAATAAAAGAAGCTGGTTTGAGTGACACTTCCTGAATAGTAATAAAAAATTAGAAGCCCATACAACCACCGGGGATGTTATCAATATGTTCTCCTTCTTTTTTGTCAGTTTCATGTCATGACCCCAAACTTCCTCTAAGGGACAGGAGAGAAATATAGGGTCCCCTCCCTACGCAAATTTAAAATATAAGCCTTTTTGCCTGAAAGGCTTTTCAAGTTTTGCAGGCATTGGTGAGGAAGTCACTTTTGTAACTCTACAGAAAAGTTGTTCTATGGGAAGAGAGTACAGTTTTAGAAGCAAACAGTCTTACATTTTGATTTTCACTTTATGCTAGAAGAATGCAATTCAATCTTTTAAGGCATTGATTTCTTCACTTTTAATATAGGGTTGATAATTACCACAGGAGCTAGTGGGAGAGTTAACATTACATTAAGTGCAAAATACAATGTCTCACAAATGCTAAATAGTATATTGAGAAAAAGAGAGAATGGGAAGGGGAAGAGAGAGATTGAAGGGCTCTATGGTGCTGCATCAGAAAGAAAGGCCCAAGCCTTATACAAAAGTGCAGCCATTTTGAAGCAGAAGTAGAAAGGAATGAACTTTTTGAAAAGTTGCATTTTAAGTAAGCATTATTCTTCATAGTTTTGATCCACCCCTGAGTTATGGAGTTTTAACAACTCTATTATTGAAGATTGACCTTCTATGTTCATCATTAATTTATAAGTCTGATAAGATTGCCAAAGAAGGCACTTTAACTTTCTTTTAAGTAAATCCAATAAAATACACTGGGTAGAATACACTGTAAATAACTTTCTAATCAGCCAACATGTGCATAATCATAGTTAATCCTTGGTTAACATTTTTGTTCTTTATTTACAAGGGATTATTTTTTTTCCTAAAGTGGAATGAAGAATTTGTGTCATTTTTATTCATGACCAATGATCAAGATAAAAAGAAAAATACTCAAAGATAAATAAATAAAAGCAATGCTCTGGAATATGCCCAGAATTTTAGGTCTTGGTAGAATTCAAAAGCTTTTACTGATTGTTTCTTAGTTATTAAGGATAATATCACTTTTGAAAATTGATTGAATTTCAGAATATATTACTGAGGATGAAGTTCATGGGCTGTAGAAAGGCTAATTTTATCTCTGCTTAGCATAAAAACAAGCAAATTCAATTCTAATCCTGTAGACTGATGCAGACCATCTCCTCACATCACAAGGTGAAGACAACAAAAACACTGCGTGCGTCAGGCACTATGCTCCACCTAAAGATGTCAGCTACTTCTTACACATTTTCATATGACAAACAAGAAAGATTCACATAGGCAATTAAAAACCAAGTAGCAGGGGTGGAGGGATGGCTTAGCAGCTAAGGCATTTGCCAGCAAAGCCGACGGACCCAGGTTTGATTCCCCAGGACCCATGTAAGCCAGATGCTCAAGGTGGCGCATGCATCTGGAGTTCATTTGCAGTGGCTGGAGGCCCTGGCGCACCCATTCTCTCTCTTTCTTCTCTCCCTCTTTCTCTCTGTCAAATAAATAAATAAAAAATAAAATATTAAAAAAATACTAGTGGCTAGAGGCCCTGGTGTGCCAATTGTCTCTCTCTTTCTTTCTCTTTCTCTCATAAAAGTATAATAAATAAATAAATAATAACCAAACAGTCACAATTCCTTCTGAGGTAGAAAAGACCATTTGCCAAGTGCTGAATTATAGTAGGTGCTGATTGTTGCCCAATAGAGCTAAATGTCCTAGACAAGCTCCCCCCACTGCCCCCAGAGCAGTCAGAGGAGGAAATGGCTAAGACAAAGTAGCGGTTGCCCTTGGCAACCATACCGCATAGCTGACTTCCATGGAACCTCGCAGCTAACTGCCACAGATGCTTCTGTAAAGGTCTGGCTTGCCCGATCCTCCTACCTTGCTGCTAGAGTATTAAATGAAAGTGTTGGCGTCATCATTCCAGAGAAATTTCCACAACACTTCTCTTCCATACTCATCATCAGGAAGGAAGAAATTTGTGGAGGGCTTTTCAAAGAGTAACCTCAAACCTTAATAATTCAACATTGTACTTTACCATCCTTAGCACCCGTTCTCAGAGGACAGGACTCTGCAAGATGTAACACTAGTAGAATCTAGCCACGGTCAGGTTTTGTTCTCAGTGGCCGTCTACAACCCTTAATCTCTGGGACAATTTTTGCCAGCATGACCCTTTAGCTCCGGGTCATCCACAGAAAACATTCCAACCACATGGAAACATATAGAGGAGTCATTTATTTTGTTCTGGTGCCAAATGACTTACAATTATATAGACTTTTACTCCTAGGGAAAGGTGGCAATTCATTAGCAAAGTAAGAGCTACCAATATTCAGTGTCTTTAAGCAAAAACAAAAAAAAAAAAAAAAATCACCTGTGACCCTGCAATGGAACGGGAGTGCCCAGCACGTATTCTCATGAGGCATGAATGCTGCACAGCGCTTTCAGTGCTCCAGAGTGTCTGCTTCATGAAAGCCTGGAGCTCTGTCAGTATCAGCATTGAAGAAGTTTGTCCCAACTTCAGGTCACCTGGGTTTTATGTTGATTTTCAAAGTTGTGTTGTTTTTTAATTATTTATTTTTATTGACAGTTTTTACACATGTGTATTATATATTTTGATTCTGATCCCCTCCCATCATCTCTTTATCCCATTCCTTGACCCACTGAATCCCTTCTTTTTACAAAGTAGTCCTTCTTTTACTTTGATATCTTTTTTTGTCTTGTGTGTAACTCGTTGAGTTTAATTAAGGTTGCCTGCATAGGTATGAATGGGGATTATTTACCAGAGCACATAGACCCTACCAGTGGCTACACTGTTGTATTTTGTTCAATGGAAATGTGTTAGATATTTAAATATGTCTTATGAGTGTTTTGATCCTTCTATATTTTCAAACAATTTGATTTAATTTTTTTTCTTTGTAGAACACTCTATAGTCTTTAGCATCCAAAATCTGAATCTGAGAGTGCAGGAAATAGATTGAAAATTACTGCTATTGAATTCCTAATTCTTCTTTGACCAATAAAGAAATAAATTGCCATAGGCATCACTAAATTAGAGGATTCTCTAAAAGGAACCCCTAAACAGGCCAGCCTAGATCTGAATACCCTTTCTTAGATGGTGGAGCAGACCCTTGCTTTGCCCCTGAGCCCAGCTCATCTAGCTGCACAAAGTGTGAGCAGGTTGGAGCCAATCATACTTGATTAAAAGAATGAAATTTACAAAAACACTTCTTACACACTTATAGTATTCCCTGAAAAACATAATCACCAGATGGCTGAGTTTTATCAAAGTTTTAGCAAAGAACCAAAACCTTTTAAACACTTTGAATTAAAAAAATGGAGCCCTTCCAAATTCAGGCTGTGATCAGAATTACTCTGGTACCAAAACCTGACAGAAACACAATAAAAACTATAGACAAATATCCCTAATGAATACAGATTTTTAAAATCCCTAATAACTAATAATAAAATCCCTAATAATTAAATTCAACTGCACATCAAAAAGATCATAAAACACAGTTGTTTTCATTCTAGGTATTCAAGATGTTTCAACACACACAAATCAATACATGTAAAATATCACATAAGGAGAAAATGAAATATATCAGGATGCAGAAATCAAAATATGTCCCTTCATGATAAAAACCCTCAACAATATATCCCAGCACTAGATGCAGAAAAAGCATTTGCTAAAATTTGATGTCCCTTCATGATAAAAACCCTCAACAAATGAAATCTAGAAGGATAATCTCCCAACATAACAGAGGCTAGATATACAAAATTCATGGCCAAGATCAGTCTGAATGGGGAAAACCTAAGTGTTTCCTCCATGTTCAGAGAGAAGACCAAGATGTTAAATCTTATAATTCTCATGCAATGTAGGACTAGAAACTTAAGAAGGATCACGTAGGTGAGAGAAAGAGATAAAGGCATACTGGTAGGAAAGAGGATATCAAATTATCTCTGTTTGTAGTTGATGTAATTTTATATGTGGAAAACCCTAAAGACGCCTCCAAAAGGTAATTACAACTGATTGGTGAATTCAATAAAATAGCAGGACGTGGCGTCAGCATACAAAACAGGTAGTTCTGTGTACAGCAATGAATAATTTGCTGAAAAAGACATCATGAACTCAATCCCTTTCACAATGGCCACAGAAAGGAAAAACAAAATACCCAGGGATGAAATAAATGCTGGAAGTAAAGGCCTCCGCATGGAAGATTATACACTGATGAACGAGAGTGAAGAACACACTCGGTGGTAGCAAAAAACCTCCGATGCTCACTGATCAGAACTGACCTCATGTAAATCAACGCTTACCCAGAGCTTCCCACAGAGGTGACAGCCCCATCACAGTGCCAGCGATATTCTTCACAGCACTGGCACCAAAATCTTAAAATTCCTAAGGAAGCACAAAACTCCCCGAACGCCAAAGGAGTCTTGAGCGCACACCCAAGTTGGATATAACTCACAAACTCAAGACACACCACAGAGCCACAGAGCTAAATCTGCATACATGAACTGTGTACGCTGACATACCAAATAGACAAAGGCAAGACAGACCCATGAGATAACCCACATAGCCAAAACCAATGGATTCTACAAGTGGAAAAGGCCCTTGGCTGGTAAGAGGGGACAGGGCTCTTCATTCTCTGGCCCCCTCCCCAAGGCGTCTACCCAGCCTCCACCTTGCTAGAGGCCTGCAATGGCTGAAGAAGGCTCTTCTATTTCATTTCCTCTTTTCCCCTAAAGCTGTTCCCCTTCCCTAGAAACCAGAAACCCTGAGGAATACAAGGTGTCTAGACAGCTGGCATGGGAACTGGACTGACCACATCAGCTCCCGGGCGGGCAGTAAATCCTCATTAACAATCCCAGTTAGGGTCACCAGGTGGGCGCTCCCATTTCTGGGGACCCCTTTTTGTTATCCACAAGCTCTGCTTTCTTGCCCTCTCCAAGCTGTATAATAAAATTGTTCTGATCTTTGCCCTCTAGGGTCTGTGGATGTCATTCACCAAATTCAAAAGATAAGAACCTGGATGGAGGCCATTGGCTCAGTGGTCAAATTTTTTAAGATTTTATTTTTATTTATTTAGTTATTTATTAGAGACAGGTAGAGGGAGAGAGAGGGAGAGTGAGAATGGGCACGCCAGGGCCTCTAGCCGTTGCAAACGAACTGCAGATGCATGCACTACCATATGCATCTGGCTTACGTGGGACCTGGAGAATCAAACCTGGATCCTTAGGCTTCACAGGCAAGTGCTTAACTGCTAGGCCATCTCTCCAGTGGTCAGTGTGTGTGTGTGTGTGTGTGTGTGTGTGTGTTACTGTCCAACACCATAACGCACCAGGTACAGTCCAACCAAGTGCCAAGAATGGCTCCATCTCTATTGCTCTCCAAGACACCTCCAAATCCTTTATCAATAGAATTTTAACATCAAAATAAATAAAGGCTAGGCCCTGCCCTGCCCTGCTCAGTGACTTTTAAACACATTCCCTTTGAAAGAACACTGCCTGGTTCATACACTTCACCAGTGTAAGGCAAGATGGTGAATGAAAAGAATTAAGGAGGGAATGGGGAAGCCTTGGGGAATTCTCCTGGGGAAACTGCCTTGTTGGGGATCCTGGCAGAATGGAGAGAATCTCCTCGGTGTGGGGCTGACTGCCAATGTGCTCAATCACACCTTAATCCGCCACCGCTGGGTTGGACCAGGAGCAACATAGATTTTTCTGTACCCCCTGCCAAGAGGCTAATATTGCATATCCTTTCGTTTGAAGGGGAGAAATCTCAGTAGGATTGGAAACAAATCACGGGAACCATGCTGGTGGGGGGCTGGGTCATTATAATAACAAAATAGCTCCTGCTCAAAGAGCAATCACAGGAAGTCCTTGCTGGCTTGTTCTAGCTGATTCTTTCTTTATCCTAAATATTTACCGAAATCCCTTTCAACCCAGGCCCTCAAAGGAACAGTGGCATGTCTTCCCTATTCAAAGACTCTTCCCTTTGCAGAATAATTTTAGTTGTTGATTTAGAGTTACTCTTCTCCCTGGAAAGGTTTTCTGTTGCTTCTTTATTTACTGACTCTCCATCACATTTTCATTCTAAACTCTTAACTGTCTCTTCCATGAGATAGGAAGCAAGGATATGTACCATTTCAGTTAGTTATGGATGTAGACTGTGACCCAACTCAGAGAAATTTTCATCCCGGGCTTTCTGCTTAAAGCCGTCTTGATTCACTTAGAGCCTCTGAGCTGTTGTCTTCCTGGTGGTGTCCATCAAGTAACAACTGATTCTAGAAGCTCGGAATGGCTGGCATTCCTTAAGGAATGTTGCTAAAACCAGCTGGTCTTTCTCTGAAGATGGAGTGGGTTCTGGTATTGACCTTCCAGCCTCTGTTATTGAGATGGCTTAATGTCTGTCCCACGCTGGGCAAATCAGATGCAACTGAAAAGGTGTTGGGAATTAGGATTTAAAGATGCTAATTTTGTCTGATACTATGCTGTATAATACAGACAATATGCACATAGCATATAGATTTATATACTTTAATACATGTTCTTTGATACTACATTATATATGATATGCATATAGCATGTACTGCATGTTCATTAATGTATGTATTTGTGAGAAGGAACTCTGCCACCCCATGCCTTAATCCAGCAGGTTCTCTAGAACGGGTAAGTGTGTAGTGGGATACTAAGACTATGATAAGAAAAGCAGCAGGTGCTTGAGGATTTTCCATGCAAAGAGTCAGAGTTGATGAGTGAATGCAAAAGTGTGTGTGTGCGCGTGCACTCGTTATGTGTAGTCTAGTGCAAGTGTTAGTGCATGTAGACATGTGTGCCCTATGCACATGCCCACAGATGTCAGGTTAGAACATGGATGTCCTCTATCACTTTCCCAGTTTCCCTGAGGAAGAAGGGAGTGCTGTTTTTACTTCAGCCCCACTACCCACTGAGCTCCATCAATCCTCCTGTCTCCATCCTTCTCTGCACTGGGGGCTTCACCGTGCACGATCATGCTGTGTGTGCTGGGTGTTGAACTCTGGGCCTCCTCCTTATGCAGCAAGTGCTTTTACCCATGGAGCCATCTCCTCAGGCCTCAAGACAACAGAATTCTAAGCGTACATTGAATAGCTTTCTCTGCAAATGCAGTGTTTTCTTTATCCATGGAATTATCTGTACTACAAATAAGAGATTGTCAATGTGCTCATAACATTTTGATGTGTGCATTTCTTTCACATTTTCTTGAAGAACAGGTATTATTTCGTGTATCTTTATGCATGCTTTCCTTCTAAGCCTACAACTTAGTGAATGTTTATACTCAATGAATTGGAGTCAAATACATAAAAGGAGGCAGAGAGTGGATATATTAGTCTGCCTCCGCAAATTTGGCTTGCCCACTCATCCCCTTTACTGAGAAAAATTTAAAAAGAAAACAAAATGAAAAACTGACCTTTCCAGGAGGCACTATGTCAGTCACACAAATGCATCGCACTGCAAGCAAACATCATAAAGGAAAAGATGGAAGCGTTGATGGATTTTTACTTAAACAAAAGGGCAGATCAGAATCTTGCTCTGTGGATTTATACATAGAATTTCTTGTTTTTTTTTTTCAGTACAGGAAATGTAAAATTGTGCACAATATGTTTTCTGCCTAGAAAGAGAATAACACATTCAGGATTCTGTGATAGGTAGAAAAGTTTCAACAAAATGTCTATGATGCTGATGTTATAATTTAAAATTTCTGAAGTTCCGAAGGTTAGGTGGTTCCTGTAGAAGGCAGATGATGCATCTTCGTGCTGTCCCCTGGGCCTCTGACGTAGGTGAGACCCACCTGTGGGGATCTCACTGCCTGTGAGCTTATTTCTGCACTTACAGGTCTAAACCTAAGTTCTCCTCACACGCTGCTCTGTCAAGTGTCTGACTCATTTTTTCACACCAGAACAATAGAATATGGTAAAATCAGAAGGAAAATAGACTTTTGATTGTGCTCATGTTTTCCTCAGCTCTACCAGAAACCTCCTTAGGACCATACCACTGGAACTTTAGATCTGATATAAACTTGGGCTATCTGCAAGAACACAGTGCTTTGCAGAGCGGGACCCGTTCCACATCATCACAAGCATTCTGCCTTACTTCTGTGTTGGTCACATCGTCTTCTCTCAATTTGTCCCAACCCCTTGGCTAATATGCCTCCCCATTTCAGCTCCTGACCCAACACAAGTCTGTCGAAATGTCTTGTCCCCTCCAGCCTTGTTTCCCAGTAAAATGTCCCAGTCTCTTTTAATCAAGGCAATATACACCCTGCTGTCTTGGCTGAGAACCCAGGACATGATTTGGACTCCACACTTCTTCTCCTCCTTGGGGTCTCATCGTCTAATCTTTTCTTTGCATTTCTAATTTCCATGTGTTGATGGAGTCCCCAGCTCATGTTCATCAGGATCACTGAAACACATTCCTAACTCCTTTTCCATCTCTTCTTTTCATTTTTCAACTTACTATTCTTTTTATTCTTTTTTTTTTTTTTTTTTTTTTTTTTTTTTTTTTTTGGTTTTTCGAGGTAGGGTTTCACTCTGGTCCAGGCTGACCTGGAATTCACTATGTAGTCTCAGGGTGGCCTCGAACTCACGGCAATCCTACTATCTTTGCTTCCCAAGTGCTGGGATTAAAGGCGTGCGCCACCACGCCCGGCTTCAACTTACTATATTCGTTTGGTCCACTTCTCCCAAATGTAAACGGGATCCTAATAGCTTCTATGACACAGAATTCTTCATTAGCTCCCTGTTTCTCTATAAATTACCTGTACTCTGGCTTTCTCCTTGCTTCCTGGGCAGTGTAGACACTAGGGCATGGCTTGAGTGAAGACATTGTGCCTCCCACTGTGCATTTCTCTCTTAATGACTGGTGGGCTCGAACAAGTTACTCAACCAGTCCGTCTTTCAATCTCATTTGATCACGGCCAAGGCTATGTCCCATGCAGTCTTGAGCTGATGAATCAATAACTAATCAAAACATATTAAAACTAAATCTTACGGTTGAAAGCAGTTAGCTAACTCCCACAAGGCCATGGTACAACTTAACAGCAGGGCGAGGACCAAATTCCCTTCTTCTGTCCACTGTTTATAAAATTTTTAGGGCCGTAGGTCATTGTTAATTAGTAGCAAACAACATAAAAATCAGTGGTTTCACAGAGGAAAATATCATGTAAAAATCACCAACCCACATATCAGCAGAATGAATGAGTAAGAGAAATATTGGGAAAAAATGAACGTAGAATCTGAACAACTAGTCCTATGACTCAATTCTCAGAGCTGAGTATGTCAGCATCTCAGAACATGTCGGCTGTCCTGTCAGAGTGTCTGCACTTCATAATGCTAGTTTTATAGTTGTTGATTAAAAAAAAAAAATCCACATTCTTCTTGCTCTACATTTGCAGTTAATCAAGAGTTCACGCTATTGGATTTTTGATTATTCATTAGAAACCTCTCTTGTGAGGCAGGAATTAAGAGCACTGTGTACAAGTCTGTCCGTTTCACTTGCACCTCATTAGTATTCCAAGTCTAGGTGCACTCAGATTGTCTGCCATCACTGCTTACCTCCTCCACGAGGATCAGTTGTCAAGTTATCACCATCTGTTAGGATGTGATTGATATTATCTCAAACTCTCTGCTTATCCAAGACTTTCGTTAGGGCACGGTACACAGCTGGTAGGTCCTACCCTTCCCATTCCAGGTTGCCAGATCACATAGATTCTAACCGTTCAACTCAAATTCCCTAAATACTTCACACAGTATCAAATTTTCCTGTATCTTACATTACAAAATCAATCATTACTGATCACCTTGGAATGTCTGTCAATAATATTCATCACTGTGGCTGGATCATGCAGAATAATTGTGACTTCATTTCTTCTATTTTTATTTATGTGTGTGTGAACATGTGTGTGCACACGACACTGCACTGAGTGTAGTTTGTAGGATATCCTTCTCCCATTTTCCTTGATCCAGGATCTCTCTTCTAGTTTTGTTTTTATTATTATTATTATTATTATTATTATTATTATTATTTTTGGTTTTTGAGAGGTAGGGTCTCACTCTGGTCCAGGCTGACCTGGAATTAATTATGTAGTCTCAGGGTGGCCTTGAACTCTCGGCGATCCTCCTACCTCTGCTTCCCGAGTGCTGGGATTAAAGGCGTGCACCATCACGCCCGGCTTAGTTTTGCTTCTATGTACACTAGATTCTGTGGCCTGAGAGCTCTGAGATTCTCCTGACTCTGCTAACCCTGCTATAGGCTCTTTGGGATTACAGACATGTGGCCCCTTTGCGCTCAGCTTTATGTGGGTGCCGAGGAGGACCAAACTCCAGTTGGCAGGTTTGCAAGCAAGCATCTTTAATCTCTGGACCATCTCTCCAGCCTTTTCTTTTCTTCTCTTTTTTTCCTTTTCTTTTCTTTTCTTTTCTTTTCTTTTCTTTTCTTTTCTTTTCTTTTCTCTTCTCTTCTTTTCTTTTTTTCTTTCGTTTTTCCTTTCTTTCTTTCTTTCTTTTTTTTTTTTTTTGCGGTGGGGTGTCACTCTAGCTCGATCTGATCTGGAATTCACTATGTAGTCTCAGGGGGACCTCAAACTCATGGCATTTCTCATGCTTCTGCCTTCCAAGTGCTGGGATTAAAGGTGTGTGCCACCATGCTCAGCTTTCTTCTGTTTTTTTTTTTTTTAAAAGGAATAATAATCTATGAGAATGCAAAAAAGGAAGAAAAGCTCCAAGAGGCTGATGAGGTAAACTGATAAAAGGCGAAAACATTAAACTACAGCAGCAACAATAATTTTATAGAGTGAAGGACTGATACCCAGGGCCTGGGACCATCACATCCTGATGGGGTTTGCAGTGATACATTGCTGATGAAGGCCAAAATCTCAGCTGACTCCCAGGTGTGTACCTGAGTCCAAATTTTGCTTTCTTTCTATCATAATACAAAACTTTCCCAGATATCATGTTTTGCCAGAGATAAAATAAAATGAAATAAAAATACCTCAGAAATAAGCTTTAACCCCACTAGTGGGAGCTGTGAGTGAGGGGGCATGTTGACTAGAAATATTCATTTTAATTTTGAGGTAGAGTTTCATGTAGCTCAGGCTGGCTATGTGACTGAAAGATAACCTTGAATTCCTGACCCTTCCCTCTCTACCTCCCAACTTTGAGGATTATATGCAGGAGTCACCAAACCCGGATACAAACACACTATTTTACCATGAGTATCATTACAGCTAACAAATACACAGACACTTAAAACACCACTTCATGTTTATTTAGACCTCCTTTTCTTTCTTCGTAGAACACTTAGCAGTTCCATGTACACAAAACAAAACAAATGAACAAGAACAATCAACCCAAAGAACAGCCCGTGTGCAGGCAAAGCCTTGGGGTTGCAGTGATTTCATGAACATATGGCACGAGGAAACTTCCTCAGGCTAAGAAATGCTATTCCGAAAAGGAACAAATATTTTTACTTTAAATGATGATCGTCGAGGCAGGCCCCTGGCGGTAGTGTGAAAGATTGCATTAAGTCAATTTTGCAGTATTAGGAAAGCTGGGGACAAGTAGATACTGAAGTAATGCACAGGAAATGAAAGCATCCACATACTAACACCGGTATAATGAGGCATCACCTTTACAACCTTGAGTCTTCACGTTCAAACCCAAGTCCGTATAATCATCAGGCACAAGGTTCTTTGACTCATTGAATGAACAAATAAGGGTGGGGCAAAAGCTTCAATGCTGCCTCCCCAGCATCAGGACTTGAGTTTGATTCCCCAGCACCATATACACACTCTGTGTGGGCTGGTTCCTGCCTATAATCCCAGCACTGGGAAGGCAGAGGTAGGAGGATGTCTGAGACCTGCTGGTCAACCACGTTAGACACTTTAGTAGACTCCAGGCCAATGACAGACCCTGTCTAGAAAAGAGGTGGATGGCATACCCAAAGAAAGTCACCCAACATGGTCCTCAAGGCTCCATGTCCATGTGCACATGCTTGCTCACACACCTGCAAACACATCCGAACACTCACACACACATGCACACGCAGCACACACACACACACACACACACACACAAATAAATATTTTTAAAAAATTTAGTAATGAAGACAAATGGTGCTGGGAGAATGAGGAGGAACACCTACACTTTGTTCTGCAATTTCCTCAGGTTTGGAAAACATCTTACAGAGCATTGAATGATCTAATAACCAGGGGACCTTTGGTGTTTGAAGATCAGGGTTGAGATTTTGATGGTATAAAATGATGACAACAATACAACTTGCTTAAATCAGATTGATTTTCATAAGCAGATTTTTTTAGGGGAGAACGCAAATGCAGCCCCCTACTACTACAAATTATGCAGTCAAGTTTCCCATATTTGGGGAAATTGCAAGGGTCAGCACATCTGGAGTGCAATGGATAAGCCTCACTCTGGGAAAACCACCTTGGTGATCATGGTACCTCCCTGTCAGGAAAGTCTGTTAGCAGAAAATTTTATCCAAACTTCTGGGATCAGAAAGGCAAGCTTCATGACACACTCAGGAAATGTTATTAGCTATGCCCAGTAGTAAGGGGTCTTGAAAAACAACCAAGCCATTAATAATAATAATAATAGAGAATAAATGACTCCAGAAGTTGGGAAAAAAACAAGCTAAATGCTCACATTTATGCTTTTTTAGAGAGAATTGGGAAAATATGACAATAATGCCTAGTCTCATGCAAGAAAATTCGATTTGGGTAAAAAAAATTGTAAATGAAAGTTGAAGGACACTTCCGTAATCCATAGTAGAAAAAAAAAAAAATCTTAAGGCAGCTAGTTGGAAAAATTTTCTGGATCCTATAAATATCTTTGTTGGAGAAGTTAAAATAAAAGCGATTTCAGTGTTTTCTTTATTCACATAGGGACAATCAAGCCATTTCTAGATTTGTTCCTTCTTCAGCAGAGGGGAGTCTGTCTTCTGAATCTGGCAGCTACAGTCTTACTATGGCTTCAGGAGGAGTCAAACACAATTCCCATGGACAGCTTGTTCTCTGTGAATGTGAACCAGATGAATCAGTGGTCAGTGGACACTCACCGCTTCTCCATGTCGTCAAAACTGTGATGAGGAAAAAAGGAGCGACTACCTAATCAGCTATGATTTCCTGCATGACCTGTCTCCCAATGCCAATAAAGAAAAGGCTGGGCTGGAGAGACATCTCAGCAGTTGAGGCGCATGCCTAGAAAGCCTAACGACCCAGATTCGATTCCCCAGTACCCACGTCAAGCCAGATGCACAAAGTGGCACACGGGTCTGGAGTTTGTTTATAGCAGCTGAAGGCTCTGATCTGCCCATTCTCCCTGTTTGTCTCTCTTCTTTCTCTCTCTCTGTGCTTGCAAATAAATAAAAATATTATCAAAGGAAAAGAAAAGGCTTTTCTGACCAGGAATGCGAACAGAACTCACAGGACATATAGATCATCCTCTCCAGGAATGTGGAGACATGGGATGGAAAGTACGTAAGAGCTGGAGGCTAGAGAGGAGCACTGTGGATGTCTGTCAGCTGAACCTGACAAGGCCACAGCACACATGAGGTCACCACAGATGTGGTGAACTGAACAAGGCATGCACACGAAGGGGGCCAGTCGACATTCTATACTGAATAGGAGAGGGGCTTGGAAGGCCACAGCCTCCTTAGTGAGCTCATGACAGTTAATGGCTGCAGTGAGGGGGGAGTATGGTGCTTTGAATGAGATTCTTCTCACAGGCTCAGCTGGTTTCAGTTTGGGACAGTTGTGGGGCCTTTGGGAGGTGGAGTCTTGATGGAGGAGGTGTGCCACTGGTGGTGGGCTGTGTGATAATATAGCCATGCTCAAAGCCCGGTAGATAAACTACTTCCTTCCCATTGTGATATGGAGATGTGAACTAGGCTTCCTATTTAGGCCAGTCATACTTACTCCATCATCATGAAACTTTTCTTGAAATTGTAGGCTGAAATAAACCCTGTTCTCCCATAATGTGCTTCTGGTCTGGTGTTTTGTCCCAGCAATGATAAGGTAATGGCTACAGAAATCACCATCTTTGTGATATAGCCAATGGCAAGTGACGAGCAGAGGGAGTACAGTAAGACCGCGGGGACAAGAGAGGGACATTGTGGTACATATGACCAAAGTTAAATATGCAAGAGGAAAGCAGTCAGTGTCTCAAACAGCTACTACTTTACTCCAGGATACAGAAAAGAAACAATGAAACAGGAAGGAATTAGCAATTAGATTGTCATTCACAAAGTCACCGTCGAAGGTGGAAAATTCTACTAAACCAAATTTGTGAGAAGACCTAAGAATAATTTATCTGTGTTTGATGGAGTCTTATAGGTTATATAAAAGTGAACCAGAGGAAGAAACAGGTGGGAAAGTCAGCTAGATGGATGTGAAAACGATCAGAGGACTTTTGTAGCGCCTTGAACTTAAGCGTAAGTTGGTGAATGGCCAGGCACGAGTTAGAAAGGTAGTGGTTAGATCATAAAAGAACTTACATGTTATGTTCTCCAAAAGGATTTTCATTCTGTTATCTTCAGTATAATTGGAGAAATGTGAAAGGTGTGCCTCCAGGGGTCATGACCAGGTTTATATCATACGTAAGTTATTCTTACAGCATGCATTCTGTATGAGTTCAGGACTGGAGATGGGGGGGGGGGTGGTTGACATGATCAAAAGGCAAAGTCTTTTGAGTTTTCAGAACTAAAACTGGTTAAAAAAAAAGGAAGAATGTGTGGCATATTGGATTTTTTTTTTTATTGTATAGTTGTATAACTGATTTTGATATTGCAGAGTCTGGTTTCCAGGAAAAATCAGTCCTGGTAAAGAAAATCAAAGATGGCCCAAAACAGTGTGGCTACATATCATGTTATAACACAGATTCAAAATAGTCAGCTCATTTAAAATCTTACTGTTTGGGAATGACTTAGTATGGATATACAGACATTGACAATTCAAGGCAGTTTGCTTTCTCTAAAAATATAAAATTTGCCAGAAACCTCTTATATATGCCAAATCAATTTGACAACACGTTCCAAAGGCAATTGGTAGTATGTCGACTAAGCCATCTGAGGATTTGTTCACAGAAAAGAAAGAGAAATAGAACATTACCAGTTAATTGAGGCTCTTGGCCTATGGGCACGTTGGCGTAATGCCTTTTCAACTCAAACCTACACAAGACCAAATTACTTATTTCATTTCATGCATTTAATGGCGTAAAGAAAACAAACAAGTCCGATGTCTTTCTTGGCATTAGATAATACAAAACATACCCTATGTCTGACCATATGTCAGAAGGACAGTGAGTTTGGGGCAGGATAGAAGTATGGAGGATATTTGGGGTGTGCACTGATTTTGGTGGGAAGAATTGTGTGGATGCTGGAGAGACGTGATCCTGTTCAGAAAAGACGATGTTGAATTGCTACCAGCTGGTGCTGGCGAATGTTATGGTAAATTAAACTAACATGGAACTGACGGATGAGTCTGAGAAAGATCATTTCTAACACTCATGTCCAGCATAAGGATTAGGGCTACATTTTGGGTTTTTTTCCATGATCAAAAGTCCTTGGGCTTCCTTTTGTTAGGTTATTGGTTCTGCCTATATTATTGGTCTATAAGCTTAAGCCAGCCAATGGTGCAACATATCAGCCTGAACTTTTCTTTGTTTATTTTTGATTTTTTGAGGTAGGGTCTCACTCTAGCCCAGGCTGACCTGGAATTCACTATGTAATCTTAGGCTGATCCTCCTACTTCCACCCCTTGTGCTGGGATTAAAGGTGTGTGCAGCTGGGCATCATAGCACACCCTTTAATCCTGGCACTCAGGAGGCAAAGGTTGGAGGATTGCCAGGAGTTCAAGGCCACCCTGAGACTACATAGTGAATTCCAGGTCAGCCTGGGCTGGAGTGACACCCTACCTCAAAAAAACAAAAAAAAAAAAAAAAACAAAAAAAAAGGCATGTGCCACCATGCCCAGCTTGTTTTTTTTAAGCTAGGTCCTCCATATTTCTATTGCATTTTTGCATATGAACTATGTACTATTTGCAGAGACTGATGTGGTAAGGATAAGCAAACTATCTTTTCTCCTGATGATTAAAGCTCTGACTTCTTTTGTTTTTTTTGAGGTAGGGTCTCAGGGTGGCCTCCAACTCACGGTGATGATTCTCCTACCACTGCCTCCCAAGCGCTGGGAGTGCCACCAGGCCCGCTAAAGCTCTCTGAATTTAAGCAAATTTTCCTGGAGGTTATTGTCTGTTCTCCCATAAACTGACATAGCCAGTACTCATTACCTTAGGACGTTACCATACCGCCCCACTCTCGCCTCCAGCCAGCACTGTGGGTACAGTAGCTCAGACCCCGCTGGCCCTTGCCCGGCAGCTGGCTGCATTAGCTCAGCACAGTATCCAGGTTGCCCGCGTCTCTGGTGCTCCAGGCTCCCAGGATTTCACCAGCCTCTTCAGGTAAAACGCCACACTCTGCAGCGGGTGGCAGAAGGTGGTGATGCTGAGGACATACCCATTGATTACTTAGGAAAAGAAAGAAACGAAACAAAACACATTTTCTTTGGAGAATGACTGCTTAATTCCCTTTTGCCAGGCTTCCCTGGGGCCGATTAAATTTACCACATTCTGTTTTCCTCTCAGGTTGAAAACTTCTAAGTCATTCTGATTATCTTTCTCTTCTTTCTACTGGGACCCTTCCTCACCCCCTGCGGCCTTCCCTTCTGCTCTGTTCCCAGATGCTCCAACTTTCTTTTGCTGCAATCTTCAATCACACTCCTTCTGTCCTGTTTGCAATGTTTCCTTTCCCAGGTGGAAAAGTATCCATACTGACTTTGATTTCCTCAACCACGAAAGGACAAATACAGATGAGGTCACTGAAATAATTCCTTGAAAAAGATGGAAAGCTTATCAATCCAAATACTATAGCACGATGTTTAAAAATAGTAAAATAATAAATAAATAAATAAATAAATAAATAAATAAATAAATAAATAAATAAAGCTGGGAGAGAGATGTCAGGCAGTGGAGCAGTACATTCATATCCATCACTGGTACAAAGAAAGAGCGACTCAGAACACTGCGTCTCGTGAATATTTAATGCAGCGCAGCTTGGGAGTGCAGGACCTCCCGTTTACACTCTACCTTATTCCCGTGGCCCTTTTCTATTTGTATTAATGGAGGACAAAGCACATTCATTGTATGTTGGGCTCTGTCCCAAGTACTTAAGGGAGGTCAGGAAACCATTCTGGGCCTCAATCTGGTATCCTCCTTTGGAAAGGAGACAGTGAGGATAAATCGTTTCTGGCCTGTCATTCAGCAGAAGGTTTCTGTGAGAATCTGTGAATCTTTGGAGGTGAAAGAATGTTGTGAACATAGACCTGGTTTGTCCCTGGGAAGTCCCTAGTGGGCCATGGCATGGAAGGTGTGGATATCTCCCAGTGTAAAAGTCATTCACCTACCGTGGAAGGACACTGGCGAAGGCATGTGAATGTTCAAGCTTGCATGACGTGGGAATTCGTGAGCTCAGTAAACTATGGGCTAAACAACTCTAGGGTTGTTTTTTGTTTCCTTCTCCTGCATACAACAGCAGGCTCATAGTAAATTTCACATGATTTAACTTGCTCTCACAGTAATTTATCACATTGGGGAAAACTCCATCTAGCCTCAACAAATTAAAGCCAAATTTGATTTAATCATTTTCCCTTTAACAGAAGCCATTAGCATGGCAGGATTAAGAATAAATTCTCGGTTTTGATTATTTGTGTTGATAAAATTTATTGAATTCCTTACCAAATTACTCTTTCCACTCTCTCGCTGCTCTAGCCCGGATTTGTTTATTAATGATGGAGGTCACAGCTTGATTTATGAACAAAGCATCTGTCCTACTTACAATATGCTCATAAAAATTCCTGGTATTTACTGCCGTGCCACGAAAGCATCGATGGTGATTAGTGTCAAGCCAGACTTTATAAATATTTATAGATTTGATTCATAAAATTATCCAAATTTTGTGAAATTTGAGTCTGAGTTCCATTTTTCATGATAGTTTTCCCTGGTGCCCAGAATGTAATTTGAGGCTATTGGATACTGAAACGTATCTAGAGTGGGTAATATTAGCATTCATTGAACACGTGTGTGGCGTTCATTGTTCTAAATCTTATAGGTGATTACTACAAAGGAAGTATGCATGTCTAATGCATCCCCTGAGCTCTGCTGCCTCTGAACTGGGGAGTGATGCACTTACATGCCTGTACGTCTTGCCAAGTGCAGGTAATATTCAAAGGGGCTTGTGGACATTAACATATTTTATTCAGCACAGCAACTGGATGAGAGAAGAGCTGTTCCCATCACATAGGTAAGGAGGGTGTCACATAGAAAAGCTTGCTAGGTAGACAAGGGCCAGACTGTAAGAGGGTAAGAATTGCATGTAGGTTTTCTTCTCATTCTAAGGTTCTGAATAACACATCTAAGCTTGTGTTATTTGTTTCCTCCTCATGTGTGTATATGCCTCTGTGTGTGTGTGTGTGTGTGTGTGTGTGTGTGTGTGTGTGTGTGTGTACACATCCCTATAGAGGCCAGAGGACAAGCTTGGGTGTGATCCTCCAAAACACCATCCTCCTTTATTTGAGACAGGGTCACTCATTGGACTAGAGCTCACCAATTAGTCCATCCTGGCTGACCTGCAAGCCCTAAGGATCCTTCCGTCTCTGCCTCCCTGTAGCTGGGAGTATAGGCGCACGTTACTGGGCTTAATTAAGACTTTGATGTGAGCACTGGGGGTTAGACTGAGGACTTCATGCTTGCAAGGCCAGCACTTCACCAAGTGAGCTAGCTTCTTAGCTCTGAGTTTATGTTCTTGAGGACTAATTTCTCCAGTTTTTCTTAGCATTAAGGTGTTTCATTGTTTTTGAGTTGTATGTAATATTTAAAACTGTTGCTCACATTCAAATGATGATCGATGATTCCAGCTGACTGGTCTGAAGGCTAAGCCAACACGGGCATATTCAATGAATTGGGGAAGTATCGAATCTGAACACGAGCTTCATATGTCTAGCAATATACAAATTGTCTTTTGCCCTTAAAGATTATTCACATTTAGGAATATTTAAGAAATAGGCAACCATATTTTGATGTGTCAATGAATATATGACTGAGTACAAGGGTAGAAAAGTAATGAGTTGGTAATAGGGGCCATTGTGAATCTCTCATCCAATAGATTTTCACCATTGAATTAGTGGCACCCCAGTTTATTCACTTGTTCAAGTCACATACCTAAAAAGTCATCCTTTCTATCTCATTTGTTTGTTTATTCATTCATTCATTTATTTATTTGAAGGCAACACACAGACAAAGAGAGAAAGAGGCATATATATATATATATATATATATATATATATATATATATATATATATATATGGGGAGAATAGGTGCACCAGGGCCTCCAGCCACTGCACATGAAATTCAGATGCATGCGCCACCTTGTGCATCTGCATCTGGCTTACGTGGGCACTAGAGAATCGAGCCTAGAACCAGGGTCCTTAGGCTTCATAGGCAAGCGCTTAACCACTAAGCCATGTCTCCAAGCCCTCATTCATTTGTTTTTTGAGTCAGGGCCTCTGCTAGTCCAGGCTGACCTAGCACTCATCCTGTCCCAGAAGCTGAACTCATAGTCACCTTCCTACCTCAGCTTCTAAGTGCTGAGTTGACAGGTGGGAAATGTTACACCTGACCGGAGCATCCTTCCTGACTCCTCCTCCTCCTCATTCTAAGTTCACAGGAGAATGTTCTCTTCCACCTGCCTTCAGCACACACACTGCATCCCAAGGTCACCATCACAGTGCTCGCTTTGTGTGCCAAAGCCAATGTCTTCTTGTACCCAGGCTAACCCTGCAACTAGACCTACTGCTGGTACTACTGGATGTTTGGAATGGTCGGGCAAGGACGTCACTTTCTTGCCTAGACTTGGGGCAAATACTTTTCATACAACAACTTGAGAATTAACTTACCCTATTCCTGTTTGATAGTGTCCAGGGTTTGTGCTTTTATTTCTGCTTACTACATATGACCTGGGAAAGGTCACACCAACTCAGTTTTCTCATCTACAAAACAGTGATTGAAAATATCTGCCTCCCTGAATCATTGTACAGATTGAATTAAATTATTACATCTCATGAATGAAAATATTACAGATCTTTATGAAGTCCATGGACTGTGAAATCAGAAAATCAGGGATTTTAATACATATTTTACCTCTTATTGCCTTATGATTAGCTAAATATTCAATTCTATGACTCTACCATTGTGAATGTTGACAAAGAAAACCTACATATAGCATCAAATTAAACAGCAAACATCAGCACTTACCCCAATTGCTATTTCTTTTTTTTAAAGTTTATTTTATTTTATTTATTTATTTTTATTTTTGAGAGAGAGAGAGACAGAGACAGAGAGAGGGAGAAAGAAAGAGAATGGGCACACCAGGGCCTTTCAGCTGCTGTGAATGAACCCCAGATGTGTGCGCCCCCTTGTGTACATGTGCAACATTGCATGCTTGCGTCACTTTTGCGTCTGGCTATGCATTCTTAGGTTTCACAGGCAAGCACCCTAACCGCTAAGCCATCTCTCCAGGCCCAATTGCTATTTGTAATGATCATTTTAGTCTGCTGGGAAGCTACCAGATCAGAAAACTCACTGGATCTTGCTCCCCGGTTACCAGACACTTAAATCTTGCTTCTGTATCTTCAGATCTTTAAAAAATTTCATTGCTTTGGAAGTCTCATAACTTAGCAAGGTTTTTCTTTGTCCTTAGGCTTACTCTTGACTTCTTTCCCAACACTAAACTGCAGTGTTGTTGTTAATTCAGTGCAGTCTGAAGTGGGCTACATTGTGAACTTGGTAATTTGACTATTCCCTCTCCCTTTCTCACAGCCATAGAAAGAGGTCATTTATCTTTCACAGTAACAGTGATGTCCAGCCTGCCTTACAGTTATATCCACATGTGGCATAAAAATGACCAGATAAGCTGGGACTGGTGGTGCGCGTATTTAATCCCAACACTTGGGAGGCAGAGGTAGGAGGATTGCCATGAGTTTGAGGCCGTCCTGAATTTCCAGGTCAGCTTGAGCTAGAGTGAGACCCTACCTTGAAAAACAAACAAAAAACAAACAAACAAACAAAAAACAACCAAATAAAAAAAATGAAGATAACCAGAAGATAAGAGTATAATAGTAGCTATTTCAGTTTTAAGTTTACATAACCTTTTCTTTAAAAATATTGTTAGTTAACGTTTTTAAATTGCTCGGACAACAATTTGAGAATTAGGTGATTTTTTTTTTCTTTCTATAAAAGAAACTTATGGTAAAGTTACCACTTTGGATAAAATACTTAAGAAAATTAACCAACTAGTTCACAAATTAATCCTGTTGTTTAACCATATGAGATTACATTAATTATCTGTTCACTTTTATTGGAGAAGAAACCCTGGTGCTGCCCACTCTGAAGACTGGGTTTTTCTCCCCCCCTCAATTTAATACCATGCTCTTTCTTTAAAATTTGAGCTGCTTCAAACTATATCACTGTCGGTGACATACACCTCTCACTGTGCTTCATGTATCGATAGGAGCCCGTGATACTCTATGGAAAAGTGTGAACTCATGAGTGTGTTTTCAGTTATTAGTGATCAGGTCATTGTGTCAGCCACTTTGGGGAAGAGTATAGAAGCAGGTTAAAAAAAAAAAGTCCCTCCTTCCCTCCCTCCCTCTTTCCTCCCTCCCTTCTGTTTTTAAGTAGTTTTATCTATTATCTATCTATCATCTATCTATCTATCATCTATCTATCATCTCTCTATCATCTATCATCATTATCTATTATAGAGAAAGAAAAGAGAGAGAGAGTGTGTGAGAAAGAAGAAGGGGATGGCTATTTCAGGACCTCCTGTTGCTGCAAATGAACTCAGATGCCTGGGCCACTTTGTACATCTGGCTTTTAGGTACCAGAGAATTGAACCCTAGGCCATCAGGCTTTGCAAACAACTGCTTTTAACCACTAAGCCATCTCTCTAGCCCCTCCATCCTCCCTTTCTCCCTCCATCCACTTATCTCTTCTTTCTTCTTTCTTCTTTTCCTTCACTTCCTTCCTTCTTTCTGTCTTCCCTTTTACTCTTCTGCCTCCCTCCTTTCCTCTCTCTTTCCTTTTTCTTTAGGTTCAATTAGTGTCACACAATATTGATGAACAGGTAGCCTTCAAAACATTGAAAAACAAAAACAAAAATTACTTGAAAGAAAGTTAACTTCCACTGATTTGTATTTATACAATTAAAGCACCAACTATTAAATTTACAATTTGTTCCAATTTGGGGGTATGAGTTGAGAAAGAAACCTTAAAAATTAGTTGCAGAAAATTCCTTAAAATAGTACCAAAATTTACCATGGATAGACAGTGTGTCTTTGAGATTATAATCTCATGTAAGAGTGAGGGAAGTGTGAATCTTCGATAGAACATCCCTGCCATCCTTTGATCTGATGAGTTCAGAGACTTTGGGTTACAACCAAAAGAACTATGTGCATCATATTAGCTCTAGTTATTGTCAAAACAAGACACTGGAAAAAGAAATAGATATCTACATTTGTGGAAAAGCACTAGAAGCATTTAAAATACTATTGAGTACTGCTTTGAGAAGGCTCATGGGATATATGAACCACATAATAGGTGGCTCTGCTGAAATTCTTCCATCGTTAAGGAGCTGCAGTGATGGTATCTTCTATCTGGCAAAGGAGATGATATACATATTAAAATACATAGTAGTCTGGTGAATAATTAGCTTCCTGTAATTATAAGCATCTCCCTAAATGCATTTTTCCTTTGACCACAGTCTTTTGAGTTGCACTCACATTCACGAGTAGATCAGGGCGTGCCATTCTAATGATGAGTGGATTATTTTCACTTACATCATTCCTTTTATCTGAATGTCTTTAAAGTCTGTTTAATTATCTCACGTTAGATGTGGAGTCTCAAAACTCCAAGTGTTTAAATGACTTAGGTAGGCCATCCAGAAGTGTCTCACTTTGTCCAAGTGTTGCTATTGTCCTCCATGAGCTTGAGTGCATTGAAAAGACAACATGACCCATTGTGTATGAGAAACCATCGCGTATATCCAGTCTGTGTCCATTAGTGAGAATTATTTGGTTGTCAGTATATGCCAAAAATCACAGCTATAACATATGTGTGAAATCATTAAAACTGAACCAAAATTTATGAGTGCATTACAAAGCCCTATTACTTAGATGGGCAAAAAAGTAGAAAAATGAACATATTGTAAACTTTCTGTAACTTTATTTCAATTAAAGTAGAGTCACAACTTAGTTGACAACTGTATTTCTCTTGCATCTCTGTGTTCAATAATATCTCAGACCTGTTGCTCTGGGGTGGCTGTGCATTTAGTTTTTCAACTGAATTCTGGTGAGAAGACATGCTGATTATAAAATCTTTGAATATGAATCTTCAAGGACAAAAGTAACTTGTGAGGTTGGAGGGATAGCTCAGTGGAGAAATTTCTTGCATTGCAACTATGAATATCTGAGTTTGAAGACCCAGAATGCCTTTCATAGCCGGGAGCTGTGTCAGGCTTCTGTAATGCCAATGAGTCTATGCACCGAAGGTCCATGATGACAGGGTGGTGCAGTGATCTGTAAAGTTGCAAATGTGCATGTCACTGTTATGGATGTGGTGACAGCCTTTTCTAGGGGACCAAGATATCCAATGTCAAAGGGAGAGGCTCTCAGAATGGTCCTTCCTCCAGAAATCAGTTTTCCTAAAGAAGTTAATTGAGTTCTCGTGGGTCGTGAGTATGGGAGCACATTCACCTGATTTGAATAGAAAGTACCTCTGGTGATGCATCTGCCATTTGGGCAGCCTTTGCCACCATCCACTCATTGGTGGGATGTCTTGTTCACCATCACCGACCCCACACAATAGTGTTCTATAATGAGGGATTTACTTCAGAGGAAGTGTGGAAGTAAGCTATGGCTAAAGAGAGAATTCTTGGGCTAGGGAGATGGCCCAGTTGCTAAAGGTGCTTGCCTTCAAAGCCTGCTGGTCTGGGTTCAGTACCTACATAAAACCAGATGCACAAAGTAGCAGATGCAGATGAAGATATTTGCATTAGTAAAAGGCCCTGGTGTCCCCTTACTCTCTAGGTAAATAAACATCTTAAAAGAAAGATCATTCTTTTATATAAATTATTCTACATTCACAAATATTCTTGTCAAAATAAGGAAGGATTTTTATATTTTATTTTATATATTGCATATAATGTGTGATTTTTATATAATTTTTGCAAATACTTAGTCCCCATTTCTAAGTATCTATAACTCAATCCCAGATCTGTGAATTTTTGATATCAAAACAGCAGCACCATGATCGAATTGTTGGTTCAGAGTACGTCCAACATGCTTGAGGGCAGACCCCTGCCTCTGCAAGGTGGTATCATCACCCACTTGGTGCTGTAACTACCATTCCAAGTGGCCAATCCATCACTGTGTCAGGCTAGCTGCTTCAGGGTGATGGGAGACATGGCAAGACCAGTAAACTCCATGAACACGAGCCCATTTCCACACTTCATTTGCTATCAAATGAGTTTCCTGTTGAGAAGCAACGCTGGGTGGAATACCCAGATGGCGAATAAAGCATTCTGCAAGTCCACAGTGGTGGTTTTGGCAAAAGCATTACAGGCAGGGAAGGCGAATCTGTGTCCCGAGTATGCATCTATTCCAACGGGAGCAAGGAGCAGTCATTTCTGTGATGGAAATGGTCAGATGGAATCAGCTGCTGCTAGTCATACAGCCTGGGGGTGGAGGGTTCTACCAGGTGAGCAATCTACCATATGGGGTCTCTGTGTTGGTCTCTGCTGTTGGCTGGGTAGACGTAGACTGTGGCTGTTCCTAGGTTGGCTGTGAGAAGTGGAACTTCCTATGTCTTTAATATGTGTGGTTCCATCTTTGCCACTGCGGTGTGTGCTCCATGATCCTACTGGGCAAGAGCAAGGATGAATGCACATAGAAGTGTGGTGAGTACTCATGTAGGTCCTTTTGCTCTGGTTGAGCCTTAAGACTCAGCCTTCACATAAAACAAAAATGTATTTATCATCTTTTTATTTTTTATTGGGAACTTTGCTGGATGAGCATGCAGTCACTTGATCATGTTCCTGTCCCATCTTCTTTTGCCCCTTTACACAACCCCGTCCTCTGAAGAACCTCCTCTTTCCAAATAGTCCCTACTCTGTCCTGTTGCCTTATTATTATTATTTTTTTGTCCTCCTACATCCCCTATGTCACAAAAAAAAGTACATTAAGGTTGAAAGGATTAGTAGCGAAAGGAAAGTATTCAGTCTTTCAACAAAACAGCTAAGCAATTTGATGATTTAAGTTTTGATTCCTGATAATAAAACTTGGTCTGAGCCAAAAGACAGAGAAAACTTCCCCAAATCCCCTTTGCTTTAACAGATGGTCTCCTTGGAAAGTTCAAAAGGATGTTTATGTTCTCATCTTTGTATATGTATGGACTGGTCTCCACTTTGACAGCTTTTGAAAGCATTCCATGTATACTACTGTTTTTACAAATGTAACTAAATGGCATTTCCCCTTAGCTGGCTATACACAGGGCAGATTAACCTTATCAAAAGCATTGCTGTAAGCGGTGGGCCTGCAATATCCTGTTCATAACATGCACAATCTCTGTGGATGTCTTCCCATTCAAAGCACATATACCACCTATTTTTCTATACTGCATTAGATATCATGCATATTAATAATGTAAGAATGATCTAGTATGTTTCATCTGGGAAATAATATGTGCATATGATCATTAATAAACAAGAATTGAAAAATAAGTTAAAATCACCTAAATTTTCTCTATAGTGATAATTCACAGTAGCATCCATAAGCTTCCTTTCTTATATCTCTCTTCCTGGACAGGGACCCTTTCTGTGTGCACCACCCATAGGGATCTTGAATGCTATTATACTGTTCTGTAATTGGTACTCTCACATGGAAATGTATTGACAATTAATTTGTCAATAATTAAACATACAACTTAATTCTAATTAATGTATAGTGTTTTGTTGATTAGATATAGTATATTTTATTGACTTCTTATTGTACTACAGTTAAGATGTTTACAAATTCATAGTGTTATAAATTATTCATATATATATATATATATATATATATATATATATATATATATATATATATATATATATATGGAGAGAGAGAGAGAGAGAGACTCTCATTTGTTCATTTATTATGTTAGGATACATATCAGGAAAGGTCTTAAAGTTGTAGACATTTAAGCCTTGATACCTGTTAAATGTATATATCAAATGATAAATTCTTTATCAAAATCTTATGTCAGTGTATAGCTCATAAAAATTGTATATAACTGTCACCTTTTTTAGTGAAAGATATTTAAATTAATTGGAAATTAAAATTAAAAGCTTTATAATAGCTGGATTACTTGTTCAGTTATCATTTTTAAATTAAGATTTTGTTTTAAATGTGTAAAGAAAGCAAATAATCAGATCATGAATGATTATGAAAGGTGACAATAGCAGATAGATTCAGGAGGCTTAAGATATTTTCTATTTTCTATTTTTCTATTTTTTGGCACTCTCTAGGGATTAGCAAAACTTTTTTTTATATATAATTGCCAAGTTTCTTTTCTTGGAAAAAGAATTATACTCTGATTTTCTGGTAAATATCTGAAGCTTATCCATCTATTCCACATCATTCAGTAACACTCAGGGGCACTCTTATCCATAGACAGGCTGGAATTGGATTTCTAAGTCAGCAATAGGCAACATTTGAGATAAACTTCTTTTCCTGGGGATGAAACCTGAAAAAAAATTGCCCACAGTTGAGAAGGTCTATATAGATTATGGAGAGAATTGAGTGACTATGTATTTGTGTGTGTGCACATGTGTGTATGTGGTGTGTGTGTGTGTGTGTGTATAGATAGAGTGAAACAGACAGAGAGAGAGAGAGAGAGATGGACAGAGAGAGTAAGACAGAAGTAACCCAAAACTGCCACAAGTAAGTAACAAGGAAGGATAGAGGACAGAGGAACGGTCACTGCTCAAGGTAATACACAATGTTCAGAAAACCAAACAAAGGTAAACATCTACTTTTCAACAATCCCAATGACACAATCTTTCGTGAGAAGGTTCTCTAAGTATTTAACTGGCTCTAATTGGTTTTCGGCCCCTCCCTCTCATAACTTTTCAGAAGCAAAATAATATTACCTAATCGCTTATCATTTAAGCAAGAGAACATTGCATTTCACTTAAACAATCCTTGTTTTAACAGGAATATTTATATTAACAACATGACCCCATTGGCAATGGTCTTGAAAATTTGTCAAAGTCTGACCTTTCTTGGCTTCTTCTTCTCTGTATGTATGTATTTCTTTCTTTTCTTTTTCTTTTTTTGTTTCTTTCTATGTGCTATTTCTTGAGAGTACAAGTATCTTTCTATATTTCTCTCAAAAGAGAACCCCAAAACTGATCTTGGGAGTTGAGACAATATGTGTATCTATAATCACCATCATGGCCAATGAAGTATTATATTTTTGGATGGTTGTCATAGCAAAAGACATGCATTGTCAAATGCAGATAGCCAAGGGTAGGAAATCTGAATGTTCAGATGAGGAAGCAAAGAGAAGTGAGAAAGCAAGGCAAGTTGTTTTTTTTTTTTTTTTTTTCTGGGATTTTTCTCACCTTTTGCGTCTGCTTCTCTCTGTTCGTCAGCCTTTATTCTATTCACTCTCATCTGGAAGTCTGTTCTCCTTGGCCATTCTGCTACTTGTGGTTTCTCACTTGATTTCATTTGCATGTCTGGTTGTGATTCTGTGTGTGCTCTTGGTTGCAAACCTCTTTGCAACAAGGCTGAGCCTGGTCAGTGTCTGCACCTCCACATTCATCTGTCTCAAGAGACCAATCTGATCAGGTCAGCTTCCAAAACAGAAACTTCCTTGCCACTAGAAGGATTCAAAGCAAGACAGGTTGGCCATCGGTCAATGTATAGAGAAAGTTTGAGTTTGGGTATGAAGATGACCCGCTCCCTCCCCAGTTCCTTTCAGCTCTGGGATTCAAGTAATATATCTTTGCTTAAGACCTTCTCCCTAGAAAAATATCTTCCAAAATAAACAGCGAACTCATTACTCTTTCTTCAATCTCTGTCAGAAGATTTGCAACTGTCATCATTGAAAAATGATGTAGAACATTCCAGCAATTGCAATTCCTCAAAATGCCAGATGTTGTGTTATTCATCATATATACATAAAAGGGTGCATATTTACGTTGTGCGTTTTGAGATACACATGCTCCACAGTACTGGTTTCAGAGAATGAACCTTCCTTGTGAACGTATTACCGAAATCCCACAAGTGAGCTATGAGCAGTAATCCAGGCAGTTTGTTGCTCAGTCTTCCTGTGGTTATGGTCGTATATTTGAGCTGCATACTTAATATGTATTTGTGATGTGACTGAAAATTATTTTTATTGATGCCCCTATGTAAAGGTGTAGTATACTCAAAAAACAATTAACGTGAAGAACTATGTTCAAAACTCAAATAGTGAGAAAACCTAAAAGTGTTTATCTTTTCTACTAACTTCTCTTTAGGCTTCAGATCAATGTAAAGTTTCAACAAAAATTAAATGAGTCTGCCTCTCCCTAGCAAATTGCTGTTCTTGAAGCCATAATCAGTGTGCATGGATTAGACTTAATCTGTTTTGTTTCAGAGAAAAACAGCTCAACTATTTTTACTCCAGTCTATCTCAGGGAGGTGAAGAGATCATGTCAAACCACATCGCATTATCTCTGGGGGCAAAGCTGCCCTCCCTCTCTCTTCCCCTCCCCTTTTAATCCAAGAATTTGAAAACTGCCTCAGTAAGGCAATCAGAGATCTCTTCAAGAACCTTCTTTAATTAATTTATTTTTTCACTGAGTAACAATTCAGAAACAATAAGATGCCGAGACTATAGAAAGCTTAGGGTCAGGTTGATATATTTTGACAATTGTATATTTCTTTGAAACTGACACCTCATGTAAGATGTAGAACGTAGCAAGTCTGTAACATAGTAGGTCTGTGCGTGCCTTATAACTGAAGATTACTTTTGCCTGGCCTGAACTTCACATACATTTCAGTGTTATTCTGTCTGTTTCTACCCGATATGTTTCTGAAATTCATCTTTCCTGTTGCACGCATCAGGCATTGGTTTAAATTGCTGAGACATTTAACCACACAGGATGTCAATTTTCCCTGTTCTTATTTTGAGTTGTTGGCTATTCTAAGAAAGGGTGACATGGCCATTCTTGGTCAAATCTTTTGTTGGTTTATGGTTTAACATCTTTTGGGAATGAACCTAGGACCAGAATGGCTAATTTATATGCCAACTGTATAGTTACATTCATAAGATAATGCCTAGTAGTTTTCTCCATGTTCTACCATCAACCAGTAGTTCTCACATTCTTTAATCTCACCAGTAATATAGGACGGTGTTGCAGTCAGGTTCGCACTGCTGGCAGAAAACACCCAACCAAGGTCAGCTTGTGAGGAAAAAAGGGGTTTATTTTGGCTCACAGACCGGAGGGGAAGCTCTGTGATGGCAGGGGAAAATGATGGCATGAGCAGAGGCTGGACATCACCTCCTGGCCAACATCGGGTCGCCAACAGCAACAGAAGAGTGTACCAAACACTGGCAAGACGAAGCTGGTTAAAATACCCAGAAACCTGTGCCCAACAATACACTGCCTCCAGGAGGGTTTAATTCCCAAATTGCCATCACCTGGGGACATGGCATTCAGACCATTTAAAGTTTATGGGGGACACCAGAATCAAACCACCAGAGAAGGTTTCATTCTTCCATACTCTTCCCAACTTTTGAACCTGCCAGCCTGTTTGGGTCTATATTCCTAATAAGGATGAAATGGCACCTCACTATGGTGATATCAAATAGTGTTGAACACTATTTTAACTACAATGATTATTGATGATAATTGCACATCACTGGCATGTGATGCTGTCATGCAGTTATCTGTCTTTTCAAGCCTTCATCATGTCCTTGTAATGAGACTACTTCTCTCTTCAAGCTATTTTTAAGTGTATATACAATGATTCTAACTAGAATTCCCCTCCATATAACAGAATACAAGCATCTAAGGGATCTGGAAGCATTGGTTAGTCTCTTTCCATCCTCTTTTTTAACATCTCATTTCTTTTTTTTTATTTTTAATTTGAGAGGGGGGGGGGAGAATAGGAATGCCAGTGGCTTCTCAGTGGCTGTGAACGGACGCCAGAAGCTTTCGCCCCCTTGTGTATATGTGCAACATTGAGCTCTTTCATTACTTTTGCGTCTGGCTAAACGTGTTACCTGGAGATTTGAATGGGCATTCTTAGGCTTCACAGGCAGACACCTTAACTGCTAAGCCATCTCTCCAGCCCTAGCATATCATTTTATCTGCTTATCACATACTCATATTTCTTTTTAAATAAAGTGAATGAGTGTGTTTGTTTCTCTTTTATTATTATTATTTTTTTCTTTTTGAGATAGGGTTTCATGTAGCCCAAGTTCACATTCAACTTGCTAGGTAGCCAAGTAAGACTATATAATCCTGATTTTCCTGTCACCACATATTAAGTGTTGGGATTATAAGTCTGTACAACACTGTTCAGCTCATTGCTAAGATATATATATATATATTTTGGACAGAGACACAGAGAGAGACAGAGAGACAGAGAGAGAGAGGGAGAGAGAGGGACGGGAAGACAGAGATGGGTGCGCCAGCAGTGTCTCAGTTGCTGAGAACAAAATCCAGATGCACGCGCCCCCTTGTGGTCAAGTGCGGCATTGCATCCTTGCGTCACTTTGCATCTGGCTAAACGTGGGACCTGGAGCTTGGAAACGCTGGAGATTGGAACCAGCGTTCTTAGGTTTAGGAGGCAGGCGCCTTAACCCCTAAGCCATTTCTCCAGCCTGCTAAGATATTTTTTAAAAATATTATTATTTGTTTATTCATTTATTTACTTATCTATTTGCAAATGAAGAGAGAGAAACAGAGAGAAGAGAGACAGATACACATATAGAGAGTGATGTGTGTGCCAGAGTCTCCTGCCACTACAAACAAACTTCAGGCTCATGCACCACCTTGTGCATCTGGATTTACTTGTGTACGGGGAATTGAACCTGGATGGTAAGGCTTTGGAGGCAAGCTTCTTAAGTGCTGAACCATCTTCTCCAGCCTAAAATTGATTTTTATTTATTTATTCACTTATTTTGAGAGCAAGAGAGAGAGAGAGAGAGAGAGAGAGAGAGAGAGAATGAGTGTATCCAGGCCTTTAGCCATTGCAAGTGAACTCCAGATAAATGGGCCACTTTGTGCATCTTTCTTAAGGTGGGTACTGGGGAATCAAACTTGGGTCCTTAGGCTTCACAGGCAAGTGCCTTCATTGCTAAGCTTTTTTTTTTTTTTTTTTAATATCCTTGAGGTGTCCTTGGTTTTAAAAAAAAAGGAAGTACTTCTTTAAAATAATATTTAACTGTTTCTTTAACCATCAGTGCTGATTAATTTATATACCAATTTTGCTAGTTAGCAGTTATTTAATCAAATATTAACCTAGCTGACTGTTTTGGTGCATACAGACGTCCACATTTGTTTGTATCTGCATGGTATTTTGTAACTGTGGTTATCGAGAGGCAGTTGACTTTAAGTAAAAGAGATTGCTCTTCCAGTCAGCTGAAAGGCTGAATAGCACAACTGGGGCTTCCAGGAAAATGAAATCTCAATTCTACAACATAGAGTGCATGCTTGAGTTTCCAGCTTGCCAGCATGCCATACAAACATTTCAAGCTTTTAAATTTTGAAATTTTATGGTTAATGCTTTTTTGACATGTCAAATAAATCTATGCCTTTCCTATAGTTACAAAATGATTCTGCTTTTCTTCTAAAAGCTTTGACTCAACGATGCTTTGTGGTCTTAAATGATGCACATATCTGTTCAATTTGTTTCTAAGTGTTGTTATTTTCATATACTCTTTTGTATGGATTCTAAAAAGGTATATCCTAATTCTTCATGCTAATATATGAAAATAGTCTTTATTCATTGTGTATTAACTTTGTATTAAAGTACTAACTTGTTAGATTAATTTCCTAGTGTAATAATAACAAAATTTATTAGTAATTTCAAACAATACAGGATTTTTTTCTGTTTTAGTTTTGGGATCAACAGCCTAAAAATGGGTTGCCAATTCTTTGCAAAATCTCTGGAAAAAGTATATTTTTTAATAATCTTTTTTTATGTTTTAGAGATCATCTTTATTTCCTGGTCTGCTTTCTTCAGAAGCTATAGTCTATATCTGTAAATACAGAATAGTAATCTAGTTTATCTGTCTGTCCTTCTGGTTCTTACTCATACAAAGTTCTGTACAAGTTTATTTATTTACTTATTTTATTTTATTTTATTTATTTAAAGATGGTAAAAGAGAATGAAGTTGAGAATGTGCACTTCAGGACCTCCTGTCACTGTACACATACTTCAGATGCATGTGCCACTTTGTGCATCAAGCTTTAAGCGAGAGTATTGGAGAATAACATCCAGCTTGACAGGGTTTGCCAACAAGCACCTTTAAGCACTGACCTATTTCTCCAGCCCCTGACTTTTTTTTTTTTAATTTAATTTAATTTAATTTAATTTAATTTAATTTAATTTTATTTTATTTTATTTTATTTTATTTTTTTTTTATTGACAACTTCTTTAATTTTAGACAATGTCCCATGGTATTTCCCCCCATCGCCCCCCACTTTCCCCTTTAAAACTTCACTCTCCATCATATCCTCTCCCCCTCTCAATCAGTCTCTCTTTTCAGTTTGATGTCATGATCTTTTGCTCCCACTATGATGGTCTTGTGTAGGTAGTGTCAGACACTGTGAGGTCATGGGTATCCAGGCCATTTTGTGTCTGGAGGAGCACGTTGTAAGGAGTCCTACTCTTCCTTTGGCTCTTATATTCTTTCTGTCCCCTCTTCCGCAATGGACCCTGAGCCTTGGAAGGTGTGTTTGTGATGTTTCAGTGCTGAGTACTCTTCTGTTCCTTCTCCTCAGCACCATAGTGCCTTCTGAGTCATCCTAAGGTTGCCACCATCTGGAAAGAGAAGCTTCTCTAACCAAAAATGAGAGTAGCATTAATATATGGGTGTGGACATTAACAGAAGTGCTTACTGGGCAGTTTGGTGAGCATAGTATATACATTTAGTGTTACACAAGCAGACATTACACCCCTAGGGCTCATGACTACCCCTATCATAGGTTTGCAGTATCAGGGATGTATTCCTTCCCATGGAGAGGGCCTCCAGTCCAATTAGAGAGTGGTTGGTTTCCCCCATAACAGACATGCCACTATTGCACCTGTTGGCTCATTTGGCCTGGCTGGCCAAATTTAAAGTTTGCAGTGTTCACTGTTGAGTATCTTCACTGGTGTTTTCTCTCTTCCATTGAATTTCATGCAGTGGAGCTTTTTCCAACTTTCTGTCAGCTGGTTCAAATGGAGAAGGCTTTCAGCTCAGCTCCAGCAGGATTTCTCAGTGACCTTTCAGCCCAAGTATGTGGAGTCTTCAGCAATAGGGTCTTACCATCTATTCCTGGTGGGAAACCAAGGGCCTCAGCAATGGTCTATAATGTTTTGAGGGCATCTGTGACCTCCCCGGCCAACAACTCACTGGAAAGTATCCCATCCCTGGCCCTGAAGATTTTCTAGTAGCAATCTATGGCTTCTAAGTGTTCCATTGTCCAGAAAAGTAGGTTTTCATATGACTTATTTACATCTTCTTAGATTTTGATTAGCCCTCCCTCCACCTTTCCTTTACTCACTCTCTTCTCCTGACCTCACTTAGGCTTTACTCTTCACTGAGACATACTCCCTTGGTGGTAAGCCACAGTGCTTGCTTAACCAAGGATAATCTACAAATTTTAAGATTCTAAATTCACTCTATCTGCTAAGAATTTGCCTCAAAATTAACATTTTCACAATCTTCTTGGACAGAGATGTGGGCATTTTATGTGAGGGGGAACATTATTCTATTCACCACATTTGCTGAGTTCTGGGAAGGTAGATGTTAGCATCACTGCAGTAGCACCACCTTTCTTATGTGCTTGTATGGTACATCTGTCCTCACTCAGATTTTCAGCCTGGTTTTTCAATTTTATTTTTATTAGTTATGGACATACTCAATACCACATGTTGGTACTATCCTTTACCTCATCACTGTCCCTTTTCTGAAGGTGCACGCACTCCTCATTGGTGATGCAGGCCATCCCCATGGGCATTGTGGATCATGCATTCTGGAAGGCAGTGGTCAGTTATGGGGGAAAGGCAATGTCTCTGTGCATAATGTCCCAACTTGTGGCTCTAACAATCTTTTTGCCCCATCTTCCACAAAATTCCCTGAGCCATGTTGGGTGCATTTTAAGACTACTTCTGACTCTCCAGCCAGATGCACAAGAGGGTACATGCATCTGGAGTTCATTTGCAGTGGCTGGAGGCCCAGGCATGCCCTCTCTCTCTCTCTCTCACTCTTTCTCTCAAATAAATAAATAAATAAAATATATTTATAAATTTATATGGCTTGTTTTTGATAGTGTCTATTTATTTATTTATTTTTATTTTTTTGGAGAGAGACAGAGAGAGGGAGAGAGAGAGAGAGGTAGAGAGAGGAAGATAAAGATGGGCATGCCAGCAGTGTCTCAGCTGCTGAGAATGAAATCCAGATGCATGCACTCCCTTGTGGTCAAGTGCAGCATTGCACCCTTGCGTCACTTTGCATCTGGCTAAACTTGGGACCTGGAGATTTGAACCAGTGTTCTTAGGCTTAGGAGGCAGGCGCCTTAACCCCTAAGCCATCTCTCCAGCCCTGATAGTGTCTATTTCTACTTTTATTCCCCTCTTGAATTCCCCAACTATTCATAAACATCTTCTACCTTATCATTGGGATTCTTCAACAACCTCTTATGTGAGAACAGGACTTCAACACTTTGTGTCGTATATCCAACAATGAAGACGTTTCCGAATCTACCGTTATCTTAACCTTTCTTAACTGTGGATGACATTATTTGAATCAGTCCATGTGTTATAATTTTTAATTATATACAGCTTTAGAGAGTAACATAAATATTTCCCAGAAATAAGACAGGTTACCTTCTGCTAGGCTGCTGGGTGCTGGTAGTTTTTACTAATCAGATAATTGAGGGGTTGGGATGCAATTTTCTTCACATGTAGATACTATTAGCTGCAAGTGTTTGAGACTCTCCAAAGGCTTTGTACAACAGAGTTGTTCTGCTAGTTTTTAAAATAGTGGGCCGGGGCTGGAGACATGGCTTAGCAGTTAAGGTACTTACGTTCAAAGCCCAAGGACACAGGTCTGATGCCCCAGGACTCACATAAGTCAGATGCACAAGATGGCGCAGGTGTCTGGAGTTCGTTTGCAGTGGAGGCCTTAGCACACTCATTCTTTCTATCAGCCTCTCTCTCTCCCTTTCTCTCTAGCCCTTAAATAGATAAATAAATAGGTCTGGAGAGATGGAATAGCAGTTAAGATGCTAGCCTGTGAAGCCTCAAGTACCCGTGTTTGACTCTTCAGATACCATGTAGGCCAGATGCCCAAAGATGACACAAGCGAGCAAGGTCACACATGCACACAAGATGGCGCCTGCATGCATCTAAGGTTTGATTACGGCTTGAGGCCCTGGCTCGCCAATTCTCTCTCTTGCTCTCACTCTTGCTGCCTTACATTAAAAAAAGGCCAGTCTGTTGGGCTTGCCATAAATAAATAAATAAATAAATAAATAAATAAATAAATAAATAAATAAATAGTGGGCTGCCTGGAGAGATAGCTCAGAGGTTAAATGGGCTTGCTTGCAAGGCCTACCATGCTGAGTTTGATTTCCCAGTACCCCTGCAAAGCCAGACACTTAAATTGGTGCATACATCTGGAGTTGATTTGCAGTGGCAAAAGTCCCTGGCATGTCAAAACTATCTTAGTATCTCTGTAGCTCAAATAAATAAACAATTTTTTTTAAATAGCTAAAACACTGGGCATATCTCACTCATTTAAAGCCCAGTTTATAAAGAAGTCTCACTGAGTACAGGTCTACCCTTGGCTTTCTGTATCGTGGAAATGTCTTCCCCATCTACTCCCTTGCACTGACTCCTGTAAGACCTCTCCATTACGCAGGGCTAAGCTCAGGGTGTCCCGAAGGAATGGTTCTGCCACCCACTCTGTCTTGGATCGTTCACAATGATCACACCATATGACATTTGAGTGTTCCTCAGCATTTCAACATAACTTTATTACTCAGTTACACTTGAGCCCTGTAAGTTACAATAGGAAATCGGCATTAGAATTTCTGTTGTGCCTCAGCCTTTGGTATGTTACTTATGTGTGTATCCTTAAATTTCAGGGACAGGTATGAGCAAGGAGACACAGACTCGCTCTGAGCCTATTAGTGGTGGTAATCCATTCCACCAGAGGTCATTGCAAGGTAAGGGACTGATGCATTTATTCCAATGATCTGCCACTCCAACAATACTGAAAGCAACTCTTGTTCTTGTCAAGAAATCCATCACTTTCTGCACTTTATTTGTATTTTTTGCCTTTTTAAAATTGAGTTTAAAATTTAGGAATTTATAGTGTAACTATTACTTTATCAGGATGGGAAAATTATACTGTGAAAATTGTTATATCTGAATCAAAATAGAATTGACTATTGGCCTCTTCTAAGTATAATTTAAAACACCAGAGAGGGTACCTGAGGCCATAAGTGACCTTGATATTTAAAGTATAATTAGATTTGCTATATCCATGCCTTTCCTATACATAGTAAGATCTAAAGCAAGAATTACATGCAGGTAGGTGATTAGGGACCATCAGTGATTGGTATATATCAAGCAAATGTTCAGCATGTCAAAATCTGTTTCTAGATGGTGGCACGAAGTTAAAAAACAAGCAAACATTCCGATCAAGTAAGAAGTGGGCACACCATCCTTGTTCCAGTGGTCCTCGCTCATTGTCAGACCATGTCACTCAGCTATATAGGATAAGAAGAATGTTGTCCTTACCTGAATGACAACAAGTGCATTCACATGAATAGTCTCTCTAGTAAACTAAGCTGTCAGGGTGACTTCAGAATGGAGACTCTCACAGGTGAATGTCTTCTCTTGGTGGGAAATAAGGGGGAACAGGAAAAAAAGAGGTTGAATAGCTCCAGTTCTACCTGTACACAGAGCTGTGTTTGTACTCCATCCCCAAACCATGCCATTTTGTTTTAAATGTCTCTTACTGCCTGGCTGCTTGGGAACAAAGAGAAGACACTGAAATGACGTCACAAGCATCATGGTCACGGGCGGTTTCAAGTATCTCCTTTGGTTTTTCTAAATGACCTCCAAAAGAGAGCCCACTAATTTTTGTTAGGAATCAGAAAGATTGACAAGACAGACAGACATCCAAGAACTGATGGTGCCATTTAAAAAGAAACAGAAGAAAGGATTGGCTTACAACCAATCGCTGTGCCCACGTGTATGAAATACCATCCAGGCACGTGTTCATGACCTCGCAGGGCTCTCGTACTTGCACCCCCATACGGTGCTGAGTCAATCAATATTCTGTCGTGGATGATGGAAGAGGGCACGAGGCCCCCATAGTCAGGACTTATAGGGTTAATGTTAGCTGGGGGTGTGCGGGATATTTTTTTCAGTTGGGTAACCATTGGTAGGACCCATGTGCTCTTGAAAATAATCCACTACCGTGTCCATAAAGACAGCCCTAACTACACTGTGTGGGTTACACACACACACACAGGAAAAAAAAAAAAAAGGATGCATTAAAGTAGAAAAGGGACTCGTTCAGAAGAAGCAAGAGAATAGGAAGGGGAGGCCAAGAAATGGTAATGAAAGATTATGATCAAAAGATACTATATACATGTATAAAGGTTAACAAACAAGAGGAGTGAGGTTCATTGAGCTGAACAGGAAACGACAGAATTTGGTATGGGCAAACCAGTGTGAACATGAGCGATTTCCGGGTGACCAGAGGTGATTAACTTATGAACCGCAGGAGTTGACACTGCCAGCAGCACAAGGCTTGAACCAGCGAGCAAAAGCTGTGCATGGAGCCCATGGTCGTAAGTGGGAGATGAAGCCACGACTATGCTGGGAGCAAATGAGAAGCCTGTGCACCTTTAACTAGAGCAGGACCAGTGAGGCCCTATAATACAAAACACATTACAGAAATTATCTCAACATCCTTATGATTACCACATAAGCAAGAGTGCTATATAAGAACTCATAAAAACAAAATGTATGGCTACAATAGCCATATTAAAATCCCTAAGTGACCGTGCAATCCATGCTCTGAGGATATGTTCTCTGGCGATTAAGGTTCAGGAAGCAATGTCTTCTACCTACTTGAGGCTGGAGAAAAAGAAGGGGGGAAAAAAGGCCCATTTCTTCCTTTACCCTGGAAACAGTGAGGATGATTTCCTCTGGGAAATGCCAGGAGATGAGAGGCAAGTTGGGCATAGGGCAGGGTAAAGAAGCCTTCTTATGGAAAGATGGACCCTGGACACAGGTCACTTTCTGTTTTCAATGTCCTCATGAACAGGGACATTTTACCATAATTCCCTCAACTACATAGGAAGAAACTGAGGTGAAAGCATAAAGGATTTGCCAAGTTGAAAAGAGCTCGACATGTTGATTTGTAGCATCTGTGTAAATGTGGGGTCTGGCACGCTCCTGTGATCCCTGTGAGGGGTAGCAGAGTCAGGTAGATCGCTGGAGCTCGCTGGCTAGACAGACCAACTTATTTGGTGAGCTTCAGGCCATTGAGAGATGCTATCTCAGAAAAACAAGTGGATGCTCTACTTGAAGATAACACCTGAGATTGTTCACACACAGCCACAGGTACCCACACACTTATGGACCCGTATGCATGAAACACACACACACTCACAAAAGACCTGCTGTAAAGTACCTGGACTTAGGCAAACGTCGTCCTTTGCTCTCTAAAGTTAATCATGTCCAACTTGACTTCATAGAGACCTACTTGTATGATTTCATGGACTTTACTTCAATTTCTAGAATATTCCTTATTAAAAATATTTATTTATTTGGAGAGAGAGAAAGAGATGCCAGGGCCTCTTGCCATTGCAGATGAACTATAGACTCATGTACCACTTTGTGCATCTGCTTTACGTGGGTACTGGGGAACTGAAGCTGAGCTATTAGGCTTTGCAAGCAAGTGCCTTTAACTGCTGAGTTATCTCTCCAGCCTTCCAGAATATTCTTAATTCTTAATTGTAACAGACTCCCTTCATTCCCACTTTCACATGATCTTTCAGCTTTATGGGTGGCTATTCGTTCCATACCTTCTGTCAAATTGAAACGTTGTATGAACATGATAGATGTGGAGAAATTCAGATATCAACAAATGCTTATGAGTACAAAGGCTCCTTGTTTAATGTGATTATGCCATCAGGTAAGGCCAAGGGGAATAGGAGGAGAAAATATGTCCCTTTTGCATAATGAGCTACATTCAAAAGCACCATCAAACTCAGATGTCCTCTCCATGCAGGGCCTGGCCATGTGGGAAGAGTGAGTGAAGGCCTCATGACGGGTCACCCGTTTTACATCAGTGGACTTCTCAACAAGGAGAGAATCATTAAGTACATAATAAGAAATAGCTTTAATCTCACAACTTGCTTACATTCAGTAAGGCTTTCTTAGCTTATAAGTAAAGTCTGAATTCCTTATTTTCTTTAGCCAAATTTCTTTAAATTTTCCATATTTATGTGATAGAATTCATCTGTAAGCTTTAGATTGTGAATCACATGGTCTCTCAACTCTACCTGTTCTCATCACATTTATTTCTTCCCACCATCACCAAACTGGCTGTGCCCCTGACTTGTGCCAGGTGCTCGCCCAGGCACTTGGAACACAGTGAGCAGAAGCCAGCCCCTTTGCCACTGTGGATTCTATGTGGGAAGGACATTGAACTAGCTGTGCAATCTATATTGGTGCAGTATTGTAGAAAGTAATGCATATTTGCAAGGTAGACCAAGACTGTCAAACCAAAACCACCAGGGACCCTGGCAAGTCGAGGATGCATTTTTTAAAAGATAGTCAAGGTAAGGTTTATCAAAAAGTTGGCATCTATATTAGCTTCCTGGGGCTTCTGTAAAAAAATGACCACACAGCAGGTGGCTTACAAATAGAGAAATTTATTTCTTCACCACTCTGAGGCCAGAAGTCTGAAATTGGCGTGTTGGAAGAACTGCTTTTTTTTTTTTTTTTTTTTTTTTTTTTTTTTTTTTTTTTTGAGCTTGAGGGAGTCCCTGCTTCCAGAAACGTCTGCTGTTCTGCTGGGTGCAGGCATCCCCGTGTCTTGTGACTCCATCACTCTGATGTCTATCTTTCCTGTCACGTGGTTTTCTCTTTGAGCTGACTCTCCTGACTGTCTCCTATCAAGGCAACGTCATTCTTTTTAGGGCATATCTAGGAAATACAGGATGGTCAAGTCTCAAGCTTCTTGATTATATCTTTAAAGCATCTTTTTTTGTTGTTGTTTCTCTTTATTCTTTTTCTTTGGGTGTGTGTGTGCACATGTGTGCATATTTACATGTGTGTGGGAGTGCCCATGTGTGTGGGTGAGTGTGCTCATATGCATGTGCTGCGTGGAGGCCAGAGGATAATGTTGGAGCTCATTCTCAGGCATGTTGTCCACATTTTCTCTTACCCAGGGTCTCTCATTGGACTGGAGGTCACTCTCTACACTAGACTGGCTGGCCAGTAATCCCCAGAAACCTGCCCCTCTCGACCTGCCTCCTAAAGGACCTGCCTCCATACCTAGCATTTTGTGTGGCTATTGGCACTTAAACTCCTGTCTTCATGCTTACGAGACAAGCACTTTGCTGACTGAGCTAGCTCTCTGTCCCCAGAACCCTGTTCTCTAAACAAACACACGTTAGCATGGTTAGGATAACTTTTGTAGATTCATCATTGCACCCCGGACAACACCTGAGAAAAGACGTGGCACACTGAGAGAACTGCTGTGTGGCTCTCCATGGTGGGAGTGTACCTGTCATGTCCTGCCTGTTATGTCCAAGGAGCAGCCAGCAGGCAGGTAAGGCTGGAGTATAGGACAAACGTGACCAGATGCAAAAAAGCACACAGCTGCTGAGACCTGAGCAGTGGCCTGGAGGTCAGGTAGAGAAATATGAGAAGGGACATTCAAAAGGAGCAACCTTTAGGAATGATCAACTGCCCCTCTTCATGTTAACGATTCAAGTTGGTGAGTCTGGTCCACTTGAGGGTCATGTGAACATTATCAGAATGAACATGGGGTCGCTTGTACCCTAACTAAGACATAATGAACAGGTAAATTAAGTAAAATGCACAAAGCTGGGGAGGCGCCAAGGGAAGCATCTTGTGCTTAACTTGACAGAACAAATGTTCACAAAATACTCTTACAGAACCAGACTTACACAAAGGCCACCTCAAACGTACTCAAAGATATGACACCTGTGTAATGATTGTCAATTCAACCTGGGGCTAAGCCACTCTTGGGTGATTGTGTTAGAATTTCTTCTGGTTGTAATCCTTCTCACTTTGCCATTAATAATTTCACATTGTTTCAATGTCCTTGAACCTGTGACACAGGTTTTCCCTGTGCATTTCACAAGGAAATTTATTCATTCTTGGAGAATCTTTATCTTTGTTATTTAGGTAAATTTTGATAAAAATTAGCTTTCCTAACTGGGAGGAATTTAATTCCATCTATCCTATAAATCAAAACTCGATGTTGTAACAAATAGGGAAGCTTTCTTGAGTTTACTACTTCTAAGTAATGAACTAAAATATTTTTGTATTTGTTTTTTTCAGCTTTATTTAAATTTATATTTATATTTATTTATTTATTTATTTATTTATTTATTTATTTATTTATTTTTTTTTTGAAGTAGGGTCTCTCTCTGGCCCAGGCTGACCTGGAATTAACTATGTAGTCTCAGGGTGGCCTCGAACTCTCGGCGATCCTCCTACCTCTGCCTCCCGAGTGCTGGGATTCAAGGCGTGTGCCACCACGCCTGGCTTTTTTCACCTTTTGACTGGAGTTATTTGTGGTATTAAGTTAATACACTTACCATGTGGCAAACACTGTGGATTGATCTTATTTCCGATTCATCTTGGTAGCCCCACAGATTTTAATGTACGCACTAGTTGCTTCTTAGAAAATACTCCCTTCTTAAATGAGTGAAGCCTAATTATGGCCATATTACATTACAAAATGTGATTTCAATATTTGCATTGGAAAAGGAGTTCTGTCTTAGGGGCAGACCGTGGTTAAACCAGACAATTCTTCATTTTCTCATTTTCCCATCATAGGGCTTTCTTCGGGAATCTACTTCAATAATCCATTCAACAGAACTCTTTAGAACAAATGTAAGACGTTGTTATTTAGACATTTTGAGAAAGAAAAGGAAGTGGTAAGGAAATAGTTTCTTTTCATCCTACCACTTGGCTTATGCCTTCCTAACCTCATTGCAACAACTCCATTCTCACCACTTCTAGTTCCAACGAGAAGGGATGGCACATTGCCTGGAATGTCAAGGTTGCCTTAAAGAATAAAATCACAGTAGTTTTACTCATCTCGGCTTCATCATAACGAGAAACATTTCCTTCTAATACCATTATTTCTGGTTTGTCGCTGTATGAAGGCCATTGTGCGTCATAATGAAGTCATGGGCGTGTGGTCCTCACAGGGCATTTCTACCCTCAGAACAATGCCATCGCTCTGCCAAGTCTAGAAGGGTGAAATTATTATTTATAGAAGGCTCAATGACAGATATGCCTAGGAATCTCTAAAGGACATACAGGGAGAGACAGAATCAAAAAGACATACAGACGGGGGGGGGTGGCGCAGAAAGGGGAAGAGAGAGAGATAGAAAGAGAAGGAGAGAGAGAGAAAGCTGGCAATATTCCCTTGAACCTTAGTCATTGAATCATAAAATAGGAATTATTTTCAATCTGAATCCTCCCATTCTTTTCAACAACTGTCTTGCTTATTCTATTAATTTTTTTATCCTATCAGAAAAGAAAGGTTTATTGGCAGAGACAGGTCTTGTTATCCCTTCAGCCATTTTGCTCTGTTATCTCAAAGCACAACTTTAAAGATAACAGCGACGAGTTGGCATGCACCTTTTCTCTCATGTTGACATTAGCTGGTGTCTCAATAGTGTCATGAGTCAACGCCGCCTTCTAGCTCGGGCAAGGGCTGGAGAATAAGTGTCTCTTTGTATTGGCCTGCCTGAGCTTTGTTTATGTATCCCACGGGCTGGTTCACCCCCAGCTCAGCAGCACTGCTCCCACACCTCTGATCTCAGCCCTGTAGAGGTGAGGCTGGGCTCACCCTTGCCACAATCCCTTTCTTTAATGATTCTCAGTTCAAGTTTTCAGACAAGGCAGAGAAGAGAAACTATGATCCTGCAAAGACTGTGTCCTGAAAGTGGTAGCTTACAAGTCTCTTTCAGCCCAACATGGCAGATTCTTAGACTCCTTTATAGCTTTCATTTTTCCAAGGTTGTCGTTTTCCCCCTCCTTAGTGAGTTCTTCTCTTCACCCACTGCAGTGTATCAAGTGCACCTCCTGGCAATACTGTCTCTGTGGGCTAGGAGTAGCCTCCAGACCTTCCTGCCTCATAACATATTTTCTTCCCATTTTTTTATTAATCTTTCTGGCCACAATTGTTTGATTCTCTCTCAAACTCTCTCTGAAAACAGACTGATGTACCCATTTCACAAACGTGTGTGTGTGTGTGTGTGTGTGTGTGTGTGTTGTAGCTTGTGCAGTGTGTGTAATGTATGAGCGACCACGCCCTTCTTTATACATGGGTAGCAGTGATTGAACTTGGGTCCTCATGCTTGTGTAGCAACATCTCCCTGCCCCCATCCACATTTTTCTAGTAACTAAGAATTAATCTAGGCTGGGCCAGGCCTGGGACTGCAGTGCTAAGCACATAATCCTGTCCCCAAATAGCTGAACACACAGTGTGTGTGGCGGGGGGGTGGAGGGTGAAGTGAACAAATAGCTGACCACGCAGTGGGGGGCAGAGTGAACAGGGATCAGGAGGTGGGATGAGGAACCCCTGGGAAGCATGTCCAATACAGACTAAGGAGGTCCCAAAATAACCCTTTGGAAAAGACAAAATTCAAGTTAAAGCCGGGCGTGGTGGCGCATGCCTTTAATCCCAGCACTCGGGAGGCAGAGGTAGGAGGATCGCCATGAGTTCAAGGCCACCCTGAGACTACATAGTTAATTCCAGGTCAGCCTGGGCCAGAGTGAGACCCTACCTCGAAAAACCAAAAAAAAAAAAAAAAAAAAAAAAAAAAAAAAAAATTCAAGTTAAAACCAAGCAGATTCCTTTCTACTCTCTATTTCCACCACAGAACTTGTCTAAAGTTCCCAGTCTGAGCTTTCTACACACTGTTTCCACAATATCAACTTGTCTAAAATTTCCATTTATCTTTTTACAAGTAATTGTTTTGTGTGACTAAGGTGTCAACGTTTGGGCAAATATAATGATAGCACCAAACTGCCCCTGAAATTATTCTGACCACAGAAATACCTGGGTGTTTAATTTTGATCTTTGCAGGCATAGTTTTGGAGAATGATTCATCAAAATGCTCCAGTGTTCACCTTTGCTTTTTTTTTTTTTTTTTTTAAAGGTTTAATTTTGATCCAGGAAAACCTTGAATAAGGCAGCTTTCAAGTTTACTCTGTGACTGGACTCTCACACCCAGGCGTGTTACCATCAGTATAAAGATACGTACTACATGTGGAACACTGCCTTGTCAGCTCATTTATAAAGATCATAAATAACAATGATCCAAGGATTGATCCCTGAGGTACTCCATAATGACAGCCATTAAGTCTGACATGACACTGTTTAATAACACGAGTGTTGTGTGCCCTCTTAAGTAGCTAGCACACCAATTAATTAAGGTTGATGCCATACCTAGACCATTCCATTTACCCAGCAATGAAGTATGTGCTACCAATTAGGAAATAAAATGATGTTTGAAGCAACATACATTATTTACGCAAGGGAAGATCTCTTGACTTGAGCGCTGACCCTGGTCTCTGTGCATATACCCGTTTTCTTCCATGAACTTTGGCTACTTGGAAATTTTATTATACAAATGGAAAAGAGAAGCATGGTTTGCAATTGGCCATGACTCCCAGGCATCGTAACTGGCATCTTTTCAGTAAGTACATACTCAGAAATAATAATTGTAGTCGGTGACCTTTAAGGAGTCACCTAGCATGCTCACTGAAATAGCGAGCAGGACATCCTAATGCAGGAGTGTTTATGGGAAGTTATTTCCACATCTTTTTGCTATTGACTTCAATCTACAGCAGGGTTTGATGCCAGCTTCCCTTGCCAATGTATTTCCTGTTGAGACGCTGTACATAATTGCTAGTGAACAAATACAAGGAAGAAGCAGCTGAAATCACTTTGGCAATATCTAGGACTGGGAAAAATGGAGACAGAAAGAGAAGATGGCTTTTATATTTATTTGATATTTTTATTTTATAGGTAGAAAGATTGACAATAGGCGTAAGGATCCTCTTATTTTGGAAATTGTGGGGGGAAAAAAAAAAGGAAAGGAGGAACATGTCTGGCATAGGGGCCACCCAAGATAATGGTAATAAGGCAGCTTGATTGTACTTAATGATGTTGAATCAATTTGTGATGATGATGATGAAGGGGATGATTATAATGATGATGTGGGTGACAAGCTTGAACTTGAACTAGGCAATGCCCTTTTAATTGCAGGAAAATAGAAGAGTGGAGGACAGAATAGAAGGAAATGAAAGAAGTGCAAGCAGGGTAGTGCAAGTGGGAAGGAGAGAGGAGTTCATTTCATTTTCAGTGATATTTAACTCACTCTTTCATTATCACGTTCATATGAACTTTCTTTCCTTAAGCCTACATAATAACCTTGCTAAAGGAAAAGGTTTTCAAGACCTAATGAGACTTCTTTGCAGCTATCAGGAGAGAAAAAGGAGCAAAAAAAAAAAAAAAAAAAAAAAAGTAATGTCTTACCACACAGTCAGGAAATAGGAGGAGAGGAGAGAATGAAAAGGCTGTGGTGGGAACATGGCCATCCAGAAAAGCAGAAAAGGCCAACACGACAAATGACTCTCAGGCCCACAGGTCAATGTGGGCCTGGTTCAAGTAAATCCCTTTTCTAATCTCAGCCTCTTCCATTCTCAGCCGCAGCTGTAGCAACATCTTCAGTGAAGGAGGAGGCTCTGGTGTGTGCTTGACATTTCAAGCTGCTTATTTTCTCAAAAAACTTCAGCCTTTGCAAACAGAAAAGTCCCAAGTTTTCTATAATTACTATCTGGGGCGAGTGTGAATGGGCTATAGATTGCAGAGCTGCTGCCGCCGGATTTGGTTGTTTTAACAGGGCTTTTAAAAAATAAAAAATAAAAATAAAGGAAGACACCGGTGTGAAGCACTCTCCACGTTAGGATTTCAAAAGGTTGAAAACTTTAATTGCATAATGAAGGGCCTCCCCCACACAGAGAGGGCTCCTCATTATCAAAGCACGCTGGAAAATTAAGGATAGCTACCTTAATGCCACTTAAATGGAAACTGAGGTGTGTTGAGATCAACAGATTGATGTGAGATGCCTGAGCAAACTGCCCTGACTGCATATGACCTGAACTCAAAGGAAAACTCAATGCCCACAACCTGGCTGTATACTTTTGCTCAGTGCCACTCAAAGTGGGGTGCACTAGTATCAACTGGAACATTGATAGACATTATAGACATTACTACACAAGATGCCTCTTAGATCCAACTCCACACCAACTGCATGAGGTTGACGGTGCCAGAGAATGGAGCCCAGGCATCTGTTTTGACAAGCCACCCTCTCTCTCGTCTTTCCTTTCCTTTCCTTTCCTTTCCTTTCCTTTCCTTTCCTTTCCTTTCCTTTCCTTTCCTTTCCTTTCCTTTCCTTTCCTTCCCTTCCCTTCCCTTCCCTTTCCTTTCCTTTCCTTTTTTCCTTTCCTTTCCTTTCCTTTCCTTTCCTTTCCTTTCCTTTCCTTTCCTTTCCTTTTTTCCTTTCCTTTCCCTTCCCTTCCCTTCCCTTCCCTTCCCTTCCCTTCCCTTCCCTTCCTTTCCTTTCCTTTCCTTTCCTTTCCTTTCCTTTCCTTTTGTTTCCTTTCCTTTCCTTTTTTCCTTTCCTTTCCTTTCCTTTTTTCCTTTCTTTTCTTTTTCTTTTTTTCCTTCTTCTTCTTTTTTCTTTTTTTCATTTTTTTTTTGTTGATATTTCAGGGTAGGATTTTACTCTAGCCCAGGCTGACCTAGAATTAACTATGTAGTTTCAGGATGGCCTTGAACTCATGGCGATCTTCCTAACTTTGCCTACCAAATGCTGAGATTAAAGGAGTGAGCCACTACATCTAGCTCCCTCTCGTGGTTTTGAGCCTCACACAATGTTGAGAGGCTAAACGCCTTTTGGAGAATACTGTTTATTTCCTTTCCTCTTACTCTCTCCATTGTTCTTTGTGTGGATGACATGTTTTAGTAATTCCTTGGACTTTTGCATGTGTGCGTGTGTGGTGTGTGTATACATGTTCATATGTGCATAGGTGCATGTATGTGGGTACAGGTATTCATGCACATAGAGGCCAGAAGTTGTTGGCATGTGTTCTCCTCAGTGACTTCCCACCTTAGTTTTTGAGACCCGCTCTCACACTGAATGTAAAGCTCCCCGGTTCCTATAGCAATCCCCCTATCTTACAGGCGTACGCTACAATGCTTGGCTTTTATGGGGATGCTAGGCATCTACACTCAGCACGCAGGTCCTCTTCCTTGTGCCCACGCACTTTTCCTACTCACTGAACATCTTGGGATAGCCAAGTTTTAGTAATTCTTTAATTATTTCCACTGGAGAGTTCCTTTGCAGAGTCTGAATTTTCTGCTGGTGTCATAAGCTCTTCAGCGAAGCCCCTGGTGTCTGTTTCTGATGGCTTTCTTGGCTTTGTGGAGTTATCTATTTGACTTTTGGTGAAAGCTAGTTCTATATGGCTACTTGACTAGCCTGTGAGGCATGCAGAACCTGGGCAGATCCACGGGTCTTTATCTATCGATGGCTGCTCCCTAACCTGCTCTCTACTGTACATCCCTTAATTACGTTGCTCCTTTCTAGAGCTTCAGAAGTGAGCCAGGACATATTCCGAATAGCCTCCTGCTTTATGTTCATCAACCTTCATTCTACTATCATCCTGTACTTCCTTATCAGCTGCCAGTCCATCCTTTCTCTCTTTCATTTAGAATTAAATAAGATTTTCTTTTTCCTGTGTGTGTGTGTGTGTGTGTGTGTGTCTCATACGCAAGTATGTACACACATGCCCAAACCCTGTGTGCACAGGAAGGGACCACAGGAAGACATCAGCTCTCCTCCTCTATCGTTGTTCCACATTATCTCTTTGAGACATGGTCCCTCACTGAACTTGAAGTTCACCATTTTTCAGGTCAGGCTGGAAGCTCAGCAAGCCCAAGTGACCCTCCTATCTCTGCCACCCCCGCCCCGCCCCGCCCCGCCCCGCCTCTGCACTGTTGCCGGCATGTATGGAGGAACATATCCGGCTTTCTATGAGGATTCTGGGGATCGAACTTGGACCCTCATGCTTGTGTGGCAAGCAAGCGCTCTTATACATTGAACCATGTCCCCAGATCCTTGGACAGGATCTTGCCCAGTGAGAGCTTCATTTTCTTTTCAGCCTACACAAAAACCACATTTGTAAGTAACTTACTGGTGCCCATGCTATCCCAGTCCTCAGGACCGGAAGGAACAATCGTCTAACATATTCACATGTCAGTCCCACGTCATAGGCTTATTTTGCAAAATCACTCTTTTTCTTTCCCACTCTGTTAGGCTAGTTCACCTTGTCTTTCTTGACACCCTCCCCCCCCATCAGAAGCCATGGGTGACTGGTAGAAAAAGAAAAAACCCAAAAGATCATACTGATTCTTGGGCTGGGTGGCGAGTGACCTTCTGCGGGGAGCCAGTCACCTTTCTTTGGAACTGTCAGGAGTGCTGTGCTGCAGGAAGTCCCTGGCAGAAATTTTTCTGTAGCAGGTTTTCAAAGATTCACACAGTAGACTGAAATTGTCGCTGCTCAATAGGGATTGATTGCGACACTGATTCCCAGGGGTCTATGCGGGAGCTGAGCTGCTCCTGGGGAAAGCACCCACCTGCTGCGGGGAGGCATTGTCACCTGCTATGATATCTGATCAGTGGTTCAGTGGTTTCCATTTTCCTTTTTCCTTTAAAAAATTTTTTTCTTATTTTAAACAGACAATTCCTTAGACCTTAGACCTGTAAAACTCCTTTTAAATTTCCCTGTGCATAGTACCTTTATCAGTCTGCTCACATCGCTGTGTCAGAACTCACATTCCTTTATTATTACTATTATTATTATTAAGCTCTCTACAGCTTTTTGTTTTTTAGTTTTTCTTTAAAGACTTCTTTTTTTATTAAAGATGGGGAAGGAGAGGGAGAGGGAGTGTGCCAGGGCCTCTAGCCAGCGCAAATGAGCTCCAGATGCATGCACCACCATGTGCATCTGGCTTACATTGGTCCTGGGGAATCAAACTTGGGTCCTTGGGCTTCACAGGCAAGTGCCTTAACCACTAAGCCATCTCTCCAGCCACGCTTTAGTTTTTATAATCCTTTCAATTTTTAAGGAACATATCAAATTGTAAATACTTACAATCTTTTGCTCTTGCACTCTTAAAAGAAATTGATTCTAGAGGAATCACCAATTGCTCTCAACAGCACAGAAGGGTGAAAATTTGCCTAGGAAATGTTGACATAAGGTTGAATTACCCTGTAGGGGAAAGGTAGGGAGTAGATGAACATGGAACATCCTGGACAAGGGCCAGGGAGGACACAACACGTGCAGTGGTTAGGAAGGAGGTATGTGGGAAAACAGTGGTGAAAGCAGGGCTTGGATTGCAGAGCAAGAGAGGTGTTTGAAAACAAAGAGATAAACTTGAGGAGGAAAATGAGAAATGGTTAAAGAAAATAGGAAATATTACAAGTTGATATCAAACGCATGTTCCCCACTCCATTCTTCTAAGGACACTTCAAAAGCAATTTAATTTGCCCTTTAATTCCTGGGAATTAGGTTAAGTCCAATTAAGTAAAGGACTGTTGAGACTTTGAACAACTACATTTGAGTTTATAATTTCACTTTTCATAGGAATAGAAAGCCATTCAATAAAAAAGTACCATACTAGTTGAATATATATATAAATATATATGCATGTATAGAGAAAGTGACTTTATATATGCTATTTACAATGAATTCTTTCTTGTTTAATCTTGATAAAGTCTTTCCCAGGAAATTGCTTGCTCCTGGGACATGCATAAATTAGAGATTGAGAAACCTGTCATGCATATACACATAAAAAATAATATCTTGAACATAGCTATACAGGCCAAATAATTACAATCTCCATGATCTTGGGCAATAGAATGCCCTTTGTGCCTACACAAATGTTGGGACACTGGAGTTGTGTAACCAGTGTGACAGGGAGCACCATGTAAATGTCTATTATGTTGATAAAAAAAATTCAGTTTTGCAATCCTTATGACAACTGGATAAAATGCCACTGAAAAATTCTAATATTGCACTGGAGATATTAAAATTTAGAAATAGGATGAGTGAGAAGAACATTTGGTTTACTTTGCTTTTTATAGGTTTACTATGCTGATATAATTGTTGATTTTAAAGTATCCAAGCTATCAGTGTTAAAATTTAAATTTCTTTTTAACCATAAAGTGAGATAACAAATGACTATTTCTTTTTAGCCTTACTTACTTAACTAACAATGTTGAAATATGCAGATGCCACTAGTTGTTTGGTAACTTTTAGGAAATAAATACATTTGATATTTTTGGAGTATAATTGATCATTTATTTACATGATGATATTGGTCCCAATGTGTTCTTTTTATTAAAATATATGTTATTTATTTATTTACTTATTTTAGAGAGAGAGAGAATGGGCACTGATAGGGCCTCCAGCCACTTCAAACAAACTCAAGATCCATGTGCCACCTTGTGCATCTGGCTTATGTTCGTACTGGGGAATGGAACCTGAGTCCTTAGGCTTTGCAGGTGGACACCTTAACTACTAAGCAATCTCTCCAGCCCCCCAATTTATTCTTAATACTTTATTTTATGTGTGTGTGTGCGGTTGATGACAGCTGTCCTCCTTGGTTGACTTCCCCTCATGTGCTAAGGCAGGGTCTCTCACGGAAACCCAGCGCTCTCTGATGTCGTCAGTCTAGCTCCCATGAGGGTTCCCTATCTCTGTCTCCCAAGTGCTGGGTACAGGCTCGCCACGCCCACATGGAACTTAAGTGTGTACTGGGGATTGAAACTCAAATCCTCATACTAGCATGACAAATGCTTATACCCACTGATCTATCTCAACAGCCCTGTTCCTAATATTTTGATATTTACCTTGAGTGAATCTCTAGCTCTTGAAAGATATTCCTTCTTACATAAGGTTATTAAAATTAATTTTCTTTCAATCAAAAGAGGCTCTTTATGAAGCATTGTTTTTTTAAATTTTTTAATTATTTTATTTATTTTTGGAGAGAGAGAGACAGACAGAGAGGGAGAGGGAGACAGATAGAGATGGGCGTACCAGCAGTCTCTCAGCTGCTGTGAACGAAATCCAGATGCACGCGCCCCCTTGTGATCAAGTGTGGCATTGCACCCTTGTGTCACTTTACATCTGGCTAAATGTGGGACCTGGAGATTGGAACTGGGTTCTTAGGCTAAGCAAGCTGGCGCCTTAAACGCTAAGCCATCTCTCCAGCCCTGAAGCATTGTTTTAATCCTCTTATGTTTCCACCAACATCTGCAGCCAGTTCATGCTGGTGGTGGCCAACAACAACATATACTGCCATTCGTCACTAACCGTCACTAATTGATGATTCAGTGGCCTGAGCTTAAGGCTCCAAGTCATCTAGATTAAAAGGAAAACAATTACATCATGTGGATTGCTTAAACATTATTCGAATTCTACTTGCTCCACACTGAAGAAAAAGAAGCTTTTTTTTTTTTTTTTTTTTTTTCTCCTGGTCTGAAAGTTGTCTGCATTTTGGCTCTGCCTCCTCAGTTCACTAAATAACCTTGTCAAAGTCATTTAACCTCTTAGTGTTTGTTTTCTCATCTGTAAAATGAGGATAATTATCCTTACCTATCTCACAGGGATGGTGTTCAGATTAACTAATTAAAGATCAGAAACTGCTACAAAAATGCTCAGCATGATTCAGGAAAACTGAAACACTTGCATTGCCTTTGGGTAAAAGTGCTCCTTAGCAGTAATGACTGCCAACAAGTGTTTGATAGCCTGAGAAGATGCCCATTCCCAGAGGAAAGATGCCTGGCCCACGAACCTGGCCTTTGTTGCTGTTTTGTGTTAGCCGAAGAGCACCAATGCCTCCCAGAATCACGGACAACGCAGCGGGTCTAGGATTCATTTCAGGACTCTCACCTTTGAAGAACTGAAAAGTGATGCCAAGACATAGCACTACAAACTACCTGCTCGGGATGCAGAAATCCGCGTGGCATATAGTTGTTATTCCTGTAGCTTGTGATATGCCCTTGCATAAAATAGACGCATACGGCCAGGCCCAGGTTTTCCTGACAGGTTAGGAAACAGTAATTGACATCTGGGTGTTTTCTGTACTGTTCGGAAAGTTCGTGATTCCCCTAACCAACCCCTCCAGTGAAAGCTAGGATAACAAGCCTGTACCACCAACCATGGTTTGTTTTATTTATTTATTTATTTATTTATTTATTTATTTATTTATTTATTATTATTTTTAGCTTAAGTATTTCAGCTCTTTAAGAATAAAGTATCTGAAAATCAAGTGTTTGTGAAGTAATTCTCCTGAAGTTTTGAAACAAAAGCCAAGCTGCTCAGGAGGACAGGTGAGGTCAGGTGAACCCATTCACAAATCTTTACGTATCTTTGCCCACAATTCCAGGCTTACTGGTTCTAGATCCTTCCATATGTGGAAAGCAACTAACCTTTGCTTTGTCTACAATGCTCTTCCTCTTGAGTTGGACGCGTTAGTCCATGAAGAATTTGTTGCAATATCATCTTCTTTTCCTTGTGAAATTTTCTTGTTGTCAGGCTTGCCACCTTTAGAAGATTTCCTTTTCTTAAAAGCTCCATTGCAAGAGAAACATATTAACTCCTATCTGGTTCAAAACTAAACTCTTACTTCCTTCATGGTAAGAGCTGTATTTGCTGTGTACAAGGAAGAAGGAAGCAACCAAAATATGATTCCAAGTCTCTTTCACTGGAGGTCCTTTGCCCCTCCATCCAAGCCTCTTTTATTTTTTTCTTCAAGCACCATGTACCAGGAACCATCATGGAGAGAGAGAGAGAGAGAAGAGAGAGAGAGAGAGAGAGCAGCAGGGTTTGCTTGTATGTGACACATATTTGATCTTGCTTCAAGCCCCAGAATAAAGAGTGCCTCAAAAATGTTTACATTAGTTCACTCCTAGAATTGCACTGGGAAAGCATTTTGTAATTTTCCCATTTACAGGATATAGGTAAACTATAAAAATTGCTTGATCAATAATGCTACTCATATCGATGGAAAAATATTCATCATCATCCAATGTAATTGACTGAACATGTCTTCACACTGCCCTGAGTAAGGCTGTTTAGTGTCTTTGGAAAACTTGATCCAATTACCAGTATGCATAAAAACCATTCTCTTGGCACCTCTATATTTCAAATTCCCAGAATAAAAACTTCTATTTTCCACTAGTCTCTCTTTATAAGCTTAGACTCAAACATTACATTAAAATACTTTAAATTTTAGGTGATAGCAAATGGAGAAATAATTGGTAAATTCCATATATGCCACTGCTATTTTTCTTTTTTACTTTGATTTTAGTTTTAGAATGTTCTTTTATGTGGTCAAAAATATAATTTATATGTTTGACATCAATCTTTACAAAGACATAAACTATAGTGGCTTAGTTAACATAACATCATACTACTTTAATTTTTTTTTCAGAAAACAAGTTTGGTACAAGGGGAAAAAAAGTTACTTGTAAATATGTCTTAAAACTTAAAGAATTATATTTTCCGCAATCTAAAATGCTACTGAGTTCACCATGTGTAAGTCTTGTCCTGACAAAGCAGGTTTTTTTCATGATGGGAGAGTAATTTCAACTTTTCATTAAAAGCCTTTTCAATCTCCACTGAATAAAGCCAGCTGCTTCTTTCACTCCCTCTTCTACATCAGCACATGGTAAACATTCAGACCAGAGCTCTGGATGACACCAGAACTGCTTATCCACCACGCCTTGGTCCCAGAAGCACAACATGATAGGAGCTGGCAAAAGATGAAAACGAGAAAGCTATCTTCATCAGAACTCTGCTCATCACCCAACCTGGAGGAGGTGAGCACCTGAGATAACAAAGCAATATTGTTTCAGACCTTTCAGGTGGAGGGACACACCCACACTCCCCACCCCCACACACACGGTGGAGTTGTTGCTTAAGGTACCCAACCTTTGGCTTCTCTGGGCCACATTGGGTGAAGTGTGTCATCCTGGGGCACACATTAAAAGAGCCGCCTAGAATCAGAAACTAAAGCCTAAATCCAGGATGACAAGTCAAATAAAGGACCAAAAGCCAACTTGCTGTTGAGTTTATATCTCGTCCAACTTTTGGCATTTCTTTGCTCTGGTCTCTTCCCTGTAAATATAAAGCTTCTTCTAGAACCCACTTTTGCTCCTTCCCTCGGTGTGCCCTCTGCCAGCCTGCACGGGGATCCCTGAGGTCTGACTAGGGACTTCTTTACTCTCCTATGTTGATTTTGCTTTTAAGATAAAGCCTTGGAGAATCACTCTTTTGGCTCTGTGATTGTGTCACTTCAATCTAATCCATCTATCTCCTGCTGCTGCTACAGATGGTCACCCAGCCACAGTTCTGAAGCTGTTCACTTCCCAGCTCAAAACCTCAAGGTCTCGTTGTTGCCTTCCAAAGAGATCTCAACTCCCAAGGGACAAACAAAAACGCCTCACAGTTTCTCTTCTACATTTTCCCTTATAATCTTTTCTTTCTCCTTTTCTCTTCTTTTTCTCATATCTTAAGTCCAATAGTCTAGTACAAATAAATATAACAAGCCATCTATACGTTCATTTAGTAGCCACAGTGATAGAAAAGTAAATGCTCAACATTCAAGCTTTTTGATATTCAATATTTTATATTATCTATATGTGTTTATGTAAAATTATGTAGTAATAGTATATATTTAAATATGTTTACATTAATACTTATGCCTCTTCAAAGACCAATAAATGTTCTAGAGCCATCAATTAAAATATTAATTAGGGGCTGGAGAGATGGCTTAGCAGTTAAGGTGCCTGCCTACTGAGCCTAAGAACCTGGTTCCAATCTCTAGGTTCCACGTTTAGCCAGATGCAAAGTGATGCAAGGGCGCAATGCCACACATGACCACAAGGGGGCTCACCCATCTGGATTTCGTTCACAGCAGCTGAGAGACTGCTGGTGTGCCCATCTCTATCTGTCTCCCTCTCCCTCTCTGTCTGTCTCTCTCTGTCTCTCTCTCAAAAATAAATAAAATAATAATAAAAATATTAATTAGGGCTGGAGGAGCCAGCTCAGTGGCTAAAATGGCTGGCTGTTTAAGCTGGAGCACCAAGTTCAATAAGTTGACACCACATGAAAATCGAGAAGCCCTGGCAGGTTTCTGTAATCCTTATGCTGCTGGTGAGATGCAAGGTAGAATCAGGAGAATTTTCTAGAAGGCCATGACAAGTACAACAAAGGACAGTAGAAGGGGACTTCAGAAGAAGAAATCCTGCCTCAAATGAGTTGGACAGGTGAGGGCCAACCTGAAAAATGTCCTTTGACTTCCACCTGTGTGCTGTGGCACGTGCATGCCTGCACGCCACCCCTACACACAAATAAATAATTAAAAAATATTAATCAAATACTTATGTGGCAGCTTGCTCCCAAGAAGATCACCAGTGATGTTTACCGACGTTCAAACCCTTGATTCATCTTCTGCCACCATGTGTCAAGATTGCTTTGTGTAACCGATGGAATATGGCCAGTGTTGTGTCACGTCTACAGTCATGAAAGACTCATGGCTTCCGTTTCCTCATCCCCGCCCCTCCCCGCATCATTGTTCGTCGGAAGAAGGTGCCATGTGGTGAGGGCGCACAGAGGGACCCGTGGAGAGAGGGCTGAGGCTTTTCCCAACAACCAAAGAGGAAACGAGTTCACACACACACACACACACACACACACACACACACACACACACACAGTGGCACTTCAGAACAACAAGCCTGGATGAAACTTCACTGTAAATTCCTGAGGCAGCTTGAGTCAGAAGAGCCCAGCTCATCTGCTTCCACTCTCCTGTCCATCAGAAACTATGTAGATAAGTGTTTGTTATCCTAAGAACCCACATTTTGAAATAGTTTGTTAAGCAACACTTTAAATGAATACAAATTTGGGTACCTGGCAGTGAGATATGACTGACTGCAAGCCACACCCCAAATATGGAAATGGATTTGGCACCAGGCAAGTAGGTAGAAGTTGAAAGATCTTTCGAGAGCCCTGTGCATTTTTTCCCCTCAGAAACATGACATTCTTTGAAGAGCTGTAAATGAGGTCTTAGTGACAGAAAGTTTAGCAAGTTACTGCTTACACTAACATGGAAAGTAGAAAATGTTCCCAATAAACCCAGTGATCCAGTTAATATTCTTGGGGCAAACTAGTAAAAACACTAACTGGTTTATTCTTGCTGCTTATAGTAATATGAGAGGGAAGTGAAATAAACATCAGGAATGATTAGCTAACAGAAAGAACCAGGACTTAGAGAATACTAAAATGAAGAAATAGCTTTGGAGCAAAGATCAAACTCTAGGTACTGCCAAGAAAGCATATGTTAAAAGTGAGGTCATGGATGAGACGGTAAAATCTCTTGTGAAGACCTCCGAAAGATCATGGGAATGTATTGTGCACAGTGCTGGAAGGCTGAGTGAGAACCTCTGAAAAGTTTGCATGGAGGCCTCACAGAGCTTTTCTAGTCTAAATGGTTTAAACTTAACACCAAACAGCAGTACCCCTTCATCTTCTCCGACGAAGCCCAACGTAGAGAAGGGCTTGTTTGCAAGAAAACAGATGTGTAATTAATTGCAGGCAAGCGCCTTAACTGCTGAGCCATCTCTCCAGCACTGCTTCCCCACCCCAGATGTACATTTTCTTTATTTTTAAAAATATTTTATTTATTTGAGAGAGAGAGAGAGAGAAAAAAAAGACAGACAGAGAGAATGGGAATACCAGAGCCTCCAGCCACTGCAAGAAAACTCGACACATGCCCCACTTTGTGCATATAGCTTACATGGGTCCTGGGGAATCGAACCTGTGTCCTTTGGCGTTGCAGACATGTGCCCTAACTGCTAAGCCATCCCTCCAGCCCCAGATGTGCATTTTCTATTGGACTAAACTGCAATAAGAATCATAGGAGGTCCACATAGTTTTAAAGAAAGTTGTATCCACAGAATCACTGTTGATACAAACTGAAGATACACTATAGGAAGAAACCTTCAGAATTTCATTAGTAGGAAGCAGGCTGAGGAATCTCCCAATCTGCAAAGGCTACTGCTTCCTCCTTCCTTTCCTTCCTCCCTCGCTCCCTCGCTCCCTCCCCTCCTTCCTTCCTTCATTTCTCTTCCATTCATTTCTTTGTTTTTTGAGGCAGGGTCTCACTCTAGCCCAGGCTGACTTGGGACTCACTTTGTAGCCTCAGGCTGGCCTCAAACTCACAACAATCCTCCTACCTCTGCCTGCTTACTGCAGTGATTAAAGGCGTGCACCCACACACTTTGTTAGAAATCAGAGAGGGAGTCCAAGAGTGGAATCAAGAGCCCAAAGAATGGAACCCTTTTTATTTTATTTAGTGTTTTGGATGGACAGTTATTCCTGTGAGGAAATGGGATGGAATCTAGTGATTGCCCTCGTTGGCCCAGTGAGGTTTCAGAAATGTCATCTCCGAGGGACTCCTCTGTGCTTTTTACCTTCCCCTGATAAAGCCCTGGAGTGGGTTAAATCATACAGCTTGCAGTGATTTCTTCTGCCTGCTACATCCTTGTGCATTTTGTGTGTGCCTGTGCAGTATATCATTTGTGTCTTTAGTTTACAAGTTTTCTGATAAAAACTACTAAAGGAGATTCACCTGTTCCCATTCCTGTTGTATTTGGCCAGTTTCTGATCTTCAACTTGATTGATACTGTGATGGAATAAGTCATTTCGGGGCTTTGAGTGAAAATGAATATATGCACATGTGCATATATAAAATGAATATATGCACATGTGCATATGTTCATATGAGAAGCATAAAATTATTAAAGACCAAATGTTAGAAAGTGTTTACTAAGTGGAATCAAATTTTTCCTCTCTTTAGTGTTGACTGGGAATGGACAGTTTGTATTTTTAGATTCGAGACCATTTTGGTTTTGCCTAGAATGTCTTTAACCCGCTTCATGTGATGACAGTCTCTTCAGCCTTCACAATCCTACTCAAGTAGTAACTTTTCTGCTACTCCCTCTTTCTTAGCTCTTTTGAAACACTTGCTATATGTGTCTCTTTTCTTCTCAATGGAGAATCTTCAGGGCCAGGCAGATGCATGTGGCTCAAAAAAAAAAACACTTGAATGCAGTTAGCTTATTGCTCAAAGTTGAATGTTCAAAAACTGGTGAAGGCAATTGATGGTAGATATGAGACAGCTCCTTGTCAGTGAAGTTGGTGAAAGAAACTTGCACGACATCAAATATTGATCTGTGAGACTGCTGACGAGTGTCAGTATCCGATATAGTGTGTCATGCAGACAAGTATTCCCTGGGATCATCCAAAATCATACGAGACACTTCTTTCTGCCAAGCGATTGTGGGCAGATTAGTTCTGCAATGCGTGTGTGAGACAGAGCAGAGAGTGGCTATAGCTGACTGAGCAGTGCTTTAGTGAAGAAAGACCCGTTTTAGAATTCCCTTTCTCTGTGCCCAGGCAATGGCGCTTGTTCCAGCATAAAAATGATGCTTCAGGTGTCCCTGAGAGCTGAAGCTCTTACTAAGTACTTTCAAAATTTTACCGCTAGCTGCTTGAGGTAGACAGCAAACAGCGCCAATAGTAGCTCGGCACCACTTTGCTACTATTCTCTTGTGGAGCTGAGGGTGGCTTATTTTTGTCTCCTGTTGGTGAGCGCTCTGCAGATGCCAGGATAACTTAAAAGAAAGGTCGACAGAGAGAGAGGGAGAGAGAGAGAGAGAGAGAATGAATAATGCTTGTGACAAGGAATTATTAAGTAGGATGTAAACATACTCTAAAGATTACCAGGAAACTGTCACCATGTAAATACTCTCTCATTTTTTAATTTTGAAAACACAGAAAAGCTGATGGAGGCAGGGATGTGAGTCTCCCAGAGGTGGGTCACGGTCCTAAGAGCAGAGCGGAGGTATCCATCTGACCACTTCATCTCCGCGCTGTCTCTCAGCATTGTTGACCCAGATACTGAACTCCTGTTTCCTGCTTTTTATCCCTTTACTGGAGCAGGCATTCTGCTTTCTACTGCACAATGATATTCCAGCCTTGGGGATCATGGAATTGATTGCTTTCCTTGGCAAATTTTACAAATCAAGTCCAGCCTTTAGATTCTCTTCTTTTCCCTTCCATTCCCCCAAAGGAAGGAACAGAACAGGGTGTTCTTATGCTAGGGAATTGAAGAAATAGTAGCAAAAGCCAAGGAAGCCAGGGGCCAGAAGCACAGCCATCCATTTGCTTCACAATATGCACCCTTAGGCTGCACACTTGGGTTGTGAATGCTTGAAAGAAAATGGAAATACATGGGCATACATACACAGCGCGGAGGCAAGAGAAAAGAGTTGTGTGCAGAATCAGGGTGGCGGCTTGCCTTTCAGAGCCCATTTCTTTTGTCTGTAGTGGCCCTAAACTTGTTACCCAATCATTCATGAAGGAACTCTGCACGGTCCCACATGGATACCCCCACAGGAACGTGAAGGAGGAGCTACTTCCTCATCTACCTCATATTAATTTGTGCAAGGGAAATTACTGGGATCGAATGGAGGCAGAACATGCCGCATTTGTGGCTTCTCTGCTGGCTTTCTGCAGGAAAAGTGTTAGGCAGGAAATTTTCTTTGTGTAAACCACCTAAGACTTTTCAAAGTCTTCTTCACTCCTAGCACTTAACAAAAAAAAAAAAAAAAAAAAAAAAAAAAAAAATTAAGTTCTCCTTCCCCTAACAATCTATGTTAGCTTGCTCCAAAGAATAGTCTGGGTTCTTTAATGCCTTAGGATAACTTTTACTTTCAAGGCAATACTGAATCTGCTCAGCACATGCTGATGCTGGAATACGATGTAGCTGACAAAGAACCTGGATCATCGATTATAATTTCAACAACGAAGCTAGTCTGCTTCATATCATTCAGAGTCAAAATCATAGCTGTAGAAATTACATCGCTCTCAAAATTTAGATTCATCTACGTCCCAGGAATATGAGTACTGCTGAGCTCTCTGCTCACTGTGAAGTGCCAGCCATGAAAGTGAAGACGGTGCTACTGCTTATGCAGACTTTTGAAATAATAAATGTTATGTAAACTTGAACTTCAGCCTCATAGATATCTTCAGTGCCCTCTAATTTTGCGTTCACAGTTCTGTTTCCCCCATATAGGGGCTTGTTTGTGTTTTAGTGTGAAAAAGTTAGTGTGCAGAATTTAAAAGAAATCAGTGGAAGACAGCCAATCAACATTGGGAGGAATAATGATCACGCACATAACATTTAGCGTTATCTTGAAATGAAGCAGGACACTTGCTAACCCTGAATCTCAACTATGACTCCATCAGATTGATGGCTGCATTTGGCTCCTGAATGCCCTCTGCTGGATTAGGATTATGTGTTTATTTATTTTATTTATTTATTTATTTTTAGGATTAGGGTTATTTTAAGCTACCTGATAGATGTGACCCTATACATTGGTGAGAACCTGCTAGACACTGACTTAGTATTGACTATGATATTAATGACCAGGGCATTGACAAAAATGATCAGAAATGTGACACAGCAAAGAGGAGATCAAGACTGATGAACAAAGCTGGGCATGGTGGCGCACGCCTTTAATCCCAGCACTTGGGAGGTAGAGGTAGGAGGATCGCCGAGAGTTCGAGGCCACCCTGAGACTACATAGTTAATTCCAGGTCACCCTGGACCAGAGTGAGACCCTACCTTGCAAAAACAAACAAACAAACAAAAAAAAAAAACAAAACAACAATAACAAAAAAAGACTGATGAACAATGTCTTTATTATTGAAGATCTCAGAGCAGTTGCTTTCAGGACCTAAAGGGATTCATGAAATCCCATGACAACACAGAGTATATATATAAAAAAATCCTGGCTAGTTACTTCCTTTTAAGAGATAATGGGTGGATATATTGTCATTGTCTTTAAAAAATATATGTAATTATCCATATCGATGTATGCATGTGAAGTATTTGTCAATTCTCACATAAGAGAATCAAAGGAAAATGCATTGTCATGTAACTGCAAAACCCCACCTAAATCTAGGAAATTATTTTAAACAAAACTAAATTGTACAAAAATAGAAAAGGTTTCACCTTTGTAGTTCAATTTCCTAACCTTAAATGTAGCATAAGCTTGATCCTTTTATTAATAAAATGAATCAACTCCTTAACAAAAAGAAAAAATATCCTCTTTCTTTTCCTGATTTTTAAATTTTTTTTTTTCAGACAAGGTTTTACCTTTTAGCCTGGGCAAGCCTGACCTCAAGACTCCCCTGCCTCAGACTCCTAAACATCACCATGCCTGGATTGTTTTTATTTTTGAAGAGTCTTGATTTTCCATCATGGATTCATGTAAATTCACCCTCTCTCTCTTTCTCCCAGTTAAGCAGTGATGTAAGCTACATTCGCACAACACTTTCCCATCACATCGGAAAACAAGTTCCCACGTGATCTGAACAGACACCTCAGTGCATTGGTCAGGGACCAATCCCAAGCTCTATAAGTGAGTTCTGCCCAAAGGCAGGAAAATAATGTCTAGCCCAGGACAGATGAGGTGGTGACCAGATTCTGTCCAACCAGCTTGTTTTTAGTAGTGACAACTCATGACAGATTTTTACGGTGCTCAGAGCCAAAGCTGGACATCTGTAATTTCAGTCCTGATTCCAACTCCTAGCGACAAACTTCAGTCACTGCGTTCTGTCGAAATGATTTTAAGATCTTTGTATAAAGCATTATAAAGTGTAATTTTGAAATAGCAGAATACTAAGAATATATGCCAAAATTTGCAAATGCTTATAGAAAGCTAACATATATATGTATATACATAAAGACACAAATCTGTTAATATAATAATTTTATTTATGTATTTTCATGCAGAGAGAGAGAGGCAGAGACAGACACAGAGAAGGGGAGGGAGGAATAGACATGCCAGGGCCTCCTGTCCTTCAAATGAACTCCAGATGCATGTGTTACTTTGTGCATCTGGTTTTACCTGGGAAATGGCAAATCGAACTTTGCAAGAAGGAACCTTTACCACTGAGCCATCTCTTCAGCCTCGTGAGTTCTCTTTTCATTGACCACATGAAGCTGAATTGTGACTGGAGACTATGCAAACCTTGTGGCTCCCCAGTATTATGAATGTTTCTCCCTTGTTTTCTTTTCATATCTTGAGAACCACTTTCAAGCTCTTGTTGGTGGGTAAGGAATGACGGAAGATGGAAGGCACGTGACCTCTTGTATATTTCTGGAAAAGTAATTAATGATTAGATCCCCAAGAGACAAAGGTGATGTATTACAGCCTGTAGGTGGCTGGGCTTGGAAGCCTCTGCTCTACCCACACAACTCTAAGTAACTTTTGGATTTTGAAGCTGAGGCCAGACAACAGGAGCAGATGGGAATAGATGCTTTCATAAACAACACATGTGTTTTCTGAGTGGACACAAGAATCTATAGTCATTCATTCTGTGCTTAATGTCACACTGAGAAGTGATGGTGGAAATAGATAAGTAACAGAAAGCTCTTTCATGTATATTTCAACAAACACTGATAAAGAACCGTGAGCTTGCATTTCATAATAAGAAAGAAAATAAATAATGCAAACTGGGCCTACTCACTGTTCACCTTCCCCTAGGGATAGCTGGGTTTGGCACCATCTCCAGAGACGTTTACTGTGGAGTAAGTGGTACCTGGAAAGCGATCTGCAGAGCTTCACGTTAGAACAGTCAAAGCAGCTGTGCTCGGTGCTTATTTCTATGCAAATGTTCCATTGCCTATTGACAATGTCAAGCTAAATATTTAATTGATCTTATTAAACATGTTCAGGTATCTTTACATCACAAGTTGTGCATTCAAGATGAGAATATATTGATTGAGAGAGAGCCCTGGAATAAATATTCTCACCCTGTCATGGGTGCTCATAAATATCTTGGTTGAAAACACTGAGCATAAATCCATCTATAGTTATTAGGCCAACTTCCAAAATGCTAATCTGGACGGATGGACAGCATGCACGCACCAGGAAGAGAATAGGTATTGAGCTCCTGTTCGAGGAAACGCATTTCTTCATCCCATGATAGTAATGGATGGAAGACCAGTCCCAGCGTCCACTCCATCTGTCCTGTCATCTTTCTGATCTCGGGAGAGTGAAAGCAAATGGCTAGCCTGCATTGTATCCATCCATACCCAGTCAAAGAGAGTCTGACATCTCTCATTGATGAGAGAACTTTTGTCTCTGGCACAGATGTCATTTCAGAATCTTTGTCACTAGAAATGTATAAGAGGCCACTTTTAATGGCTCAGAATTGGCTCCTAAAATGAAACCTTTTTCTTACATTTTTCAACTCGAAACAGCTAGGCTGGCTTTCTGGCTCCTTGTAGAATGATCCCTGACCTCCCTTTGTAGAAGCAAAGCTCATGTCTTCTATGTTACTAATGGAGCCTGCCTTGACCTCTTGATAACAGGAAGAGGTTCTGGTTTTTCTGTCTGGTAGAGGAAAGACTCCAGGCTGTCTTGCTTTGTTTAGAGCACTGTTCTATTTCTTAGTCCGGGTTAGTGGCATCCAAAACTTGGCATGTGCAAAACAGAAAAAGCATTAAAAGTTAAAGTGAAGCCGGGCGTGGTGGAGCATGCCTTTAATCCCAGCACTTGGGAGGCAGAGTAGGAAGATCACCGTGAGTTCGAGACCACCCTGAGACTACATAGTGAATTCCAGGTCAGACTGAGCTAGAGTGAGACTCTACCTCGAAAAACCAAAAAAAAAAAAAAAAAAAAAAAAAAAAACTGGATTCTGTGTTTTAATCTCTGTTTGCCTTGTTAACTATGATGATTAAAACTGCCCATTAATCTCACTGTAGCAGAGATGTTTTCACCATCCACCCTGTGCCTCTGATTGCCAAGCTATTCCTTTCATATCCATTCCCCTAGGAAAAACCAACCAGGCAAGAGCTACTCACATATTATGGGGTGGGTGAACAAGGTGGAAAATGCACAAAGAAGAGTGAAGGCCAAGCTCAGCTTATATTCTCCCATCCACTCACTTAGCCAGTGGCTATGTGGCAGCTGCTATGCTCCCGCTGTGAGGACCCTTATGAGAGAGAAGCAGTGAGCCACAAAGATGTGATGAGAGAAACAAGCGTGTTAATATCACCCAGCATACAGACTCTAGAAATTAAAGCAACTCTCATCTGGTAGAATTTTGGGCTTTTCTGAGGATATCAGTTTTGAGTGAACCTCTGAAGGCATTTTATTATTTTTATTTGCCATTTTTTTTTTTTTTGAGACAGGGTTCCATGTATCCCAGGCTGACGTTGAACTCACTATGCTGTGAGTTCAAGAATGACCTTGAGGGCTGGAGAGATGGCTCAGCGGTTGAGGCATTTACCTGCAAAGCTTAATGACCCGAGTTCAATGCGCCAGTCCCCGGATGCACAAGGTGGAATGTACATCTGGAGTTCATTTGTAGAGGCTGGAACCACTGGTGCACCCATTCTTCCTCTCTCTATCTGCCCCTTTCTCTCTATCTCAAATAAATGAATAAATAAAATAAAATAATTTTTAAAAAAGAATGACCTTGAGTTTCTGATCCTCCTGCCTCCTGAGTGTGCTGGAATTACAGGGCCACCCAAGCATACCTGGTTTATACATTTCTAAGGATTGGGATCAAGGCCAGGGCTCTGTGCAGGCTGGCAGAACTCTACCAACTGCGCTACATCTTCGGCCTCGAAATGGTGCCTCTTACATGACTTATGAACTCAATTTAGGAAGAATCTAATCTATGGTTTTCCAAATTAGGGTGTCAAGTTATTTCATGGGCTTTGTGCCATATTCGATTTAACTTCAACTGTGCAGTGATTAAGAAGATTCCATCTTTGTTTTCCTTTCAAACTAGATATTGCCAAACACACGTTTCAATTTTTAAATTTGATTTTTATTCATGAGGATGAAGTGTTACAATGAGGGTTATTTTCTCCTAGGAGCTGTCATCTGAAGTTTCAGTATGGCAGTCTTCTCCAGCGGGCCTGGGGTACTTCTTCTTCCAAAGGTTGAGTGTTTGGCTAGATAAACAGTGAATTTCTATTTCTGAAGAAGTAGAGGAGGAAATGCTAGTGAAGAAGGTCAAAGTTCTTGAACCAGTTTACAGATCTGGCTTTCCTATTTTATTTTTATTTTTATTTATTATTATTTTTGTTTATCAAGGTAGGGTCTCGCTCTAGTCCAGGCTAACCTGGAATTCACTCTGTAGTCTCAGGGTGGCCTGGAACTCATGGCGATCCTCCTACCTCTACCTCCTGAGTCCTGGGATTAAAGGCGTGTGCCACCACGCCCGTCTTTGGCTTTCCTATTTTAAAAGTTCAACATGAATGCTTCATGAAACCTGGAGTGTTTATGCTATTGAATCAAAGCATGAAGTTAAGGAGACAGTCCTCTTACCCTTTACTGTATTTAGAATCAAATATATATACATATATATGTAAATTTTAAAATTTTTGATGATTTTCTAATACTTTGAGTTATGTAAATGAAAGTACAGGTATGCATCATAAATTCACATTACAAGATGGAATTTCAGGCCTTGCTGTATTCATTCCCACTGGGCACGAGTCTCCACAATCAGGCAATGTGTATGAACTGATGGCCTAATCTACATTTTCAAGAGCAAGCTATGAGGGAGATGGCACAATCAAACAAATCTGCATACTGAAAGTTAAACAATTAATTCAACAGAATGAGTTACCTTGATTGGAGCAAAGGAATGAAAATCAGAAATTTAAGATGAAAGGAAAGGAGAATGGAAGAAAGGAGGGAAAGAAGGAAGTGTGGTAAGTAGGGAGGACAAAAGAAAAGAGGAAGAAAAAGCAAAAAGGAAAGACAGAATGTGCAAAAGTAGACAGAGCCATCCATTCATTATCATGTGCCTTCATGAACTTGTATGTGAATGTCTAGAGTGCATGCTTAGAAGTTCATACACATGCAAGCTTCATTTAACTACCTAGACGCTGTTTTCAAAATGACTGTACTGGTGACAAAAGAAAGAGCAACAAACACAGTTCATATGTGCTTAGAAGTTCATACACAGGCAAGCTTCATTTAACTACCTAGACGCTGTTTTCAAAATGACTGTACTGGGGACAAAATAAAGAGCAACAAACACAGTTCATATGTGTCCATTCTTGTAGCAGTTACCTCTGCCTCCCAAGTGCTGGGAATAAGGCATGCACCACCATGTCCGACTTGTTATTTTGTATTTTTATTACATGTTTCCTAACACTCTGGTTTGGACGCTTCTGCTCTTCAACAGTTGACATATTGAACATCAGTCACCAGTGTAGTGCTCTTGACAGATGGCCCGTTTGGGAAAGGGCGGATCATGAGTGACTTCTGTCCTTAGATGTGAAGCCTGAGAGGGCTTGGTGGTCCCTATTCTATTAGGTGGGGACGCTTCAAGACAGAATTCTCTTTGAAGCAGGGAGAGACCTCATGCATTAATCAATTAAATTTTTGGAACAAAATATCTGGCAAAAATCAGCTTAAGGGAGGAAGCACTTATTTCAGCTGGCAGTTCCTGGGGACAGTCCACTATGGTGAGAAGGCATGGTGGCAAAATATGATGTCCTGTTATAGTAGCCCAAATGGTCTGTTAGAATGCACAAACATTTGGTATTTATTTGTTTAACTATCCTTTCAAAAAGTATTTTATTTTCTCGGGCTGGAGAGATGGCTTAGAGGTTAAGGCGCCTGCCTCCTAAGCCTAAGAACACTGGTTCCAATCTCCAGCGGTTCCAATCTCCAGGTCCCACGTTTAGCCAGATGCAGTGACGCAAGGGCGCAATGTCGCACTTGACCACAAGGGGGCGCACACATCTAGATTTCATTCGCAGCAGCTAAGTGGCTGCTGGCAAGCCCATCTCTGTCTTCCTCTCCCTCTCTCTCTCTGTATCTCTCCAAAAACAAAAGAAGTATTTTATTTTCTTCATTTATTTATTTGAGAGAGAAAGGCAGATGGAGAGAGAATGGGTGCATCAGAGCCTCCAGCCACTGCAAACAGACTCCAGATGCATGCTCCCCCTTGTGCATATGGCTTCCATGGGTCCTGGGAAATTGAACCTAGGTTATTTGCCTTTGCAGGCAAGCATTTTAACCACTAAGCTGTCTCTTCAGCCCAACATTCAGAATTTATTTTACTTTCTGTGTCTAATGTATTCTTGTGTGTGTTCATACATGTGCATGAACATGTATGATCTTGCATGTGGAGGTCAGAGGGCAACCTCCAGTATCTTCTTCAGTAATACTGTCCACCTTGAAAAGATGATTTTATTTTGTCATGGTTTTCATACTTATCTGTGGAGCAAAGACCACTTACCAGTGGCTATTCCACTCCTCCCCCAATAACCACTAACTGCCATCACATTGCTCAGAGCAGAGTGCGGTCTCATGAGCCCTGCCCTTATCTATGACTGAATACTGGTGGACCCAAGCTTGTGCAGGTCTTTGGCAAGTAATGATAGTGGCTATGAGGTCATGAATGCAATGGGATGCCATGTTTTGAGAAGACAATGTTCAACGGCACTTTGCCACATCTTCAGGCTTCAGGCTTTCTGTTCCCTCCTCTGCATATTTCCTCGAGCCTCAGATGGAGTGGTATCAATGTCTCACTTCAAGTGCAGCATTTAGCAGTCACTTATCCTCAGCACTTACACAAATTTTGAGTCTGCCTAGTAATTGGTGCTCACTGCAAAAAGAAGTTTCTCCCAGACTTAGAAAGATGATTCACTGGATAATAGCCTTGCCACATAAGCATGGACAGCTGAGTTTGGATCTCCAGAAAACATGTATTTTAGTTACCTTGGTGTTACTGGATAAACACCTGCCCAAAAGCAACTTGTGGAAAGGAAGATTTTATTTTGGCTTATAGAAGGGGAAACTACATGATGTCAGGGAAAAACGTGTCACGGGCAGAGGCTGGACATCACCTCCTGGCTAACATCGGGTGGACAACAGCAACAGTAGAATGTGGCAAACTATGGCAAGGGATACTGACTATAACACCCATAAGCCTGCCCCCAACACACCTCCAACAAGGCTCCAGTTTGCAAATTGCCATGATCTGGTGATCAAGCACATAAGTTTATGGGGGACACCTAGTTCAGACCATCACACCACGTAAAAGCGGAAAGCAGTGGCTGGCCTCTGTGATCATAGCATGTTGATGAAGGGAAAGGAGGCAGATAGAAGAGACTTTCTTGGAACCTTGTAGATGAGCTCGTTTAGCAAATAGAGCAGTAAACCACCAGGAATGAAAGACTTTGCCTCAAATAAGGAAGAAAGAGAGGAATAACCACAGAAATTGTTCTATGACCTCCACACATGTACTATGACATGCACATACTTGCACTCACATAGATGTGTGTGCACTGTACTTAGTGTTCATATTCACATATTAATGATATTCTCACTTCTGGATAGAGAAGCTTCTCTTTTCAGATGGCAATGACCACTGGGATGACCCAAAAGTCAACATAGTACTGAGAAGAAGGGACAGAGGAGTGTCCAGCACTGAAACATCTCTGTCACACCCTCCAAGACTCAGGGGCCATTGTGGAAGATCTGGCAGAAAGAATGTAAGAGCCAAAGAAGGGATGCGACTCCTTACAATGCTACTGTCCAGACAGAAAGTGGCCCAGATATCCATGACCTTGCAGTGCCTAGCAAAACTTCACAAGACCCTCATAATAGGAGAAAAAGATGGTGACATCAAATTAAAAGAGAGACTAATGGAGAGAAGTAGGGGATATGATGGAGAGTGGACTTCTGAAGGGGAATGGGGGGAGGGAGGGAAATATCATGGTTTATTGTCTGTAAGTATAGAAGTTGTCCATAAAAAATGAAAAATAAAATAAAATAGAAATGAAAAAAATGAGAAAGGACATAGAAAGTCTCCACATTCTATTTTATTTTCTTTTTCTTTTCTTGGATGTGTGTGTGTTTGTGTGAGCACAGGTGTTCATATGCTTGTTGGGCACATGTGTGCATGTATATGGAGGCCAGACATCTATGCTGTCTTCCTCAACTGCTCTCTACCTTATGTCTTGAGACAAGGTCTCTCACTGACCCTGAAGTTCACTGATTCATCTAGATTGACTAGCCCCAGGCCTAGGATCCTCCTGTCTTGGCCTCCCTAGATCTGGGATTATAGGTGTGAGCTACTGCACCCAGCTTTTTTTTGTTTTGTTTTGTTTTGGTTTGGTTTTTTGAGGTAGGGTCTCACTCTGGTTCAGGCTGACCTGGAATTAATTATGTAGTCTCAGGATGGCCTCAAACTCTTGGCGATCCTCCTACCTCTACCTCCCAAGTGCTGGGATTAAAAGCATGTGCCACCACACCCAGCTTGCACCCAGCTTTGACATGAATGTTGGGGGTCAAAACTCAGGTTGTCATAATTGTTCAGCAAGTACTTTACCCACTGAGCCATCTTCCCAGCCCCCAAACTTTTTGTTCAAAGTGGGTATATTTGCTCTTCTCTGAGCTTAAGGGCTTCCTCTTCCCCTTTTGGAAGAGGTTGTGAAAGTAGATGATGCAGTACATGCATGTGACTCTGTGAAGAAAACACAGGGAAGCAGAAAAGACAAAGAGTGGTGGCCCCCTCCTTCCATGCTGAAGAGTGGGAGCTAGAGAACACATGGAGACACGTGATCCTAAGTAATAGTTCCTAGGTGTGCTGATGGTGTAAAGAGTTCAATTAAGGGGTTGGAGAAGTGGCTTAGTGGTTAAGACACTTGCCTGCAAAGCCAAAGGACCAAGGTTTGATTCTCCAGGGCCCACGTTAGCCAGATGCACAAGGTGGTGAGTGTGTCTGGAGTTCATTTGCAGTAGCTATAAGCCCTAGATAGCCCATTCTTTCTCTCTCTCTTTCTCTGTCTCTGTCAAATAAGGAAATCAAAATAAAAATTTTTTTAATGTCATAAGTTTAACAGAAAAATGACATCAATTTCCAAAGAACAATATTATTATGAATGGGAATCCTGGTTCATTTAAAAACATCTGTACAACTGCAATCAGGAGACATACACCATAAAATGAAACAAAGTAGAGAAACTTTGCAACGTAAAAACTCAGAAAAATAAACCAATAACAAACAAACAAACAAAAAAAGGATATTAAGGAAGGGGATGTGTATTTGGCTAAGAGTAAAATGAATTCTTCGCTTGAGTATCCTCCAAAGAGACGAAGGTGGCATTCTAAATCCTGCCATGCATTCTCCTTGGAGGAAAGCACGACATTAAAAGGCTTTACCATCACACTAGAGCACATAATTAGGCAATTACAACTATTAAATTTGACAGAGCATTCGTTTAAATGTGTTATTCACTGGAATCCTGAAGGAAGTAACAAAGAGTACAATTTTTAGTGAATACTTTGATACCTCGCTGGGGACAACATCTCACCAGAGGCCTGAAGGGTGTTAATAGATTCCCATGTTTGACAAACACACACTTACAAATACGCACTCAGAAGAGCCTGGGGAAAAATTCCTCAGGAAAGCATGGAACTTCTAAAGCCCTCCTCTTCCTGTTTTATATGCAATTACTGCAATGTGCATGTGGATATTAACCCACTAATCATCAAAAGACCTTTCGGAAGTAGACAGCAAGTATCGTTTCACTACCTCCTACCTTGATTTATAGGCATTAAAACAGAAACAAAAAGAAGTCACCTTGAAAGGCGCTGGAAAGACCAAGCCCAGGATTGAAGTAATTGACAATTCCAAAACATTTAGTAATGCATAATTTAGTAGTACCAGAGTCAACTTAGAACACTGTCCTTATCGCCTAGCTATAAAAATCTTTAAATGGATTACTGCTGCATTTTTAAAAAGCATGAAATATTCTGACACTGAATAATAACTTAATACAATAATCGCATAATGCTTATCATTTACTCCCCAAACTCTACATATTTCTGCAGGTCTCACTAGATTCTGCTATTGTGCGTGTGAACCCTTACTGCACCGAGGAAAGAGATTTGAAAACAATGGTCTTGTCCATATCCAATGCACCTGAAGATCCACTGTGTTTCTGAAGACCCACTGTGTTTCTGAAGATCAGCAGCTCCCAATGGCAGAACTGCCATCAGGAACCACTCTCTGAATGGCCATGGCTGTGGGTGGTGTAGCTCAGGGGCTGTAAATATGGGTGTAGCATATCTTAGCTTAAGGGTTAGACCCATGGAGGCCCTCCTCTCTTCCTCTCTTTCTGGCTCCATGGTCATCATGGACGGCGTTTAAGCTGGATGGGAGGTTCAGGGCAAGATACTACCTTGTTCCACCACCATGCTGACTGACACGCACGAACGCAAGCACACACACTTACCATTTTAATTCACTGTTGTTTGAAGGAACAGATGAATACAGGATCCTTCTAATGTGTGCTTTTCCCGGTTTCCTCATGAATGGGATTGATGTTCCTTTTAGATAATTTAGATCATGGCTTTCATTGTAGAATTTGCAACTCTGCTTTCCAATTTCCATTATGTAAGTCTGCTGTTCTCCGAGCTTAGTACCACCTAGTTCTGACCTAGGAATATACGGTATTGCTGAGGGTGTTTTCCAGGGCAGGTCCCCCAACAGAACCACAGTGAAGGTGTTCTGAATAAGTCACGCAACCCTCTCTAACCACCATCCGCTCATATGCTCCTCTCCATAAACAGAAAGCCCAGCACTTGTTTTTAAGATACCATCTTAGCTATGTGTGTCCATCACCTTCTCCTTGCTGAGAACAGACACCTGACCAGAAGCAACTTACTGCTGAAAGGGTTTCTCTTTGGCTTCCATTTTTTAAAAAAATTTTTTGTTTATTTTTATTTATTTGTTTGACAGTGACAGACAAAAAGAAAGAGGCAGAGAGTGAGAGAGAATGGGTGCACCAGGGCCTCCAGCCACTGCAAACGAACTCCAGATGCATGTGCCCCCTTGTGCATATGGCTTATGTGGGTACTGGGCAATCGAGCCTTGAACCAGAGTCCTTAGGCTTCACAGGCAAGCACTTAACCACTATTGGCTCCCAGTTTTGAGAGGGAAGTTTCATCATGGCAGGGAAGCACATCAGGACCGGGAAGCCAGCTTCTCATAGCCTCATATTGACAGACAGGAAGCACAGGAAGAACAGGAAGTGGGGTTGGGCCATAAATTCTCAAGGCCCACCCCCACTGACCTACTTCTGTGCACAAGACTCTGACCCACAAAAGTTCCACGACCTTCCTAAACAGCACCACGAACAGGGGGAAAAGTTTTCAAGCATAGGAACCTATGGGGGATGTTTTACATTCAAACCACCATATTCCACTTTAATGTAATGACAATTAGCTATATGTAAGTGATGTTTGTTATTTCAAATCTGCTACCACCTTTTTTTTTTTCTCTGAGTGTGTTTGAGATTATTAAGTTAGCTCAAAGCTGTAAATTCCTAAGAAATGGAATGTGGTTAGCACAAGGACTGTATTTATACTCCTAGGAAACTAGTGTTCTTATTTTAGGTTTGCTGTAAAGGAATAAACTAGCTTCTTTCAGTTGATCATGTGTGTCAGTAAAGGGGTTGGGTTAGAACAGGTGATATCTAAAACCATTTGACTCTGTCAACTCCAATATCAATTATTCCATAGCAAATAAGGGCATATCGATGTCAGTATAATAGGGTGGTGGAAGGAGAGAGGGAGATAGAGAGGGACAGATGGAAGGAGAGAGAAATCAAAAGACAGAAGAAGAGAGAGAACATTCAAATGGGAGATGATCCTTACATGCGTCCCAATACTCTCTAGGCCAATAGAATGTGACGGGAGTCCTACACAGCCTACACTGCACAGCACAGTAGTGGGTAAGCACACATGCTTATGGAACCCTTTGAAGTCCCCATGGAACTGGTACAATTGATGAATTAAATTAAATTTTAATCAATTTTCATTTAATATTGCCATGAAGCTAATGAATTCTGTATTGGACAGTTTTGGTTAAGAGTGACAGATTCATGAGTAAATGACAATGTAATGAGACTGAAAACAGAGGGACCAAAGGGAACAAATGACTAAAGAGACATCTCTATTATTTACTGAAATCAAACCTGTAACTAACTAAGTTAAATAGATGTTAAAAGCTTATAGAATTGTAAGTAGTGGAAGACTGACTATGGTGGTCATGGAAGGGTCTGATTTTCCCAGTAGTCTAGAAATTAAAGAATTCTACCACCATACCTAAATTTGCTAATCATACATAGTTTTGTTTATTTATTTATTTAGAGAGAGAGAGAGAGAGAGAGAGAGAGAGAGAGAATGGGCATGCCAGGGCCTCTAACGAATGCAAACAAACTCCAGATGCATGCACCACCATGTACATCTGACTTATGTGGATTTTGGGGAATCAAACCTGAGTCCTTAGGCTTCGGGAGCAAGTGCCTTAACCCCATCTCTCCAGCCCTCACACATAGTTTTTATTAGAAATTAGAAATTATGGGATGAACATTATCATACTGCCTTACACAACTGGTCAGTAGGTGGGGTACTTTGAATGTGATCGTGTAAATGTATAGCCCCATAGACTCCAGTGTTTTATTAAATTTAAGCTTGTAATTTGGGTCTCTAGCCACTAGGCTGGAGGAGGTGTCACTGGGGGCAGATCCTGCAGTGCAGCCCTAAGGTGTGTTTTGGGGTAGATCTAAGTTTTAGACCAAACTTGTGGACAGAGTGCAGTTTGAACTCTAGCAGGATCTCTCTCTCTCTCTCTCTCTCTCTCTCTCTCTTTCTGTGTGTGTGTGTGTGTTTGCTGGCTGCTTGGTGGAATTCTCTCTGGGTCTATGAAAAGGAACCAGCTTCTTCTACCACTGATGAAACTTCACTTGGATCTGGAAGCTTGGGTCAATCCTTTCCTCACATATACTGTGTTCAATGTTCACCCCAGTAACATGAAGCTGACTAAAACAATGGCATTCCAAGTCACCACGGAGATTTCATGGAATAGTAATGAATAAGGCCATGCACAAAATCAAGGCATAGGACCACTTCTGGCTTTGGAAAATAGCATGGAAATGAAGATGCAATGATATTAATAGAATCAAATTTTCACTATAAATCACTTTTGCCAAAAGTAGAGTGATGAAACTCATGTTCTGTTGGTCTGAGTCTAGACTGAGATGAAGGTCAATCCTTTTGGAATGCGAGGCTGTGGGCTGAATGATTTTGCTACATTCACTTTAGTCACGTTATTCTGTGGAAAGAACATCACAAAACTGAAGAGGGAAGACAGAGGGTAACCAAATAGAGTGAATATTTGAGAGGTCCCAGCATTCATGATGGAGCAAGATTCCCCAGCTTGATCCTAGATGGCCTCGGAGAAAATGAGTGAGGGGAAACTGAGAAGTTGATGAGGAACTGCCAGGAAAAACTGAAGGCAGCTCACCTTGCAAGGTGAAAAGCATGACTAGGAAATGCTTTCTCATAGGGAGGTAGTCCACAGCCACATCACCTTGAATGTCCTCTTATGGGCGGTCAATGAGGTAAAAGACACAGGCCACCAAGGAAGCCCGGTGACATCTCCTGACAAAAGGCATCTGGAAATGGACTAGTGAAAAATCTTTGTCCTCCCATTGACAAAACACTATCAAAGACTCAAGCAATAAAACACTGGTAACAAGAACCCAAGTGACTTGGAGTTTTTGAATGTGAGATGACCCCCACAGACTCATATATTTGAAGACTCAGTCTCCCACCAATGGCAATGTTTTGAGAGTTGGTGGAACCTGTAAGCCGTGTATACACCTTGGAAGAGGTGGGTCACTGAGAATGGGTGGTGAAGGTTGTATCCTAGCCTGCTTCTTCTCTCATCTCTGTTTCCTGACCTGCAGAGATGTGAGCATACAGCTTCTACGAGCTCCTGTTACCAACGTGATGGAATGTGTCCTCTCTAACCACGAGCCAAATTAAACCTCTTCTCCCTCAAGTTGTTTTGTACCAAGTGTCAGGTCACAGGTCACAATATGAAAAATAACAATAATATTTATAATGACTATGGTTCTTGTTCAGTTCTGTCCTGAAAAGGACACAGGAAAGAATGCAAAGGAACCAGTACAGTAGATAGGACATTGACAATGAAGTTGAAAAGACTACTGAGTTTTTGTTCTGCCATGACTAGCACAACTTGAGCCAAACTCTTTACTATGTCAGTCTACTCTACAAAGCTGCAATGAATAAATATACTTGGGGGATATTTGTACAATAAGTGAAATGATATATGAAAATTTCTTAAAACCATATCTCTGCATTCTATCTTCCTTATGAACATGGGTGTCAATCACTTGTAATATACACTCCCACACCAATAAGAACCATTCCTTCTGGTCTTTATTCACTACTCTATAGGATGCACTTTCCTAGGTAGCAGCTGTTTAAATACAGGATGGAAGCTGCATTCTTTGTCTTCAAGGAATCAAAATGTAATCAAAGAAATAGACTCATAAATAATGATTGCATAAATCAACCCATGAGACAAGTTCTAAACAACTATGAACAAGTGCTTTGGGAAAAGAAAAAATCATGATTGTAAGGGAACATTCCAGATAACATGTATATAATTTAGGAGACATTATTTTATCTATATGTGACGATGTGCCTCTCACTTCATTGTTTTAAGAGTTTATTTATGTACCTACCATGTATGTCATCAGCATGTGGTACGGGGTGCGAACATCTGGGATTATTTGGGAAATAGAGTGGTATTTGCTTTCAGTAGTTATAATGTGGTCTGAAATGAGAGGAGGGGGTTCACAATCCTTCCAGCAAGGTATCCCGTGGACTGGATTGAATCAAGGTTGAGTCACATAGTGTGGCTGCTTTTCTTACAATGTTTACAGGAAAGGAGCCCTTCCTAACAAGTTGTAAGAGTGGAAATTTCCATAAAGGATAATATGAAGACTGAGGCCACATATGAAGACACAGGATGGGGTGGGGGTCAGGTCTTTCTGATTGGTCTTAGGGATGGAGTAGAAGTAATCTGTATATATAGGAGTTTATTGAGCTTCTGGGATGGAAGGATAGAGATATAGAACATGTATCTTTTGTGACTTGCAGTACCATCATTTTCTCTCAACTGTGACCCTCCTGGATCAGAACCTCAATCCCAAATAAATGTCCAGTTCAAGAATGAATGGATAGATGAAAATATTTAAACTAAATGGTTATATTTACATTTTGAGCTGTTCATTTCTAGTAATTCTTATTTCGTAACTGTTCTCTTGTTGAGACTGACATGTTAGTTGCTTTCCTAGAGATCGGGTGTTGATGAGGAAAGTCAGAGTCAGGGGCCTTGATGCTGGACTTGTACCTGTATTTCTCCCTTACTCAGCCCACCTTTGACCTCCTCTGCAGCCTCATTGAAACATTGATGGCAAGAGATGTGGTTTTGTGAGTATGAGAAATTCTATCTCTCTCTCTCTCTTTCCCTTTACCACTTGAAATTCTTTTGCCTTTTTTTGTCTTTTTATCCAGGTAGTCCTAAAGAGCAACCATCAGAATGACTTAGTGTAGTGAGAGCCATTCAAGCACAAAGCTGAATTATTGGAAGATAGTTTTGTTTTACAAAACCACCCTGGATCAAAATTGTAAAGCAGCCTGACAACTAGATGCTATTATTAAAATGTATTACAACAGGTAAGAAGAATTCTGTCATACTTAGAATACAAGCAAGGGGATTGAAATTATATTTAGAAAATAAATGAGATGATTGAAATTATATTTGAGGAGCTTTGGAGGTCAAATACAGACATACCATCAGGTCTGTTCTATATTCTGCATGTTAGTTAATTAAACATTATATGGTATAGATTTTTAGTTCTTAATTAATTCATTAAGTGATAACCTGTGTAATTTAATTTCCCTTTATTTCTAAGAAATATCTATCTCAATTCAGCTGTGTTAATAATTGCTGCTAGAATTTTCCCCAGCATGTGGCTACGACACGTATTGAGTACTTTGTTTTGTAACTTTCTTTCTCTGAAGCTCTTTTTTTAAAAAAAATATTTTATTTATTTATTTATTTATTTATTTATTTGAGAGACAGAAAGAAGCAGAGAGAGAGAGAGAATGGGCACACCAGGGTCTCCAGCTGCTGCAAATAGACTCCAGATGCATGCGCCCCTTTGTGAATCTGGCTTAAGCGGGGGGCATGGAGAGTCGAACCGGGATCCTTTGGCTTTGCAGGAAAATGCCTTAACTGCTAAGCCATCTCTCCAGTCCCTCTGTAGCTCTTTCTAATGAAATTCTATCCTAGGCAATTAATTTTTATCCATTTACTTACTTGTTTGATTGTGTTCTCTTCAGCAGGAGAAAACAGGACTAGAGTTCACCCTTGGCTTATTCAGTGTCAGACTGTGTGGCAAGAGAGCTGCATGATGTTTGTAAAAACTTTCTGATTTGTTTGGTATCATTTACTCAAAATTTTTGAAAAGCCACTCACAAGTAAACACTATGAAAGACAGTGAGAAATCATGTTTTTCTCTTTCAGCCACGATCACGTCTCAGCTCTTCAGAAACCTTCTCAAATAAAGAGACTTGAGGGATAACCTATTCCTATTACAAAATGTACTTAATTAATGAACAGTTTAAGAATGGGTTTGAGGCATAGTAAGAAGTTGAGATTTGAGAAGCACAGAGCCCAGCCTCATGGCTGTTGCTGATAGACTCTGGCTGGGTGAGGCAGGCACTGTCTTATTCTCCTGTTGGTCAGCTGTCACAGGGTGAATACCCAGCTCTACTTCTTAGTAAAATGTATAAGTAAACATTCCCTAGTTTTTTTTTTTTTTTTTTTTTTCAAAGAATGATTTGATCCACGTGCTGAATGTGACTGATAACAAGTGCTACAAGACAAAAGAGGTGGGCTGTGTCTTCCTGGCTGCTGGAGGATACAAACATTGAAATACTGTTTGTCCTGAAGGTGAAGGCAGTGTTAAATATTGTAGCTGCTTTTCGTTCACTAAGCACATACTTTTACTAGCTTCATATAGGCAAAAAAAAAAAAAAAAAAAAAAAAAAAAAAAAAAATTTTTTTTTTTTTTTTTTTTTTTTTCCCAAGTATTGCTGTTTGGTGCATTAAAATTACTAACAGGTTGTCAGTGAAATTGTTGACGTTTGAGCCTCATACCTGTGTTAGTGATGTGTTTGCCCTGAACCAGTGTACTGTCTATGGATTCAACCAATTCTCCTATTGTGATGGAAATGTTTCTGAGACAGCTGGTCAGGATTACTGGAGGCACAAGATGGGAGTGAAGAACAGATGTCATCTTCGTTTGAAGTCAACTGGTCTGCGTAGGTCTGACCCTTTAACCTTCTCCTTGAGCACTCACAATGACTCAGGTCCATTGCCCTGTTTTCCTCAGTGCCAGTGGCCAGTGGAATACCCTCAGGGAAAGAATAAAATGTAGCAGGTGTATGATCTCTACTCAGAGGCCACGGATGGTTTCAAACTCACTTTTCCTAGAATATAAACTACAGTGAAATATTTTTTCCGTAACTATGGGGAAATTAAGTCCTCTTCCCACCCCAAGGGAAGGAATACTGAAGGGTATTTGGAAAGTACTTTTGTTCTCATTCTGAGTTGGGAAAAGAAGTGCCAAGCAAACTACCTTTGATAAAGTTCAATTACGTAAGTTATTTTGGATATTAGATTTATTATTAGGGAAATCCCTCTCAAGTGGGGAGCTGTGAAAGAAAAGACATAGTTATCCTAGCAGGTAAATTTGTTGGGAGTTGTTCATGCTAAGATGATCATTAAGGTACATAGTATTCCTGCTTTAAACATTCTATACTTTATCAAGAACCAGCTGGCAAGGAAATGATATGAGAAAATACACTGACGAAATGGTACCTTCACTACAGTGACCTTTACCAAGTACACGTCATTAAGTTTACGGGAGGAAAAGACTCACTCTGACCATACTCCTGTCTCCCACATGAGGGTCTGTTCCTTTGATTTATACCAAAAGGGTGGGGGTGGAGGGATAGCTTAGCTGTTAAGGCACTTGCCAGAAAGCCGAAGGACCCAGGTTTGATTCCCCAGGACCCACGTAAGCCAGATGCACAAGGTGGCACATGCATCTAGAGTTTGTTTGCAGCAGCTGGAGGCTCTGACATGCCCTCTCTCTCTCTCTCTCTCTCTCTCTCTCTCTTTCTGTCTCAAATAAATAAATAAATAATATTATAAAAATATTATTCAAAAATGGAAAATAAAATGCATCTACTCTATGGGATCTACTTGTAAAATGATGATAAAGTGAATCTGGGGATGAATGCATTCACATGCTTCATTTCTGAGTGTTTTTCAGATAAAATGTATGTAACTAATTACAGATAGCTTCTAGTCAACTTTAATGAGAGAGCAACTATAATCAATATTCAATATTACTTCTGCCGGTCATTTATCCAAAGCATGCATACTATTTTGCTTAAAAGCCAGTAGTTTAATATAATGTCATTGTATCTTATTCTAGTTACATTAATACAATTTCTTTTATGAAAGGGTATATTACCTAGAATTTCAGTATATTTAACTTTTTTAGAATCCTATAGTTCATTCCAAAGTATTACTTATTCCAACCATTTCTCTTCTCCTGAACTAATGGTAGAGGCACCATCATCATTACAATTTCTGCCAATTTTCCCCCTTCCTTCCTCCCTCCCTCCCTCCCTTCCTTCCTTCCTCCCTCTTTTCCTTCCTTCCCTCCTTCCTCCCTCCCTCCCCCCTCTCTCCCTCCCTCTCCCCTCCCTTCCTCTCCCCTCCCTCCCTCTCCCCTCCCTCCCTTCCTCATCCCTCCTCCCTCCTCCTCCCTCCCTCCTCCCTCCTCTTGGGCATGCGCGTCCTCTCTCTGGCTTGGATCTGCCTGCATTCCAATTGTTTAATTATTTCAGCTTTTGAGAAAGTTATCTTCATAGTGGCTTTGCTTCAAAAATGAAAGGCTATAATATATATTTTTGTCAAAACTGACCAGTACTTTATAACATATTTTATCAAAAACTGAGTTGATAAGTGTAATGAATAGACATATTTAGTAAAAAGATAAAAGGAAAAAATCAATTAAAACTTGACTTTACTTAACAGACTATCCTCATTTCATTTGTTATGCATACTTATATACTTTCTTTACATTTTTCACTCTTCTGAAAGAAAACATTGGAAAATATTTAAAAAGAAGAAAAATTTTAAAAGCAGTTGGATTAGTAATGAGTATGAAAATCAATAAGGAATGCAATAACCAAATGTTAGGCAAGAAAGAATTCAAGCCCGGTCTCTCATATTCCTCAGATGTTCAATTGTAAAGAAGTTACTTAACTTCTTTAAGTCTAGGACAATATTTCTGCCCAAATTTATTTTGGTGTTAATCAAAATTAGATTTGTGAAATGTATGATGAAATTATCATCACCGTCACCATTCCTATCAATATCACCTTCCTCCCTCCCTCCCTCCCTCCCTCCCTCTCTCTCTCCCTCCGTCTCTTCCTTCTTGGGGTAGTTGAACTCAGGATCCCTTGAAGCTAGGCAAACCACTAAGCTACATCCCCCTGCCATCCGCCAACCTTTATGCAAGTTTTCCTTTTTAAACCCTGGATTTCCATCCCTTTGTGTGTGGCTGATGTGGGGATCTCATCAGGTGCTGAAGGACAGGAACATAGCGTGAGTGTAGAAAATCGCATAGGAAACACAAATGCCCAAACCGACACAGAACGTAATGATAGTTCAAAGATTTCCAGTGACAGGAGCTCTACTGAGCTTTGTCACACTCCCGGGCTCTCTTCTCTCGTCTCTTTCCTGGTTAGCACGCATGTCCGTGTGTGAGCAGAGGAGAGAAGAAAGGAGATAGGGTTGTAAGAAGCTATCTTTCTCACTGTGTCTACCTCACTTTTTTTTTTTTTTCTCCCATGGGGAAATTAGGCCAAATAGAGGAAAATAAGCTTAGATAAAAGCCAAAGGCCAGTGCATTGCTAATTGGGTAAATAAACAGAATGCTATAAAACCTTGTTAATTTGATATCAGGATCATTCAGAATAGCATGAAATTTGAAGTAACTGCTATTCCCCAGCCTTATTAGATAAGATTTCTCCCATTAAGATCAGTCATTTAATCCCAAGTACAAAAAAATATGTATAATTTGAGGTGGAAATTGGGTCCCAGGGGTACACTGGGTTGTTAAATTGGTTGGATAACTTGAAAAGAATGTCACTAAACAGTAGTAGCATAAGAAAGATCTGCGAGCCGCCGTGTTGACTTGTCAGCAGCGGGCGGGCGAGAGGAGCAGCTCAGAGTCTAAGGAAGAAACCTCCAGATGACGTCCCCATATCGACGAGTAATGTGGGCAATTTACTGCCTTTCTTTGAAGGTTCTTACATGTGTAGCTCTCGTTCAGGTTTAATGAGATACAGACATCTGATAGTCAAACCCCTGTGCCTCAGAATTGCCCTTCTCGTCTAATTAACTAGGTTTTATGGTATTTTTTATTTGTTTTCTAGACTCCTTTTTGGCTTTAATTAAGAGACAGGATGATCAAATGGCTGTTTTCCTTGGGCACGCACACGGACGGATGCGTGCAAGTTTAACTTGGTCTTCTGAATGAGAAGAGGGCTTGCTGGGTGGCACAGGAGTGAGCTTCCAGACCTCAAAGCTGGCTTTAGTTGGACTTTGAGACTCTGAAAGCAGCTGCACTTTGTTACCATCGCTCAGATCCCAACAGTGGTTGAGTTCTGAGGATTATATATTTGTGTCTTCTGTGTCAAAAGTCCTCTCCCCTGTGACTTACAACTCTGTTTCTGTATTTAATGTAAAAACATGATAGCTTCGCATTGGTGATTGCCAGCAGCTGCTGTTTATCATCTGTCAAAAGTGAACCCCTCAGGAAGGCAGAAAAATCAAATGGATGATGACTGCTTTTAGTTGCTCCAAGGAATCTTACATGGCACAAGGAAAAAAAAAAAAAAACAACAAAAAACAAAGAGGGTTGCTAAAATGACTCCTTGACAAGTAACTTAGCATTCAGACGAATTTGTGATTTTATGCGCATAACAGAAGTGTCATTCACCTGACAAAGTAGCATATTTGAAATTGTTATGTCTCTTTGCTTGTTGACCTCTAGGTTGCTTTACCACCTGGCCTGGCAGTTAAACCATTTCACCATCACATTCTTCTGCTGGTCGAATCATAAACTCAGTGGTTCGATGACACCTCTGAAGAAAAGGAGAAGGGTTCACTTAGCGGACGTTTATCCTTACATTTTCATCTGATTTTTCTGATTACCATCAAATGTTGGGACCCTGTCAAAACAGGGAGTCCAATCTCACTGGAAATCATCAGGGGAATTTCAGTAATTTGATTTTATTAACCTGAAACATAGGACCATGTAGTAGGCTATACCCGGAGCTAGAAATAATAATAAAGTTAGATGTAAATAGAATCAAGTGTTGTAGAATAAGAAACATGCCCCTTCAATGAAACCCTCTGAAATGCTGCCTGTGATTTAGGAACGCTCGTCACTGCCAGTAGACAGGGTAGTTGTTGGACTTCCGCTGACTTTGAGCTTTCTCATGGTAAGTCGACTTCATGTCTGGGAGGAACACAGAAATACATCGTAGCCCAGAGTTTCTCAGCCTCAAGGACCGTGACATTGGCCAAAGGGATTCTATTGCACCATGGAGGGTGCGACAGACAAAGGGATGTGCCGACAGCAAACTGTCCCTGCTTGAAGAACCGCTGTCCTGGAGGTGGGAAGTGTGACTGCTCATCCAGTTCTTTGTAATACAGTTTGAAATGAGATTTTTTTTTCTTGTCTTCAAGTTGCAGCCAGAACCCTGAGGCAAAACAAAGGGTGCCAAGTATTCTAGGTTCAAGATTAAGGGACAGCCATGAGCTTTGTCAGATCACTGGTGGTCGGTTTAAGGGGAGCATCCCTTGAGCCCTTTAACAAGCTGCACTTTTATCCCACCACTGTCTAGTCAATCAACAAGCCAATAGGAAAACAAGACCAGAGTCAGATAGAAATTTGAGCTTTCTTTTTGCATCTCTCTCTCTCTCTCTCTCTCTCTCTCTCTCTTACTACAAACTACAGACACATGGGCCACTTTGTGCATCTGGCTTTACATGAGTACTAGGGAATCCATCCTGGGCTGACAGGCTTTGCAAACAAGCACTTTTAACCTTTGAGTCATCTCTCCAGTGCTTTTCTCTTTTTCTTCTTTCTTACATTTCTTTCCCTTCTCCCTTTCTCCCCCTCTTTTTTCCTTCTTTTTCTTTTTGTTTCTTTTAATTTATTTTTATGAGCTCACTCTTTGTGGTAAATGGTAGTCTTACCCTTCTTCTGAGATTGGAAAATATTGCTTTATCCTCCTTTAAGATAATGAAAATGGGGCTGCAAAGATAGCTCAGCAGTTAACACTTATGCCTGCAAAGCCTAAGGACACAGGTCCAATTCTCCAGATCCCACATAAGCCAGAAGCACATGGTGGCACAAGCATCTGGAGTTCATTTGCAGTGGCTTAGAGGCCCTGGTGTGCCCATTCTCACTCACACACTCTCTCTCTGTCTCTAATAAATAAATAAAACAATAAAAATCTTTTTAAAAAAAGAAAATGAAAATTGGGCTGGAGAGATGGCTTAGCAGTCAAGGTGTTTTCCTGCAAAGCCAAAGGACCCAGGTTTGACTCCCCTGGACCCACATAGACCAGATGTACAAAGTGATGCCTCCAACTGGATTTTTTTTTTTTTTATGATGGCTGGAGGCTCTGGTGCACCTATTCTCTCACTCCCACCCTTCCTCTCTGTTTCTCTTTCTTTCAAATAAACAAATACTAATAAAATAGTTTTTAAAAGAAACCCTCTCTAAATAGAATACTAGCTGCAAATAGCATAAGCCAGTATTCTATCCCTATGTTTGTTTGGCTGTAAACCCTTATTCCCACATGTATAAGAACATGTACGAAAACAGGAAACACAGCAATGTTCTTGGACTAAAATTCTGGAAAGCTCCATGTAAGGTCTCATTGTGCTTCTCGTCTCCTCTTTGATCATGGAGGAGAGAATCTTACATGACATAAGGCAGTGGGGTGGCAAAGTGACTCCTTGACAAGAACCTTAGCGTTCAGATAAGTCTGTGATTGTATGCACATAACAGAAGTGTCATTCACTTGACAAAATAGCCTATTTGAAATTGTTATGTCACTTTGTTTGTGTGACCTCTAGGTTGCTTTACCACCTAACTTGGTGGTCACATTGTTTCATAATCACGAATTCAGAAATGGAAAGAAAGAGTTATTGGCCATATAGATAGACAGATGGATGGATAGTTAGATGATAGATAATGATGATAGATAGATAGATAGATAGATATAGATAGATAGATAGATAGATAGATTGATAGATAGATGATAGATAGATAGATGATAGATAATGATGATAGATAGATAGATTGATGATAGATGATAGATAGATAGATAGATAGATAGATAGATAGATAGATAGATAGATAGGGAGGGAGGGTGAGGCCGCTGGATGTGCATACACAGTGACTCGCTGAATCCAGGGACATCACTCCTCCACACTCGATAGCCTGACAAGCATCCCCCATCACTCTTTCCTTTCCCCGACACTGAGCAGAAATGCCCTGGAAAACTTCATTTCTTCAAGGACCTAATTATAATGGTTTAGCCCCCATGATGGAAATATTTTCCCAACGGAGAGAAATCCTGCCAGGCAGTCACAGCAATTGTCTGTAATTGTGTTTTCTTCTAGAAAGACGTTCTCTGGCTGACCCTGGGGACCGTGGTATTGTCTTTCTGTTTGATACATACCTGCTACTTTCATGACCACGTAGCATTTGATTCAGTACTTAACGCCTCTCTCTTCTGAATGCCAGCAGCAGGTCAGGTTCAACCCTGCACAAGGAGCACTTGTTTGGACAGCCATTCTCTAATGTTTTTAGTACAATTCCTTTTTCTAGTTTTTCTCTTTGTCTCTTTTCATGATTTTTCAAGTAAAATAAATCTTTGTTTTGTAAGTGAAATCTCTTTCTAGAACCAGCATACACCATCTGGACATTACCCTTCGGGTCCCCTTCTTTAATCTGCCATTAAATCCATCTTCTCCCCTTATTCTGATGTATGCATTACAAACTCTCCTACCCCCCCAAAAAAACACAGAACACCATCTGATAAGATCAGACCCTCTCTGGAAAATGTCATGAACCTGTTTAAAATATATAATCTGAGGGCTGGAGAGATGGCTTAGCAGTTAAGGCGCTTCCCTGCAAAGCCAAAGGACCTCAGTTCCATTCCCCAGGACCGACATAAGCCAGATGCACAAGGTGGCACATGTATCTGGAGTTCATTTGCAGTGGCTAGAGGCCCTGGCGCCCCCATTAACTCTCTCTCTTTCTCTTTCTCTCTCTCTTTGTCCTCTCAAATAAATAAATAAAATATTTTTTTATATATTCCCTTTTGTGCTGTGCAATTCCCCTGAAAATCTACTGAGATATCTAAAATTTCAGACAAATTTAAATATTTTTTTCAATGAATGAGTATGTAGGCGAGTACTTCTCCAAACATGTACTCTACACATCTATTTAACTTTGGAGTGCTTTCCATTGGCATGACAAAATATGTCTGAAAATCAGCTTATAAGGAGGAAGGGTTTATTTTGGCTTTCAGTGTTAGAGATCTTAATCTTAAATAGTTGTCTGTCCCATTGATGTTGGACTTGTAGTGTCCAGTGCCAACTACAAGGGCATACCTCCCACTAGGTCACTTTTCTGAATATTCCACGACCTCCTCAGAGTGCCTCAGGTGACAACCCAGCTCATGGTCCTTTGGGACGTCCTCACACCAAACCATAGCACTGCTTTTCTTTGTCCTTATGGTCTTATTTCTGATTCACAATTAAGTCTTTAGTGTGAACATACTGAGGCCCAAACGGTTCTTCCTTTTATACCCTTGCCTATCTGAAAGACGATAAGAGACTCATCCCATTTTCTTTGAAGATTTTCCACTTTCTGTTTAATTTTTAGTGACACATTTCTTATGGAACTGGTTTCTTTTTTGGTGTAGTAGGAAGTGTGGGTCGAATCCTTTGTTTTCTCATGTAAATCTACTGACCCAGAACATTTTATGGAAAATATTACTGTCTCAATTACATTGTACTGTCATGTGTGTAAAACAAAAATCAAGTGACAGTTTTAAATGTCACTCTTTCTAGATTTTATTTCTTTTCGTAACTCCTTTTGGCTATCCCCAGCATCTTTTCTCACTGCAACAGAATTGATATTGGTGTCTTTTTAAACCTTAAAATTTGTTTTTTAACCCTTTCTCCAGATTTATTCTTCCTTAATGTGTCTTTCTATTTAATTTTGCCACTTATATTACTATATTACTTGTTGTTGCTGGTGTGCATGTGCATTTTGTATGCATGTGTTATGTGCCCATGCAGCACCCTTCCTTCTTACCTGCTGCTGGTGTGCACTCCTATGTTTGACAGAGCAGAATGTAGGGTGTCCGTCCATCTGCCGGCTATTCTTACTTGAGCTGAAGTGCCTTATTGACCCCAGAGCTTGCCTTTTTCTTGCAAAAAAAAAAGATGCAATTCTCTGGTCTGTGATCCCCCATGGGACTGGGGTTTCACTTGTGCATGACTACACACAGCTGCTCATGTGGGTTCTAGGGTTGAACTTGAGCCTTCTTTCAGACCCTAGTGCTTTTACAGAAAGTACTCTTAAGCACTGAGCAATCTCTTTGGCCCCCAGAACTTCAAAAGTCCATATAGCAAAACTTCTTCTTTATTCATCTCTTCCCCCCACACACACACTTTTTAAAAACCTTCCAAGACATTTATCAGAACCTCAGCAAGAAAATTAACTATTCACGTGAATGTTTCTTCTGACACAGAAACATGATACCTATTTCTGTTTCTTTAAGTTGTTTGCAATTTCTCTCAACAAGGGCATGCACACTTGTTTCTTATTTAAATTAATTTTTCTATTGCCCATTTTATGTTAGAGAGTTTTAAGTATTTGATATTTGTGCTTCTAAGCATGTGCAAACTTTTTATATTATAATTTTCTTGGTATTTGGATTTTTACTGAAATATTCCTCCTTAAGTTGAGTGATACTTTTTGGTTTGAAATATATATATATATATATATATATATTTGGAGAGAGACACAGAGAGATAGGGAGAGGAAGACAGATAGTGATGGGCATGCCAGCAGCCTCTTAGCTGCTGGGAACAAAATCCAGATGTGTGCGCCCCCTTGTGGGCAAGTGTGGCATTGCACCCTTACATCACTGCATCTGGCTAAACGTGGGACCTGGAGATTGGAACTGACATTCTTAGGCTTAGCGGGCAGGTGCCTTAACCGCTAAGCCATCTCTCTAGCCCTTTTTTAAAAAAAATTTTTATTTTTTATTTGTTTTTTGATTTTTTTTGATTTTTATTTTTTGAAAGAGACACAGAGAAAGACATAGAGAGAGGAAGAGGCAGAGAATGGGTGGGCCAAGGGCCTCTCAGCCACTGTGAATGAACTCCATGTGCTTGCTCCTCCTTGTGGACAAGTGTGGCATTGCGTGCTTGCATCACTTTTGTATTTGACTAAACGTGGGACCTGGAGATTGGAACTGATGTTCTTAGGCTTTGCAGGCAGGTGCCTTAACCACAAAGCCATCTCTCCAGCTCTGAAGTACAGTTTTGACAGACACCTATCATAGCACCAGCTTATTCTTATTAGCAGTTACATGATATTTCTTAATCTATCCTGTTTCTTTTTGAATTGTTTGAGTTGTGTCCTTATAAATAATTTATAACTTTATTTTTCTCATCTTTTAATGTTGTCTATGTCTTTTCTTGCAATTTCAGTCCATGTAATGTGGTCATTAACATAACTGAATTTATAACTTACTGTAAATTTATTTTCTATTCATCTCATGTGTGTTCTGTTTTGTTTTTATCACAGTTACCACATTTTAAGAAATTAGCCATGTATTTTCTTCTTCAGAATTTTTATCCCTCTATTATTACCCTAGAGGTTGTTTCTTTGAGTTATTAGAGTAGAGTAGAAATAAACATATAGCTATTCCCAGAAAATGGGAGACCTTTCAATTGGTTTGCAATGCATTTGTGTCCCTTCTTATTGTATTATTATTTCCATGCATTTTGGTTCCAAATACAATTAAACTGAGTAGAATAGCATTATTATTTTGTCCTATTGATATTCTTTGATTTATGCTATTTACTGACCCTTTTCCTGTTCGTACACTCCTTTCATTTCTGTAATTCTATTTAGCATCATTTTCTTCTTGAAATACACTGTGCTGTGCTAAGGAAATTTTGTTTGTTTTGAGACAATCTTGCTGTATAACACATGCTAGCCTCAAATTTATAATCCTTCTGCCTTAGTTTCCCTAGTGCTGGGATTCTCAATGGGAACTACCTCACCTAGAAAAATATTTATTTTGTTTTAAGAACTATTTTTAGCTATAGATATCTTCAGGCTATTATCTATTTTTAGCCTGTTGCACCTTTTTTTTTCTATTGTTTTCTGCCAGTATTTCTGTAGGGAAGTTAGCTATGTTTACCTGCTTTTTTCTTTTTTCAGGCAGAGGTGTTTTTCTTGCTACTTTACATATTTTTTTTTCTTTGACTTTGGTTTGTAATTGTTTTGCATTAATATCCTAGGCTTGTCATTTACTCTGTATTCAGTACACATTCTGTGACTTCTTGTTTTCTTTAATTTTGCATAGAACTGAGAAATTATCTCTCCTATATTGCTTCTGCTCCCTTTTTGAGAATGAGCAAATGTTGAATTCTACTAGAGTCAGATGGGGGATAAAACTGGAGAGGGGCCCCTGTGGGTTTCATTCTGGTGACTTGTGGCTGGAGATGGTCACAGTAACCTACAGGCTGAAGTTCTGGGCTGGCGGGAGGTTTCACAGTGTCACAAGTTTCAAAGAACCCAGGCTGAGGGCAGAGATAGGCACCTGGCCAGGGAAAAAGAACTCTCTACAGTTACCCTTGGCAGCTCCAGGGCATTCTTGACAACGGTTGATGGGGTGCAGCACATATTAGATGGGGCCCCCCTCCAAGCCAGAGTGCAATGCAGCCTTGGTTCAAGTGGAGCATCTCGAGTCAGGCAGGCAAACCCCTTTCAAATAGGGTCAGGTTGTCAACAGTTCTATCTTCTTCCTCATATCTTCTTTGTTGATTTATTTTATATTAGTTATTTATTTGTGTGAGAGAGAAAAAGGGGAGGTGAGATAGAAAATGGACACACCAGGGCCTCTAGCCACAGCAAAACAACTCCAGACACCTTTGTGCATCTGGCTTACTTGGGTACTGGGGAATGAAATCTGGGTCCTTAGGCTTTGCAGGCAAGCGCCTTAACCACTGAGGCAACTCTCCAGTCCTCCTTTCTCATATCTTAATTCCGCATGAGATCTTTATCTCACAGAAACTCTTTTCTGTATTTTCAGTCTCTGTTCCTTGTGTGTCACTTGGTATTTCTTCCTACTGCAACACTCCTGACAATTATCTTCTCTTTCCTTGCCCCATATAGTCAGGCATCTGTATCCACAGCTCCAACCACGGATTGAAAATATTTTGTAAATTTGCACATATGTGTTTGATATGCACATATTTTCTTTATCATTATTTCCTAAACACCACAATATGACAACTACTTAACTTGCAGGATATTGTTTTAGGTATGATAAGGAACTACATATGAATCCCAGTGCATGAGTGATGTGCAAATATAATACTTTTTGATGAAGGGACTTGAGGATGGAGGTGCTCAGGTACCACAGAGGGGTGATTGCATGTTACAGTCAGTGCTACAATGCCGGGATGAACATCCAAATCAGACACAGTTTAGGAAAGGAAGGAGTTTATTTCAACCTTACAGATCCAAGTGGAAGTTCCATCCTCAGTGGGAGAAGCAGGCTCCCATTCATAAATCCAAGAAGAGAGAAAAACCACCAGCAGCCAGCAAACACCAAAAGACAGCAAGCACAAACCTTGGCCAGAGCTCGGACTGCCCCGCACACCTTTGGGTTGGAATTCAGATCCACCCCAAACATACCTTTGTGCTGGACCCTAGGATCTGCCCCCAGTGACACCTCCTCTGGCCAGGCAGCTGGAGACTCAAGTTACTACCTTAAGAAACACCTGAGTTGATTGGGGACATTCATTCAAGCTACCATACATGCTGGCCAATGAATCTCTTAAGTTAGTATTTTAACAGAATGAATTTTTTTTCCCCTAGAATTTCCACATTAAATTGCTCCACTATGACATTTATTTTATTGAACATGATAGTAATAGGTTTTCTAAAATTCATGTCTATTACCTTGTATTTCATATCAGCTGTCAGTTTATTCTATTGTATTTTTAGATGTCTATAATATCTCTATTCATCCATCCACCTATTTGTTTTTCTAGATATATGTCATCTATCATCTGTCTATCTATTTATCATCTATCTATCGTCTATCTATCTAGCTAGCTAGCTAGCTATCATCTGTTTATCCACACATCCACCTGCTCTGGAGACTTTCTATGCACCCTACTTTCTGTCAGGCAGGCGATAGAATAAAGAAAGGTGACCAGGATCTCGGCCAGGTATGAGCTGACTAGGGATTGCTGTCTACTTTTGTGTCTTTTCCTTTCCTAGTAGGCATTTCCAACAGTAGCCTTCTCTTTTTCCCGTGTTTAAAGAAACATACACACACTCACTCACACACACACACACAACTTTTTTTTCTAGTATTATGGTGAGCCAAAAGCTCTCTTCAACATTTATTCTACGTTTCGTAGATTCTTTCCTATATAGTTTAAATGTTGGCAAACCCAGCAAGGGGAGCATTTTTCTAGAGCTAGCTGCACCTTATTGTTTCCTCCTCCTCTTCCTCATCTTCTTCCTTCTTCTCTTTGGTGATAGGGATTGTGAGGGGAGGATTCAGATCCTCAAACTCTCTGATGCCCTTAAATGAAAACAAATCATTAAGCCCTGTAACGTAGACATCATTATTAATTTAGTACAGACTATAGCCAGCTTCTCTGAATGTTTTTCAAATATATAAAAATTATTGTAAAAATAAATCATACAGAAGCTATTTATCAAAATATATGCATATTTTAAAACTTAGATTCATATGCATTTCTTCATTTAGCAACAGGTTTAACATGTATGATAATTTTCAAGTAGAATGTATTGGTGGAGATTCTACAGAGAAACTGAAGCAGATAGGGTGTGTGTATACAAGGGAAAAAGATGGAGAGACTGATGGAGATTATAAATCAACTAACTCAGTATAAGAAACTTTATGAGGTAAGTTCTGTCATTATTCTTAATCAACATAATTAGGAAATTCAGGAGTGGAAGAATAACTGTTCATATTCTGATAGTGAGGCATTATCAGAGGCCAAAATCAAAATAAGGGTGGCTTTGCAACTTATACTCTAATTCTAGAAAAATCTTGAGGATTTAGCACATTTTGGAGGAAAGCCTATTTGAATCAGGAAATTTTGCACTGACCAAAAACCGTATTTGCAAGAACTAAACCCTGACAATTCATCTGAAAAGAAGCTTGAGTGCAAAGACAGTGAAATAAGAAGCCATGAGCTGGGGAGATGGCTCAGCGGGTAAGAGCGCCTGCCATGCATGCATGAGCACCTGACTTTAATGCCTGGCACCCACATAAAATGCCAGCTATGGCCTTGCACGCTGAAATCCCTGTGTTGAGGTGAGCTAAGACAGGAGGCTAGCTGGGGAGCCCTGGCCTGCCAGTCTAACCAGGAAAAATGGCAAACTCCAAGTTCAGAGAGACTCTGTCTCGACAAAGTAAGGTACAAGAGAGATAGAGGTGGACACTGATGTCCTCCTCTGACCTCCTTACAATTGTGCACAGGAAGTGTATACACACACACACACACACACACACACACACACACAAACAATAACAACAATAACAAAACAAACAGCATAAGCTGAGTGAATTCCCTTACTGGAAAAAAACTTCACTTCTGGTTTTCTAGCTTGTTCAATGGATCACTTCATCACTTATAGACCAATAACACTTTGTGGAGCTTTTCCTCTTGTGGATTGACTCAGTGCTGCAAAGGACAGTGTCCATAATTTGCAACTCTTACTTTTCCTTGATCCCGATGACATTTCTGTCTTTATGACAGAGATCCAGTGTAGTCCTGTTAGAGACTGGTTTGGCTGGTTTGGTCCAGCACCACAGTGATCTGCTATACAAAAAGTATGCACTTTTAGACCAGAAACCAGTTCTGGTGTTTTCGTAACAACATGAAGTGCATATGTATTACACAGTAACCCTTCTTGAATTTGTTTCCTTTAGATTTTCCAGCATCCTCAACAGTACATACTCATCCTTTCCAAACTCTGAACAAGCAAGGACAGACTCTTCCTTAAGAGCAGAAGCTGAGGTAAGGCTGGGATTTCTCTTATATTAGTTTTGTCTTTAATATATTTATTTATTTATTTGCAAGGAGAGAGAGAGGGAGAATGAGAGACATGGGCATGCCAGGGCCTCTTGCCACTGCAAACAAACTCCAGATGCATGTGTCACTTTGTGCATCTTGCTTTATATAGGTACTGGGGGGTTGAGCCCAGACCTTCAGACTTTGCAAGCAAACACCTTAACTACTGAATAATCTCTCTAGCTCAATGTCAAATATTTTTTTTAATCAAATTACCTTTGCATGATAATGTGTAATAAACCACAGGTATTATGTGGCTCCTGACATAATAATAAGTTTTTCCCTTTTTTATTTTTATTTTTTAAACAGGGCCACACTATGTAGCCCAGAATGTCTTAGAAGTCATGTTTCTCCGGCCTCAGCTTCTCCCAGCATTTCAGGGACGCAATACCATTTCCAGTTTGAAATAGCAATCTTGGGCTGGAGAGATGGCTTAGGGGTTAAGGTGCTTGCCTGTGAAGCCCAAGGGCCGAGATTTCATTCTCCAGTACTTAAATAAGCCAAATGCAAAAGGTCGCACATGCATCTGGAGTTTGTTTACAGTGGCTAGAGGCCTTGGCATGGCTGTTCTCTATCTGCCTCCTTCTCTCGCTCTCTCTCAATAAATAAATAAAATGCTAAAAAATAAAATAGTATTATTTAGAGTATTTGGTATCACTTTAAGAATGACAGTAAAACTTCATAGTTTTATGCTGTTCCTAAAATTTCATCTCTCTCTCTCTCTCTTTTTTTTTTTTTTTTTTTTTTTTGGAGGTAGGGTTTCACTCTAGTCCTAGAATTCACTATGTAATCTCAGGGTGGCCTCAAACTCATGGCTATCCTCCTATATCCCAAGTGCTTGGATAAAAGGCATGTGCCACCATATCTGGCTCTCAAAATATTATTGATAGATCATTCCTCTGAGGAAAATAATGCATGTCCAAATTTATTTACCAACACCTTACATAAAATTACAAATTATTGGGAAAAATATTGATGACAAGCCCTAAAGGGGTAGTTAAATACATTTACAAATATTCATTCAAATGCCTCTAACAATAAAAATGAATGACAAGGTCATTTACATTTTATTTAGATTGTTGTAAAAGTAAATTAAATGAAAAAAGTTAGAAGCAGACTGTGCGTAAAGGACGGTGCTATTTGTCAAAAATGGCCAAATATCTGTGTATGTATTTGCATGTGGTCTCTTTTTCTGCCCAGAGTCCATTTGTGAGTATGCATGATGAATTCGGCTGCTCCTGAGGTGCTTAGGTGGGTGAAAGACTGAGAGTAACTTCCATTGAACAGGCACCCCCCTCACCTGCATTTAGATTTAAAGCAGCATGCGTACTCACTGTAGCAGACAGCTTCAGGTTCGCTGAGATGAACTTCCGGACCAGGCACATTTATGGAGGAAGGGATATTATTTATTGAAGCTTACAGATCCAGGGGAAGTTCCATAATGGCAGAAGAAGCTGGCCTGCCTTCACAGGACCAGGCAAGAGAGCAAGCTACAAGCCCAAAGCCACAAAGCACAGCATTCCTCCAGAACTCCAGCTAGGCACACTTTGCGTATCTTTTTTTTTTTTTTTGGTTTTGCAAGGTAGGGTCTCACTCTGGTCCAGGCTGACCTGGAATTAACTATGTAGTCTCAGGGTGGCCTCGAACTCTCAGTGATCCTCCTATCTCTGCCTCCCGAGTGCTGGGATTAAAGAAGTGAGCCACCACTCCCGGCCACTTTGCATATCTTTAGATTGAAATCCTAAACCCACCACCACACCGTAAGATCCTCCCGGTGACATTGCCTCCAGTCAGGTGGCTGCTGATGCAAACTATAAATTAATAAAACATTGAACATATTGGGGGCCATCTATTCAAACTACCACACTCACAAATCAACCAAAAGCGCAAACTTGTCAAAATGTCGCTCAGGTAACAGCGCCCATGAGGTCTTATCTCAGGATCTAGAACATGCATTTAGCCTGTACATGGCCTTGAAGAGTTAGTTCTTCTCTCTGTAATCTCTTTTATAAAGCAAGAATGGGAGCAGGTCAATTACGGAGTAACCACGGATGGCTGTGCGCCATATTTCCTGATATTTGCAAGGCATATTTATGGATTTTTCTAAATTAGAAAACTAACAAACAAACAAGTAAGTTGCTGTCAAGAAGAATGGATGTATATGCTACCAGAAACCAAATACTAACAAATTTTACATAGTCAATCTCCGGCAAAAAACAAAATTTAAGCCAACAAACCAGAAAAACAATCCCGAAGTCAATCATCAATTAAATAATCAGTCATTGTAAACCCCCTGTTTTCCATATTGCACTATTTAACCTTGGACAGCCAGATTCCCCTCTTGGCAATTGTGAGCTAGGTGGCTGCCTCATCCCTGTAGAGGCCTTTTCTGGGATAATGACAGTTTCTGTTTGGACCAGTGTTCTGTGGAACAGTAGCAGAGGGAGATATCCCAGAACCATTTCCAATAGGAGTGTGGAAATCACGGTGTTATAAAATGAATACAAAGTGAACAACCTGAAATCCCTGTGCAATCCCATCACATGCGCCCCCTTTCTCCTTGCTGACCACTGGATCGAGCCCAGTGTCCCTCAAGTTGCATCGGGTGACCAGACTGGCATGATGTTCATTCTGTGGCCCATTGTTCCTTATTTGTGTGAGATGACACATGGATTTGGTTTCCATGCATGGTTGCTGGCTCATTATTCTATTGCCATTATTATATTTTGGTGACTAGAATAATTAGAATTTTTTTTTTAACTGCAGAAGCAGGCCTCAGAAAGCAAATCCTGAACTGACAGGGTTTGGGAACTTTCTGGGCAGCTGAACACGTTGGAGGCTTGCAGGGAGATGAACAAGGGCTGCCTCCCATGCTGGGCATGTATCCATTTCACAGAAATGGAAGCGCCTGTGCTAGAAATCCTTCCAGACATCCCTGTGAATGCAGTGCTTCTTGGAGTCCTGTGATCTGCTCTAGAAAATTAATTGGCCCTGAGGAAGGACACTGGGAACTGCAGCTTAGAGCCAGTCCTCAGAAATTCCAAAAGCCTTTAAAAACATTTTTCTTGTTTTATTTATAAGAGAGAGAGCGGGAGGGAGAGAATGAGCATGTCAGGAACTCAAGTCACTGCAAGCGAACACCAGGTGCATGCGCCGCCTTGTGCATTTGGCTTACGTGGGTTTTGGGGACTCGACCTGAGTCCTTAGGCTTCATAGGCAAGTACCTTAACCACTAAGCCATCTCTCCAGCCCCCAGAAGTCTTTACCTGCAAAAGGGAGTCAATATTGCAGAACTGAGGTCTCTATCAATAGAACCTGACACTGTCTCCAGGAGACACTGAATTGAATGCGGTGAGGTGGAATTTGCTAGAAGGGCTCTGGATCACAGGTGGATGAGAGTTGAGAGAAAAGAGAAAAGGATGAGGCATGAGGACATTTCTTAAGTCCCTGGTGCCTACATTTCCCTGGGGACAGAGTTACAAAGACGCTCTCCCTTGTTCTTGCAGAGGGAGAAATCCACGCATCCTTTGAGACTCCAGAAGTCATCTCTATTGTGATTGTCCAGCACTATGACTACCACATGCACTTCCCAAATGCTCTTAGGTTGGATAACTAACCATGGCATAGCAAATACAGGGTGAACAGTTTAGAACTGACTTGGAAGTGGCGTACATGTCTGGAGTTCGTTTCCAATGGCTGGAGGCCCTGGCAGACCAATTCTCTCTGTCTGTCTCGCTCTCTCCCTGTTTCTCTCTCAATTAAATAAATGCATAAAACAAAATATTGGGGTCCTCATCCTACAACCCGAGTTAAAGTCAAGTGTGGGGAGGTAGTTATTTACCCAGAAAAGAGATGACTGAGAATAAGATGTGAAAATGTGTGAAGTTGGTAGGTTGCTAAAGAGTTGAGAAATATCAACCTCTGTTCATTGATATTGTGTGTATATCCTACACCTACATGGTTTTGGGTTGCATATAAATATTCTTTCATATTATTTTAAAGTATAAAAAAGCAGAAGTGGGAATAGGAGCATATAATAATGCCAAATGCTGCACTAGCTGTGAGTGGGTAGACAGAAGCAAGAGATGACTTAGACTGGAAGAAGCAACTTAGGTGTTGAGAATGAGGAGGAAGAGTGGGGCTTTAAAAGTTTGGGTATTATTATTATTATTATTGTTATTATTATTTTGAGGTTGTGTCTCGCTGTAGGCCAGGCTGACCAGGAATTCACTATGTAGTCTTAGGTTGGCCTCGAACTCATGGTGATCCTCTTCCCTCTGCCTCCCAGAGGTGGGAGTTTGGGTACTCTTTTAAGACAAGTGAACAGAATTAATATGTTTCACACATGGTTGGGTATCTGTACATTTTAGACTGTAGAAGGAGGTCTTTCTAGGGAAAGGAAAACAAAATTAGGAATAGCCTCTTTGGGGATGTAAACAAGTGGACCCTGAAGCTTAAACTAAATTAGTTTTGGTCCAGGGTAAAGTGGTCTGCCCAGGTAACAGAATTTTTGTGTGTGTGATTACTTTTATAGATTTGAAACACAGTCCCTAAGGAACCCAAGCTTTGGGGGATTTTACTATGTTGCCAGGGCTGGTTTCAAACTGGTAATTCTCCTGCCTCAGCCTCCTGAATGTTGGGATTTTACTAGTGTGTGACACCATGCACAGCTCAGTTAGCAGACTTTCATGGGGGTAATGGAGAGTAGGAGAGAAGAAAGAGTTGGAGATCCCAGGATGCTAGATTTTAGTTTGATTTCTATAAGCACAAACATGTGGAAATTGTTGTCTCTAAAATATTAATTTAAGCAAAAGTGAGTTCAGTAAAGAATGGAGGTGAGGAGAGCCTTAGAAAGATACACGTGCAACTCTTGAGGCAATGAACATTTTAATAGTCTTCGTGCAAGGTGCTGTATTAGCAATTGCACACTTTATGAAAATCACACCTTTCAGTGGTGATCAAAGTGACAACACAGGGCATTGTTTCTGAGGAAATAAATCGCCAGGAATATTTTTTCTATTAACATCATTGTATTTAATGAGTCTTTTAGAATAAAATTCAATGTATTAGAGCATTTATACATATAATAATTATTAGATAAGTTAGACATAAGACATAAGGTCTTTTAAAATCAAATGTTAATGTTTTGAAGAATTTTTCTTTCACTTTGATTTTGATTGGCAGGCTTGTGCTGAAGGTGGCGGGCCCAAGTCTCCCATGACATTCGTCTCTGTACTCAGAACTGCCACAGACTTCATGAACTTCTTTCTACAGAAATAGAGTCCTTGAGCCAACGGGATACATACAGGGACATTTAATCCTACTCTCCTGGTTCTTAAATTTGCAAATAAAAGCTGGAATTCATTTTTTTTTTTTAGAATGCAAAGAAAATAGCATCTTTTAAAAATGTCAAGATTTCTTCAGAATTTAGATAAGATCAATTTTTTTTTTAAGTGTATGTGGGAGAAGGAGCTTTGTGGTGTTTCTTCGAAAGACTTATAGAACTATGTGATTAAAGAAAAACTTATCTGGGACTGGAGAGGTGGCTTAGTGGTTAAGCGCTTTCCTGTGTAGCCTAAGGATCCTGGTTCAAGGCTCGATTCCCCAGGACCCACGTAAGCCAGATGCACAACGTGCTGCATGTATCTGGAGTTCGTTTGCTGTGGCTGGAGGCCCTCGTCCGCCCATTCTCTCCCCCCGTCTCTCTCTCTCTCTCTCTCTCTCTCTTCTTTCTCTGTCTATTGCTAATAAATAAAAAAATAAACTGAAATTATCCTATTTGCTTCAACATGAACATGGCAAAAGCAGTAAATGTTAAAGTGGAGCTGGGTGATAGTTATGAAATGTATTTCCCAGGGAGCATTGATTGATATGGAAAATGTTGCTGAAATCTTTTGAGGGGAACAGATAACCATTATGGAGTAGATAGAACCCCCTCCCTCCCCACATGACTTACTAACTGCAACAGGGCAAGATGACTCGGGCAATGGAGACTGGAGAATTCTATTCCAAAGTCAAACAGGTAGCCATCAAACAAGATTTGGAGAGAGGGATACCTGGATAGAATGCATGAAGTAGATGTTACAAATTATGATTATGCATTTAAAGCATGGCTTATACAATGTGCTTGTTGAGGTGGTTTGTACGTGTGTTTGTGGCGGGGGGAGGTGCCTGTACACCAGAGCATGATGAGGATAGAAGTTTTTTAGTGGAATCTAGGATACACTTCTGGAGAGTGACTGATAATTAGAAAGGAAGTTACTGGACAACAGTATTCCTAGACCTTTCCCTTTCGCACAGCCTCTGGTCCTACACCTGGTTCTTTCTACTCTTAAAGTATGATTTCTCCTTTCACTCTTTCTTTAGAGGCCCTTGAACTTCTGTCTTGGGTTGCCAGAATAAACCTGCAAAATGGCTTATGTGCAGAAAAATAATGAACTTTCAGACTATGCTCACTTCATTTTTCACTATCCAGAAGGATTGTAAAATCATTCCCTAAAAAAAGTAAAATAAAATAATAAATAAATAAGTAACTAAGTTACATGTAACAAGCATCTACCTTGGGGCTCCCCACTTATCAGAAGAAAAATCAACCACGATGCTTTCAAAGCTGAGCCCTTCCTGAACAGAGCTTTCTCAAGCACACGCAGTCTCCGGGTGACAGACGGAGGAGATTAAAATCCTGTCATTGGGTAATAAAAACTCGAGATCTAGAGGCCCGCCTGGCTGTGGATAGCTTTAGGAAGTGCGTGCTGCTTCCTGCTTTGGACTCACGAACACGGCGCATTTCTAGTGTGGGGCTCCGTGTGTGTACTACACTACAGGAAACACACACGCTCCAGATTGCATTTGTTGGCTTCTCCCTTCCCTTCTTTTGTTTCATGCTACTTTCCTTGTGGAGCATTGCAAGTTCCTGACCACTCTATGGTCACCCAGGCCTGCAACTTGGCGGAGCTGTGAGCACCGCTGCTGAGCAACAGAGAGGAGGACAGGAAGGATCCAGGCGGGCTCGGGGTCGCTGGTGCTAGGTCCTGTTCTGGGAGCCTGGATCACCTGTTGACCACGAGACTTCGACCTATGTGTGACGTCGCTGTCTCCGCACTTGGAGACTTACAATTCCTGCAAGTGTTTCTACTGGAGGCCACTATATGACAATATAATCACACTGTTAACAAGGTGCTCCCCACATGGCGGGAATCCACCTTCTATGTTGTCTCACATCATTGTTGTCAGGTGAGCACCGTTCACTACACTCTGTAGCATGACGTGGAGTCGCAAATCCCATCTCTGAGGGACTTAGGCACTGCGGTTCCCTGCTCTGGACTTCGTTAGGGCAGGAGGTTGCAGCAGGATGTTAAGCCCGATTGGAAATGTTATCTTTGCACTTTCACATGTCTTCTTCTATTATCTTTTCCAGCCTTAGCCTCAAGTGGGGTCACGCGACCCCCATCTGCTACATTAGACAAAAGCATAGGGCAGCCATTCTTCTCTGTTTCTTGTCCCCACGCGTGACGACTGGGAAATGGTGCTGCGCCTGAGCAGCCCTGAGTGCATAGCGTTCTGCTCCCTGACCCCCCGGGGAGCGCAATCAGGGTCAACATCTGAGCTAAGCTCTCTTGCCAGTCTTTCTTGACAGCGAAAGGTCTCTTCTAATGAAACATGGATCGAGGACACATGTTCAAGGTGGTAAAATAGCCTGGTGCTGCAGAGAAAAATAAACCACGACCATTGCAAGCCATTTATTCTCCTGATATCTTAAAGTGTATTAACCCCAAGGGTCAAACAGCCATGGCATTGTCTTGCCTTTTGTCCCCGGCATATCAGAAATCACAGATGTGATGTTGAGAATCTCTGTGACAGGATTTCGAGGGTCAGAATAACTCATCTAGTAAATTGGTTGCCTTTCTCGTTGGCTCTGGCCTTTATCAAGCCAAAATCCTGGGTGGTTTTTGAGCTCTGGTGATGTTCTCAGAAGCATGCTTGGGTATGAAACATTACACTCCATGAACTGTCCTTAAGGACATTATAGCCTGCGTTGGAAGGTATAATTAAATATACAGAGGAAACTCCAGGTTATGCAATTCACAATTACCCAGATCTAAATGCCTGGAGAAACTGAGGGAAGATCACAGATGGAGCTTTAACGGTGATAAAAGGAAGAGGAACTTATCTGTGCACGGTCTGAAGGAGAAACACAAGTATTAAAAGATAGAGTCAGGTGATATGTTTGAAAGCATCCACTCTTGGGAGGTTTATTGCCATCGACAGTGAGATATACCACAGATAGCTTCCATCAAGTCAGGAGCCCTCAATGTTCCGTTTTTGACAAGAAAGCAAGAGAGAGGCCAAAGCAAGCAAATACTTCCTGATCTTTTTCGTCAACTTTCTTTGTTGGTGAGGTGTAGTTTGATGGTAGTGCCGAATGAAATTCTCAACATCTTTGAAGCAAGCATTGTTTCTCGTCCAACTACTGTCAGGAAAGAAAACTAGTGCATTTAATTATTTGTAGTGGGGAAAAACTGCATTCAAAATGCTTTGGTAGTGAGTGAAGCGTGGTGGTGCACACTTTTCATCCCAGCACTCAGGAGGCAGAGGTAGGAGGATCACTGTGAGTCTGAGGTCAGCCTGAGACTACAGAGTGAATTCCAGGTCAGCCTGGGCAAGATCCTATAAAAACCTCATAAAAACAAAACAAACAAAATTTTTAAAAATGTGTTTGGAGGGCTGGGGAGGTGGCTTAATAGGTAAGAGCACTTGCCCAACAAGCAGGAGGGCCTGATGAGTCCTGAGTTCAATTCCCCGGCACCCATGCTCACTGTTGCTCATTGCCATGCATGTGTGTCACTTCAGTCCTATGGGGATTTGAGACCAAAGATTCACTGGGTTCACTGGTCAGCCAGTCTGACTCAAAAACTACAACTCGGGCTGGAGAGATGGCTTAGTGGTTAAGGCGCCTGCCTCCTAAGCCTAAGAACACAGGTTCCAATCTCCAGGTCCCACGTTTAGCCAGATGCAAAGAGACACAAGGGCGCAATGCCGCACTTTGACCACAAGGGGGCGCATGCATCTGGATTTCGTTCACAGCAGCTGAGACACTGCTGGCGCGCCCATCTCTTATCTGTCTCCCTCCTCCTCTCTCTCTCTATCTCTCTCCAAAATAAATAAATAAATAAATAAATAAATAAATAAATAAATAAATAAATAAATAAAATAAAAACCACAACTGCAGATTCAGCGAAAGATGCCAGCTAAGGAAAAGATATTTGAGAGTGATAGAGAAGGACACCCGATGCTCTCATCTGGTGCCTGTGCATGGGGAAGGGTGCACATCTGTGTACATATGTCACACATTCCAGACCACATGCGCACACATGCAAAAACAAAGAAGCTCATGAATCTAGGTGCCAACATTTGAGCATTCAAAAGACAGAATGGGGGCTGGAGAGATGGCTTAGCGGTTAAGGTGCTTGCCTGCAAAGCCAAAGGATCCAGGTTTGATTCCCTAGATCCCATGTAAGCCAGATACACAAGGGGACGCATGCATCTGGAGTTTGTCTGCAGTGGCTAGAGGCCCTGGTGTGCCCATTCTTTCTCTCTCTCTCTCTTTCTTTCCCTCTCTGACATAAATAAATAAATAAATAAATAAATAAATAAATAAATAAATAAATAAATATAAAATCTTAAAAAAAGACAGAATGAAATTCTAGATATGTTCCCCCAATTTTTTTTTATATTCTCAGAAATACATTGGTGACATTCTTAAAAAAAAAAAAATTAGACAACTGTTAGTCCGTGGACCCAAGTTTCACTGATGAACCGAAACAGAAAGTCTTATGCTTTTAGAAATAATACAACACTTTGTACTTCTGATGGTCCTTTCATCTAGGGTGCTCAAGGCACATTAAAGGGAAAATAGAAATAGGGGGACACGGGAGTGCTAATAGCCCGGTTAAAAAAAGTATAGAAATATTCTATACAGATCAAGGTCAAGCGTTTCCAAGTGGATCAATACTGTTACTGCATCATTCATGATCTGACACATGGCCCCAGTGGCCCCTGTGGATCTGTGGTGGAAAACAGAGCACAGGAACTGACACTGCACAGGTATTCCCAAAAAACTCCAGTCTTGCCACGGTTCTTTAGAGCTGAGAGTTTTAATATATTTGAAGTCCTGGTCTAATACCTCATCTGTTTCCTAGTGGTGTTTTAGATTCTACTGTACAAATTGTAGTGAGAAAGCACCAACAACACATATACCAAGAAAATATTTCCTTAGCACCCCATACTCTGTGGAGGCAATTTCACCGAAGTCAGGCAAAATTCAACCACAAAGGTGCCTCGCTCATTCCATTCTGTTTTGCTGTAACAAAATACCATATGCTGTTTTACCAAATTAAAAAAAAAAAAAAGGTTGTTTGGTTCATAATTGTGGTGGCTGGAAATTCTAAACAGTACGACAGTGGCATTTAGTTAGGGCACCATGGCTGTGTGACAGTGTGGTAGATAAATGGCGTCCCCGGATGAGACAAAGGGAACAGTGGAGAGCAAGCCAGGCCAACAACACACTTCATGAGAAATGGATTAATTTCTCATAAAGTTTCCATCACCTCTCTGAATGTCTCCATCACTCCAGGTCTGTGACAAGGGAGAATTAAATCTTAACATGAGTTTTGTGTTGGAACAAATCACATTCTAACCATAGCAACAGGGTAAAAGGTGATACCTCAAAGTGTCCTTTGGGCCTCTCTGTACATAGCCAACCAGTAAAGACTGTCCACCCTTACTCTTTGTGAAAACTATACAAACACGCTTAAACTTTTACATCCTTCTTCGTCACCAAATAGTATAGACTTTTGGGATAGCTGATGGACCTAAATTTTCCCCAGTCATTAAGGATATCTTTTCCTTATGTTGATATACGACTCTTGATAAAACATTTTCGTTTGCTAAGCTCAGTTTATTTGCCAATATAGTGAGGATTTTGTAGTATAATCCTTCGTTCTTTCTGGCAATAAAATCATGTGATTCTATTTAAAACATTCATTTAGAGCTTGGCCCCTGTAAATATACCATATGGCTATTATACTAAATTCCTAAGAATTTATAAGAAACATGAATGCCTAACAAAAATAGAAAGCCTTAGTGCATTCGGGCATTCTTACACTCACTTGTCGCAGTGAAATTCTGTTCTTTTGCAAGGGAAAAGCACATCAGTTTCTATGTCCTCATCAACAGCTTATTAAATATAATTGCTGGGGCTGGAGAGATGGATTAGCAGTTAAGGCACTTGCCCGCAAAGCAAAGGAAAGGAAAGAAAAAAACATTGCCCATATTAATTCAGATCTACAAGGTGGAGCATGTGCCTGGAATTTGTTTGCAGTGGCTTGAGGCCCTGATACACCCATTCTCTCTAGATGCCTCTCTCTATATATCAAATAAATAAATAAAATATATAAATCATATAATTTTCACAGCAAAAAAATGATGTAAAATATTGGTGAGGGATATCTCTAGATGATGGAACTTTTCATGAAAGACCAGCATGTACCAGCCAAAATATATTACTAACAGTGGGCACTCCTCCGGGTGGCAGAAGCAGCAGCTAGCGTGTTTCTGTGTTGAGTATGTGGTATTAGCCTCCGTTGCAGATGCCCCTGGGAGTGTGACCATGCTCAGTGACCCCCTGCCTTCCTGCCATCTCCTTCCCTCTTCTGCTCCATCATCTGGGTTTTGAAACTATGCTGACAGTTGAATGCTAAGGGGAGAAATCCACTCACCTGCTCATTCGGCCCCACAAAAGTACAAATCTATAGCAGAAACTCCCCAAACCCTTCTATGGATTCATTTAGCAAACACTCCTAGGTTTGAGCTATGGATGGAGTATACTATGTTCGAGAGGCTTCAACGGGAGTGCGCATCAAATCCTCTGAGAATCTTTAAAAGGGAAACACAGGTTTCACAACTCTAGCAGGACCAGAACAATCAGGACCTCTGGGCATGAGACCAGGTGGATGATCTCGAAAGGTAACGTGGGGTGACCCAGTATATTTGGCATCAGCACACTGACCACGGCCAGGGAGAAACCTGTCTGGTTGATGGAGACACATAGAAATTCTGAGTGTCATTGAGAGTAACCACTATGCATCTTTCTTATGGAAAAATTACCCGTTTCACTAGCTGCACATTGCCAAGACCAAACTGCTCTATTTCATTGTAAATTAAACTCTCTTGGACATTGGCATAATCTTCTCTTGTACATGTAGTTCACCTACCCATTAAAGGTAACGATGGACTCAATTTCAAAAAAAAAAAATATTGGAAAACATCCTTCATGAAGAAAGGATTAGCCTGGAAGATAATAATAGGTGTGCCCAAAAAAGTTAAGAATGAGAAAGATAAAGGTCTCTTTGACATTATTGACGTGTATTCTCTTAGATAACTTGTGTTAATTCCTGAGGGCCTTCGCTTCTTTATCCTGGGCCAGCCAGAAAGCGTGAGAAAGAGGAGATATTGTTAGTTGCTACTTCAAAGGGCAGGGCAGGAAGAATTCACTGAGGTCAGGTAACATGTATAGCAATCCCATTGCTTGGTGCTCCAACCCGTATCATTTCACACATTCCCCATAAGACCTGCACTGAAATATGCTCATTGATATTATTCTTACAGATCAACAAAGGACTTATCCAGACCAAATGTGGTAATAAAGGGAAATATTTTAACACACACAAAGGACAGGGAGAGATTAAAATCCTAATTACAGATGCTAAAAAGTGAATGGGTCGGTGGTAATGGCCTTAGTAGCCTCTGGAAAGCTGCATCAAAAGGGTCACGAGTAAGCCAGGCGTGGAGGCACACCTTTAATCTCAACACTCAGGAGGCTGAGGTAGGAGAATTGTGATGAGTTTGAGGCTAGGTTGGTCTATGGAATGAGTTCTAGATCAGCCTAGAAGAAGATCCTGCCACAAAAACAATCAATAGTGACAAATTTAATAAAAAATAGTATCTATACCACAAACTCCATAAAAAGCACAAGAAGTAGTAGCTACAACACTTGTAAGTAGATAAGCATATAGATATAGAGATAGAGTATTTACTCCTTCCTATTTATGTGAGCTCCTATTGTATATAACTAGGGAACTGCTTCTCCATATCCTGTCAAAAACCTGGAAGTCTCTTTTCTGTAGAAAGTTTCATGGAGGAACATTGGGTAGAAGTAAAAATAATAGTAATGCTTCTCTCTATTTCTTTTTATTTTTTATTTTTTGTTTTTGGAGGTAGGGTCTCACTCTAGGCCAGGCTGACCTGGACTTCACTATGTAGTCTCAGGGTGGCCTTGAACTCATGCGATCCTCTCACCTCTGCCTCCCAAGTGCTGGGATTAAAGGTGTGCACCAACATTCCCAGCATGCTTCTCTTTTAAAATATAGATAACAACAAAGAAAGAAAAACAAAAAAATTGCAATAAAATATAGATAATAAACAGAAGATTACAAATAGGATTTTATGTGGTTTTTAGAATTTTTTGAAGTATGCATTTCCCAGAATTTTGAAACCAGACTCTGACAACCTAGACACAATTCATAGAATCTCTATGTAGATTTTGGCTGTCCCAGAGAACAAGACTTGGCATGAGAACATCAAGGTTCTTTGTCATACTTGTGTAGCTGAGGTGACCCTATACAGAATTCAAGAATGGAAAATCACTTCCATAAGTTCACAACTTCTCATCAATGACTAAGAGTCCGCATTCTCTATGAACAGGGCGTCAGAAATCCCTAGGCAGTGAAAGAAACCCTCTACTCTGAAAGTCAAAGATGGCCTCAAAAAGAGAGATGAAAATTGAGACTCTATACGATAAGAAAATATTAAAAACAGAGCAATAAGGGAAGATATTGACTTTATGAAAAAGAGACATGGTAGTGTTTCAGTTTAATATTTAGAGGACAAAAAGTAACCCTTGGAAATTAAAAAATGTGAAACTGGAAAGATTTTTTTTTTTTTTTTTTTTTTTTTTTGAGAGAGAGAGAGCCAGAGAGAACCAGAGAGAGAGGGAGAGGAGGGAGAGGAAGACAGATAGAGATGGGCACGCAGTCTCTCAGCTGCTATGAACGAAATCCAGATGCGTGTGCCCCCTTGTGGGCAAGTGCGGCATTGCGCCCTTGCGTCACTGCATCTGGCTAAACATGGGACCTGGAGATTGGAACCGCTGGAGATTGGAACCAGTGTTCTTAGGCTTAGGAGGTAGGTGCCTTAACCGCTAAGCCATCTCTCCAGCCCCTGGAAAGATGTTTTGAAAGATAAAGCTGAGACAATCTTCTCTCCCCACCCACACAATGAGTATAAGATGGATTTAACAAAAGAAGGAAATTTTAAGCTATTCAGGAAGTGAGATCAAGTATAACACTTTGTTGCATTAAATTTCCCCAGGGAAGTGTGAACAGGCATCTGTTCACCCCAGGTAAGGCACCAACTGCATAACAAAGTAATAATTTGACCAGCTGGGTGAACCAGTGGATCCATTTGGGCTTACCTACAGAGCACTTGTGAAGGGGGAGTCAGCAGAACATTGGTGACCCCTGACAAACAGCATTCCTGCAAAGTCTCACTCCATCATGGACGACAGCCTCATCCGAGAGGCATCATAGACTCGCTCTTCCAGTTATCCTTCCATTCTTGTATACTCCAGCAGCTCCCATGATCATTTGCAACTGGGAGGAAGCAGTAGGGAATAATGGCTGCCATCCCAAATAAGGGTCCTGTGGCTTCTCCCTGCTTCTACTAAGGATAGTCTGTAAATCCATTAGCACAGGCCTTGGTGCCACTCCACTGTTCTGCTTAAATAGTTACCATGGCTACCAGTTCAAAGTAATCTCTACTGCAAAATGACAATGAAATGATCATGTGATGTTAGAGGAAAAAGCCATGCTATAACACAACTATTATAGAATTTTTTTTTTTAATGTATGCTTGGACACAAGAATAAATGCTTAAATTGGGACATTCTCTTGTGCACCAAGAGCAATGGTTAAAATAAAATCTATGCTGTGATAGTAATCAGGAACCCAAGAACATTTAAACACTGCCCAAATAAGAATCTCCAACACCTTTTATTTTTCTATTGACAACTTCTATAACTATAGACAATAACTCATGGTAATTCCCTCCTCCACCCCACTTTCCCCTTCACAACTCCATTCGCCATCACATCCCCTCCCCCTCTCAATTAGTCTCTCTTTTATTTTGATGTCGTCATCTTTTCCTCCTATTATGAAGGTCTTGTATAGGTAGTGGCAGGCACTGTGAGGTCATGTATATCCAGATTATTTTGTGTCTGGAATAGTGCATTGAAGGAGTCCTACCCTTCTTTTGGAGCTTATATTCTTTCTGCCACCTCTTCTGCAACCCACATCTTTAAGGAGCAAAATGCCTTATAATGATCAAACCCAAGAAAAGAATTTGAGTTGTCATTTGAGCAATCATAAAAATGATGCTTGACAATCTTTGAGGTAAGTTCTAACAAAAAAAGCGTTCTCTACTAAATAGATATAAATATCATAAAGTATGTAAGACATACAATAAATAAAAATGTTTACTTCTCAGTCATTTGTTTTGAAAGCTACTAAATTGTATGGGTATCCCAAGAAAATGAAAGAAGAAAGTAGGAGGTATAGCGGACACTGGATTCAAAAAGAGATAAGTATGTAGAATCCTCCAAGGTATTGAGAAGAGTAATCCTATGATGACAGCCGATGGTTGTGCTCAGACTGGAGTGAACCAGAAGTTTCTATGAGTGAATATGGTAAAAACAAAATGAAGCAGCATGCCTATGATGGTAGGCCGAGTGCTTGGATTTAAACTAGTGATACTTATGAAGACAATCCAGCTATAAACAAGACAACCACCAACCCCAGAAAGATTGAAGAAAAGAAAATAATATCATACATCACATCACTCTGGGGTGAATACATTCCCATGATTAACATAGACACTCAAGGCGTATTTAAACAAAATGATGACATATCCACAAAATGAAGGCAGAGGAGGGGGATTAAGACAGAATGATAATCTCACTTGACAGAAATGGAAGTCAATTATTGATGCCTGTATCTGAAATTAAGTAGTGAAGGGATGTCTGAGGGAGAAGAAATGGGAATTGTAGGATGAGGAGAAGCAGAAATAAATCCTTTCAAAACAAACCTATGACAATATTTGACCACCCAAACCATTGCATGGAAGTCTGCTTTGCATACTTGACTATTTCAACAGACCTAGTGACACAATTCAACAGCTTTACTGACGCACACTTGTGGATCAGCTATGTCAGTGTAGTGCTTTTCTTAATGTAAAGATTTTTTTTCTGTAGGAAAGATGGTTTGAATTTCTTTATCCTTCCTAAAATGATGACTTCACTGATAAACTAATATGTTTGTATTTGGTATTTCCAAATACCACTCGCCTGTTTTGTTAGAAGTCAGAATTTAATAAAAACAGCTTTTAAAATGAAAGACCAATTTCCAAGGATTGTTGGCCATCTATCTTTAAGGCCTGCTTTTATTAGATGAAGGCTCTGTGAATTCATTTAACCACCAAAAGCTGGATTTTGACCATGAGGAACATATCCAGGTCCTAAAGAGAAGAACACATATCCTAATTTATGGGCTCCTGACTCCTATCATCCTATTGAAATTTGAAACTGTCCAAGGCTATGGCTTTTTAAGCTGCCTTTGTTTGTGTTTTTTTAACTCTATTTTTTTTATTGACAACTTCTATACTTACATACAAAAAATGCATGATAGTTCCCTCCCCTCCCCCATTCCCGTTTAGAACTCCAATCTCCATCATATCCCCTCCCTCTCTCCATTAGTCTCTCCTTTAATTTTATATCATCATCTTTTTCTTCTATTATGAGGGTCTTGTGAAGGTATTGCTAGGCACTGCAAGGTCATGGATATCAAGGCCAATTTCTGTCTGGGCAGTTGCATTGTAAGGAGTCGTACCCTTCCTTTGGCTCTTACCTTCTTTCTGCCCCCTCTTCTGCAATGGGCCCTGAGCCTTGGAGGGTGTGACAGAGATGTTTCAGTGCTGGGCACTCTTCCATCCCTTCTTCTCAGCACTATGTTGCCTTTTGGGTCATCCCAGTGGTCATCGCCATCTGAAAAGAGAAGCTTCTCTAACCAGAAGTGAGAGTAGCATTAATATGTGAATATGAACATTGAGCGTAGTGCTTTCAGGGAAGCTTGGTGGGGATAATATATACATTTAGCCAGACAAGAGCAGGCTTTATACCCCTAAGGCTCATGACCTCCCCTGCCATAGACTTTTGCTTAGTTTTTTCATTACCAGGCATGTATTCTCTCCCATAGAGAGGGCCTTCAGTCCAATGATGGAGCAGTTGGTTACCCCAAGAGCAGACATGCCAGTATTGTACCCGTTCAGTCATTGGGCCTGTATTGCCAAACTTCAATTTTCAGTGTCCACTGTTTTCACTGCTGATGACTTCTGTCTCCCATATGGCTACATGCAGTGCAGCTTTTTCCAGCTTTCAGTTGGCTCATCTACAGGGAGAAGGTTTTCTGCTCAGCCCCAGCTTGATTTCTCAGTGACCTTGCCTCTCAGGCAAGAGATGTCTTCAGCAATAGGGTCTTACCATCTGTTTCTCAAGGGAAACCAAGGGCTTTGGCAATAGCTTTTAATGTTTTGGAGGCTACCAGGACCCATTGGATTGTCACAGTTCCCTTCTTATGACCTAGCTAACACAGCAGTGATATTCCTAGCAGAATAGCATAGAAACAGAATAGTATAACTTTGCTTCAGAAGGTCCAACTTTTTACATCCTTATCATTGCACAGTCTGGCTCATTGTTGAGTTATGAGTCTCATTCATTTCAGTGGAGCAGTGGAGTCCGGAAAGGACATCACGAGAGCGTCTCCTCTGATCCTCATCTCTGAGCTCACCTCTCTCTGGAGCGCTCCGTGACATGCGTCTCTTCAGAAACTTACAAACGGTGAGGGGTTTGTGTTTGTTTATTGGTTTTTCGAGGTAAGATCTCCTCTAGCTCAGGCTGACCTGGCATTCACTATGCAGTCTCAGGGTGGCCTCTAACTCATGACGATCCTCCTACTTCTGCCTCCCGAGTGCTGGGATTAAAGGTGTGTGCCACTATACCCAGCTCAACCTGTGAGCTTTAATGTCTCCCAAGGCTTTTCACTGGCAAGTCAACATCATGCCATTCCAGCTGTCAGCATCTCTCTCAGTCACACTGCTGTATAAATTATTTGAAAATTATCTTGATTCCTCTCATGCTCCAACATAGGATGCCAACACATCAAGAAGGAGACTACAATATCACCTGGGGTCACCTATCCAGAGTACTAAAGGGAATTTATACAATATTCCACCGTAGAGCTATGGACATGCATTTCTAGAATTTGTGACTATGTTCTGTGACTAAGGTCAAGGAAAAACAACAACCCAACACAGGCAGGAAGGATGAGTGGTTACAAGTGATTCAAGAATAAAGATGGGGCTCACCCCTAGCAGGAAAAAACAAAACAAAACAAAGCAACAGCTGAGGTGATTGCTAAAGCTAAAACAAAGGATGGGTGGACAGGGGAGAAAAGCAGCTTTAAGTACCGAGTACAATCATCTGACCAGTGACAGAAGTCTAGAATAAGGTCATTAATACTGTTTCCTACTTATTTGGGCTTGATTACATCCTCTCTCTCTCTCTCTCTCTCTCTGTCTCTCTCTCTCTCTCTGTGTGTATGTGTGTGTGTATGTGTGGTATATGTGTGCTTTGTGTGCATATAATAAAGAAACACTTTGTTTCTTCTCAGTTATTATTTTATCATGTAATATAAGATGCTTTGATTATACACCATACTGTGTATGCATTGTTGTTTTTACATAACAATATTTAAATAATGAGTCATTTGGAAGAAAAATAAACCCAGAACTTGAACTCCTGTCTGGATAAATGTTTATGATGATTTGGTTGCACACAGAATATTGCATCCCATTAGGAAGACATGTGGGAGTGTTTTGACCACATGTATGGTGTGTATTTTACTGGGGGTACATTTGGCGAAGGTGTTCCTGTGGGCCAGAATGACTAGGCACGGGCCTGTGCTGATGAATGTTTCATATCAAGTCGAGTGGACCAAGGGCTTCTCAGCCATTTGAAGAACCATCGTTGGTGTCTTTGATTTCAAAGGAAAGTGGCAGTTTTTCTTGCCCCCAGACCTCCCAGCTCTCCATCTGGAACTTACCCCATAGACTGTCCTGGGTTCAAGCCTTCAAACTTGGGTTCAAGCCACATCACAATCTCTCTTGGGTCTTGTCAGTTGCATTTGGGACTTAAATCCTCTCCTTCTGTTATACAGCTCCTTACGTTGTGATGTCCGGCTTTTCTAGATAATGGTAACTAGCACATACAGTGGTTGGAAATAAATATCATTTCTGGTTAAGGCTAAAAGGTTACTATACAACTGTTCATTGGCAGATGTGGGTATCTAGAAAGCCATTCGTTTTAAAAATACAAACAAAATAGAATTATTCACAATAAGAATGCTACTGCGTTTTGTAAAAATGTTTTCAAATCCTTCCCATAAAAACTTATCACCTGCCTGGGTATCATCTTGCCCTTGACTAGAAGAACCATAAAGTCTCTGAAAAAAACCTTATGATGTACAGATCTCAGAAAGTTCTAAATTAGTAATGTATTGGTTAACTGACTAATATCTCTGTGCAGTTTGCATCTAAATAAAATCTGTCTGAATCTCAGCTGAATTTGAAATCTTTGGTAATACAGAAATATTTACTTCCGGTTGTCTAACTTAGCTTACAACAAACCAAGAATTCTGTCCGCAAAGATTTTGCCTGATCAGAAAAAGTTTCTTCAGCTTTATCCAGGAAGTTAAAATCTAATTTCACAATGCCAGACAGAAATGGTTCAGAGTTGTTTGGGTTTTTCTGTGGACAGCATGATCTGTTCCTCTAGAGAGGGTCAGCCTGAGAAACCTCACTTCTGCCAGCTCGCTTTATCTTCACTGCCCAAGTTTAAGCACAATCACCTGCAGAGAGAGACTGGAAACTCTAAATAATGCACCAGAAGATCAGCGGGGAGCCACATACCTTATGAAGGGCAAGCAAGTCTCATTTCTCAGAAACCAGTTTCCCTTAAACACTCTCACATCAACTTCTGTAATCAAAGATAAGTGTCTGTAGATTTAACCAGTGATAGAGCACAATGCAGCATCTTCTTTCTGAAGCCTCTAGCCTGCCAAGGAAAACAATTCAGGAGCAGAAGAACAGAGATTCAAGATGCCCATATCTGCAGCATTCTGTACTTGCGAGACTGTCCTAAGATATGTGTCTCAAATTATCCATGCATTCTTTCTTCCCAAGGAAGTGCAAACCACAGGTTTCTTTCATGGTGGTTGCATTCAGAATCTAACCAATGCTGGAAGAAACGACTATTACAATTGATGCCTTGTGTCCCAGTAGCTTCCAAATAACATTATACTGATGATTATTTGGGGCACACAAATGTTCAGTCTTTAGATTCACAGGAAACATGAGCCCAATCGCAGACAATCTTAGCTAAGTGGCATATCCAATCTCTCTCTCCGTCTTCCTGCTTCTATTTGGGTGCTAAAAAGAAAAAAAGTAAGTGCTGGTTTAACATTGAGATAACATAATGTGAAAGTTTGAGAATAATAATAATAATAAAAAATATAAGTCATGGCCCATTTCCTCTTTTTTCTCTGACAGTTCAAAGTCAAGCCATTAATAAGAATGTCAAGAAATTCTAAGGAAAAGATGTTTGATTTGAGTATTTGAATCAATGGAGTCCTGAAGATAAATGAAAATTTTATATATGTGAAGCAGAGGGAGCAAAAGTATATCAACATTACTTTAAAACTCAGGAAAATATGGAGTGCAGTGAGCTCCTGGTTTTCTAAGGATAATAGGAAAAGAGGTTTAAATAACAAAATAGATTTTTACATTAAGTAGAAAGAAGCAGCAACCCCCAACAACAACCACAGCAGCGAGAGAGTTAATTACATATCTTTTTTATAAAACAGATATCAAATAGACTATTTAACTAAACTTAAAGATTTATGACAGACTATTTTCCTCCTGAATTGACTATTTTACTAAATAAACCAAATAAAGCTATTATCCTTTGAATCTCCAATCAATCTAAGAATCGCTAAATTCTCCATCAGATTTCCCAGAGAGACCATTAATTTAGCTATTGCTGTGATGTTTGAGAAAAATAATTAGGAGAATCAATACAAAGAACCTTTTCTGTAAGAGATGAATTGATAGTGATATATCTGATATGATTTCAATCATTCCAGGAAGCTGGGAGGAGTTATTGTGGGGCTTTGTGCATAGCACAGTCTGTCTAGCTGACACGTTCTGGGTCCTGTGTCACAGTACACACCGCCAGCCCCCAGATGGCTGTAATCCCATCTCTTCCTATGAGGGAGGTGTTTGATGATTTCCTAGGGCGCTTTTAGTAATAGAAGATAAATCCCATGTTTGTTACTGACCTTACCAGGGAAATCTAGCAGTTCACAAACATACTCGTTCATACTCAAAGCTAGAACCCAAAGAAACACTAGCCATTTCCACAGGCTTGGTTTTGATTGCTCTACTTTTCGGTGATCCTTAGTATATAGTGGCCAAGGTGAAAGTTAGGCATCAAAAGTCATTTTACTTGAGTAAAAAGAAATGATACTAATAAATATCTGTGAAGTAACATACTTATATCTCTCAAAGGAAATCAGACTAAGGGACATACACCTGCTTTATAATATCATTCAAGAGCTGCTAGGATGGGGGTGGGGAATGGCCAACATTGCTGTGTGCAGGCAGGGGACACTGCTATGTGACAACCAACCTGACAAGATGTACACACCTGTGCAATAGTGGCCAACACCTGATGAAGCCATACAAAGTTTCTGCTTAATAAAAAAGAAATATACCCTACCTCAAAAAAAAAAAAAAAGAGAGATATAAAGTGTATGTGTGTGTGTGTGTGTGTGTATGTGTGTGTCCCATGGAAAAGATGTATGCATCAGAAATTCAGCCTGCAGCCTGCTTTAAAATGGTCTGTGAACTAAGAATGATTTTTACATTTTAATTGGTTGTATAAAAACTGCACAGACATACCCTAAAAATAATATGAAATTTAGGAACAAATATGCCATGAACAGCAGAAATGTTTGTTATTTGAACTTTGGCAGCAAAAGCTTACTGCTCCTTAGTTCATTAAGCAAGTTCATTTCTTCATTCTTCATTTTTGGCAAATCCATGTGTTATTTATAACTTCTATAATATATTCAGATCAGGAGAAATTGTATATAGATTCCTATTGAAACTATAATGCACCCTAATTTTAACTCACATATTATAGAAATGCATACAAAATAATTTAACTCATTTCTCAACATCTTAGTGATCAGATTACTTTTGATAAAAAATAAATTTTATCAACAATTTGTGATCTTATTGTTAATATTCTTCCACTGATGGATAAGGAAAATGTAACTGTAAAATTAATAATCTTGTCTCTGGGGAAGTTAGTATTAATATAAAACAAAATTAATTTAATTATATATTATCAAAATGGAATGAACGTTATTAAAATCAGTCTTTGGGTATTTTTCTACACATGTAAATTTATAAAAATACTTTAGTCCATTTCTATTTAAAATATTTTTTATTTATTCATTTATCTATTTGCAAGCAGAGATAGAAAAAGAGAGAAAAGAGAGTGAGAGAGGGAATGGACATGCCAGGGCCCTCTGCCACTGCAAACAAACTCCAGATACATGTGCCATTTTGTACCTCTGGCTTTACATGGGTACTAGGATATCAAACCCTAGCCATCAGGTGTAGCAAGCAAACTATTTTTTATATTTTATTTATTTATTTGACAGAGAGAAAAAGGGAGAGAGAGAAAAAAAAGACAGAGAGAGGGTGTTCCAGGGCCTCCAGCTACTGTAAACAAACTCCAGATGCATGTTACCCCTTGTGAATCTGGCTCACATGGGCCCTGGAGAAACAAACGGGGACCCTTTGGCTTTGCAGGCAAATGCCTTAACCACTAAGCCATCTCTCCAGCCCTGAAAGCAAACATTTTTAACCCTAAGCCATCTCTCCAGCCTAGGGTCAATTTCTTTTCATTATTGATTAACTCAAAGTGGAATAACTGTTGCGTTTTGTCACTTTTCAAAGTTATTCTTTCTAGAAAAATGAGTTTGTATAAGATCAGAGTTTGTTACTCAGATGAAGCAAGTTTGTGAAATTCAACGTGTAAGACCCTAAGTTTTAAACTGTGATTTGCAACCCCAAAATAAATATGACGATCACCAAACCTTTTAACCACTTTAAAGTATACTGAATGGGCAGTGACCAAAAAAAAAAAAAAAAAAAAAATCAAAATCAAGCATGAAATGTCTGAGGGTTCTGGCAGACCTTTCCAATGCTATATCATGTGACTTCACTGCCACCTTAGTTCTCACTCACTGGGGGAACATCTCACCCCTGCCAGCGGGGTTTACCTGCAACAACCTTTCAGGTAAAAATTTCTCTCCCCAAGCAGAATACTTCTGCACTCTGCCCTCTCCCCTCTTATTTTTTTAAATTATATTGTTGGATTGGGAAGTTTTAAGAAGTTTCCTAATTAATATCTCTTCTCCAGCAGGCACATCAAGAGAACCTGGTATGCAAAGTAAGTACTGAATATTAATGATGTGGATTGAATGGGTGAAGGAGATATAAATTTCTGAAAATGACCATAAATTGTTGATAACAAGTTGGATACTTTTTCCATTCAGGCACTGCTATGATTTGAATGTTTCCTTTAAAAAGCGTGTGTCAGGAATATGAAGCCTAGGGACCCAGGTTTGATTCCTCAGGACCCACATAAGCCTGATGCACAAAGTGGCACATGTATCTGGAATTCATTTGCAGTAGCTACAGACCCTGGCATGACAATTCTCTTTTTCTGCACCCCTCTCTCAAATAAATAAATAAATAAATAAATAAATAAATAAATAAATAACATTAAAGCAATTCAAAAAGCATGTGTTGGATACTTTTAACACACCAGTGCTGGAAGCTGGAGCCCAAGGAGATATGATTATGTATTAGAAAACTAGATCTTACCGGGCGTGGTGGCACACGCCTTTAATCTCAGCACTCGGGAGGCAGAGGTAGGAGGATCACCATGAGTTTGAGGCCACCCTGAGACTACAGAGTGAATTCCAGGTCAGCCTGGGCTAGAGTGAGACCCTACCTTGAAAAACAACAACAAAAAAAAAAAAAAAAAAAAAAAAGTAAAAGAAAAGAAAAGAAAAAAGAAAACTGGATCTTGAACTTCCCTCAACACAGAATTGTGAGATAATAAATCCCTACTTACTATATTTCATATAGTGATACAGAGTGAGATGTTTTGCAATAGGACAAAGGGTCATTCAGGTAAATTTCCTTTAACTTAAATGCTAACACCAAATACTAAGACAGAAGAATTGAAATTGGAGAATGAAGTTTAGAAGTCACAGTCATATAACTTATTTCTGAGAATAAAATATTTTGGGGGGCTGGAGAGATGGTTTAGCAGTTAAGGCACTTGCCTGCAAAGCCAAAGAACCGAGGTTTGACTATCCAGGGTCCATGTAAGGCAGATGCACAAGGTGACACATACATCTGGAGTTCATTTGCAGTGGCTGAAGGCCCTGAGTGCCCATTCTCTCTCTCTCCCCCCTTCCCTCCCTTCTTCCTTCCCTCCCTCTCTCCCTCCCTCTGTCCCTCCCTCCCTCCCTTTCTTTGTAAAGTAAATAAATAAAAAGAAAAACAGATATTTAAAAACTATTTTAGGAACATTCATTACTAAAAGTATTTGACATATATCATTGCATTTTGACATGTCCTTTGTTCCATAATGGATGGCTATAACCACAGTAGTGTTAAATAGAACAATAAAAATCTCAAGGAGAAGAAAAGATTGGAATGCTAGCTCAAATCCAATATATATGCATATATATATTTAAGGCTGGAGAGATGGCTTAGTGGTTGAGGTGCTTGCCTGCAAAGCCAAAGGACCCAGGTTCAACTCTCCTGGACCCACATAAGCCACATGCACAAGGTGACACATGTGTCTGCAGTTAGTTTCCAGTGGCTAAAGGCTCTGGAATGCCCATTCTTTCTCTCTCTCTCTCAAATAAATAAATGGAACATATAAAATAAACTTTTTTTTTTTTTTTTTTTTCAAGGTAGGGTCTCACCCTAGCTCAGGCTGACCTGGAATTCACTATGTCGACTCAGGGTGGCCTCGAACTCACTGTGATCCTCCTACCTCTACCTCCCGAGTGCTGGGATTAAAGGCATGTGCCACCATGCCCGTCTTAAATAAACTTATTTTTTAATTACAACATAACATTATTCCTGTTTTAAGGGATTTCATATCTCTACTGAATTGATATTGCATAACATTTCATAAGATTAAAAAAATACAAAATTTAAAGTATAATGAAGAGGGTAATTGTTGGCTGTAGCACTTTAGATAGCATATTAGAAATATTTAGAATGATTTATAACTACTTAATTATTCTCCTAATATCCTGTGGAGTCCTGGGATTCCAGGGTGAAACTGAGAAAGGGAAATTTAAGGCACTTCCTGACATAGGAAAAGGTTGGGTTTCAAGAATAGTCTCGCAGGAAAAGTGAGTGATAGAAACTTAATCACTGGGGACATACGAAACTCAAGAGCTAAAATATTAGCAGGTTTATTTTAGGAAGCAATTTTCTGTTGGCTGGAGTTTGTGTGTGTGTGTGTGTGTGTGTGTGTGTGTGTGTGTGTGTGTGTACTGGATTTCTTGCTTAATCTTGCCTTTTTTTTTCTGTTGTCTACCTCCACACTTATATCTGAGTCCATAAAACATCCTTAACACTCAAACTAACATTATTGATGTTCAACCTGACTCATTTCAGCACCCAAAAAAACAGGAAAACAACTTTAATGTGACTGACTGTCTTGATAGCAAAAAGTGCACATCAGGGGCTGGAGAGATGACTTAGTGGTTAAGGCACAAGCCTGTGAAGCCTAAGGACCCCAGTTCGATCCTCCAGGTCCCACATTAGTCAGATGCACATGGTGGTGCATGCGTCTGGAGTTTGTTTGCTGTGGCTAGAGGCCCTGGCACACCTATTCTCACTCTTTCTCTCTCTGTCTGTCTCTAATAAATAAATAAATAAATAAAAGTAAAAATAAAAGTGCGCATCAACTTACCTGATGTGCACCATTCTTTAAAATGACAAAATAATGCAAAACTATCTGTGACCAAACACAGAAAAAATACAACTTTGTGACAGGAAACGCATTTTAATTCAACGAACGGATCTACATTGGGATCGTTTCAGTTGCTGTGAGGGTTCATTAAGACAATTATGCCTTGAGTTCCAGAAAGACACAACTGGCTTGGTCAGGGCCAGTGTTAGTGATTTCCCGCGGTGTGGTGTTTATGATAGCAGCGTAGACTCAGCATGAGGTTACATTTGCCTGGGGGCAGTTGTAACTTAAGTGCTTGCTTTTCTGACATTTGTTCATATTCTTCAGGAAGCAAATGTATTTTTGTTGGTTTGGTGGACCAATCTTTACTCTATGTTAAAAAAAAAAAAAAAAAGAAAAGAAAAAGACATGAGGAAACTATATGGCTTATAAATGAATGTGAAAAAAATGTACTTGCCAGGGGAGGCAGAACCCTGCTGTTTTGGTACAAAGCAGTCTATTATTCTGTACAACACGCTCCTAATACAAAGATACTTTTTCTTAAGAACTAGTATTCTCTAAATTGATGTTTCGCTTCTGTAAGGCAAGAAGTCATGGAAAAAAATACTGGGATGGAATTCAAAGAAATGGATAAAATGCTGCTTTATGCATTAGGCTAGGGAAGCTTCCAAGTTCATCTCGTTGAAAACCATTCAGCAGTGGGGGTGAGGGGAATGCATGCATGTTCCTCAGATCCAACTGACTATTTGAAATTGATCCCATGAGCCTTCAGCAGACAGTGATGGTTCTGTTCTTTGTATAAAATTTCACATTTCATACTGAAACTTTCCCCTTTATAAGGTCATCTCTTTCAGAGGTGCCATGTGTATACAGGATGAGGGAAAGTCTTCAATGAACTTGAAGGAGAAATTAACTGCTGCTGACAGGGATCCTGTCTGAGAGTCAATACTTGTGGGGGGCTTGGGCACTGCTCACTCTACTTCTATTCAGTTAGAAAAAAGATTGAGGATTGTCTACATTCTGAAAGGTCCATTTTGCTGTCCATATATCCCCAAATACTAGCAATTCATGTAAACATCCATCTAAGCATGAAATTGCCTGCCTTGATGTCTGGAGAAAGCCTCCATAGCTCATAGTTCAGTATTCAAGAGTCTATAGCCAGAAAGCTAAATTTGTTTCCTCTCCCTTTGTCCTTCTGAACGGATTTCATGCGATTTGTTTGGATAGCTCTGAGTTCCAAATACCATGCATAGTCAGGGAGACATTTGGTGATATCAGATGTCATTCTTTATTTACACGTATTGTCTAATCTCAAGCTGAATAAGAATACATCATTTTTTCCAGATCTTTTCTTTGGCAAAGTTGAATGTACAGAACAGAATAGTGAAGCTTTAAATAAGCTCTGTGACATACTTACAACCTCTGTACTTAAAAGATTATACATCGTAAATCTTTTGATAGGGGCCAAAATAAAACAACCATGAATTATTCAGTGGCAAGCTGAAAGATGCAAGTGTAGGTTGGTCTAGAGTGCTATTTGTTAAAGCTAAGCAAATAAGAAGGTTCTGGCGGTGTGCCACCTTCTTCCATTTGTGGGTTGAGACTCCTCAAGCACTCTGAGCAGTGCCCTGCCCCTCTAAGGACATCAGTTGTATGTTGTACTGTCATCAAGCAAGCTAAGTGGCATCCGTAGTTTCAGGACCTTTGTTTAGCTATTTGGACTGGATACAGGGAAATCCCTAGGAAATAACCAAATAGTGTTGTTTATATATAAGAAAGAAACTTATTTATAACAGGCTTAAAGCACTTAATCCATGTTGTAAAGTATAATTAAATAAACACCAAATTGTAAAACAAAATGATACACCGAAAACAGATCCATGACTAACAGCATGGTATGCTTGTTAGTATAACTTTGGATGAACTTTTATTATCCAGCGTTGTTCACAAAACGCACAGTAAAAGACAGATTTAGGTCACGTCCTATGGGGAACTTTCTGGTTGTGTGCTGGGGGCCTTGCTCAAGTCACCTGCATCACAGAGATGCAGTTATTACTGTTAACAAAACACAAGCCCCCTAATAATTATCTGAATGGGTACCAGAATTTTGCTCACAGATAGGGCAGAACATACTCCATCATTTCCTCTTTTGGTGATTATACCAACATTGCCTTGCCATCAGAGTGACCTAGATGGTGTGACTGCTCCCTTGTCTGTCTGCCCCATCATCTCTATTCTTTGATTATTTTTCTACATGGCTTTGTCAATTCTGTATACTTTTTTGTGGAGTACATTTCTGAATATCTGACTTTATCTGTTCTTTGCAATGTACCCAAGTTTCAGGCTGTTCTATGCCATTCATATATCTACTGATGAATTCAGTTAGTGTTTTAGTGAAGTCTTGCTCTTTACAAAGTCCTGTCCAATGTGCTATAAGAGCTATAAATAAGCATGAGCCATGCTTTCTACATCAAAGAATGCATGATAAAGATTAAAAGAACATTGGAAATTACAAAATGAGACAAATTCTGCATACATATTCAATATGTCATTAATGGTGACACTTTAATGCCACTTGTCACATCACTATTTGTCTGTGACTTTCTGTTCTGGCTTTGCATGTATTCACTCACTTAAGTTTACTTGTTTATAGCACATTTAATTAGCCCCACAGATGTCAGTTAGGACGAAACACTATGAGACTCAGTTTTGGTCACATTTGAATTTTCCATCCTGCTCACACTTAGTACTTCAGCAATGCTTGTTTCCGGTGAACACTGTTCAAGGGAGGAGTTGACTTAGTACCAGCTCCTTGAGGCTTTTGCTTAGTTGCAATAGTAGAACAAAATCTTAATTACAACTAGGTTGTTCAGATTGAATTTCTCCTGGAAGGTAGATTCAGAAAAATCTACAAAAAGAGCTGATTTTTTTTCTTTGATAGTTTTCAATTTCTTGAATAAACACATTGTACGAATTTTGGGAAACAATAGAGGCAAGTAAAAATCATTCATAATATCTACACTCAGTGTTAATAATCATTAAGAGGTGAGTATGCATCCTTTGGGTATGAGTATGATTTTTCTTCTTCATTCTTTGAGGTATTTTAAAAATATTTTTCAATGAAAATGACTTTGCTTACAGAAAAAAAAATTAGCACAGTGCAAAAAACATTTAAAAAATTAAAATATTGGGCTGGAGAGATGGCTTAGCTGTTAAGTGTTTGCCTTTGAAGCCTAAAGAACCCGGTTTGAGGCTCAATTATTCCCCAGTACCCACGTAAGCCAGATGCACAAGGTGGCACATGCATCTGGAGTTCGTTTGCAGTGGCTGGAGGCCCTGATGGGCCCATTCTCTTTCTCTCTCTTCTTCTTCTCTCTCTCTCTCTCTCTCTCTCTGTCACTCTCAAATAAATAAATAAAAATTTAAAAAATTAAAGTATTTAAAAATATGTTTTTATCCATAAACTACTCCTCTACTAAGTTTCCCTTAGGGAAAAACCAGGAATGAATATAATACAAGTATTTACAATTTATATGAATACATGCATATGAGCTTTTAATTTTTTTTTTAATATGTTTATTTATTTGGAAAGAGAGAAAAAGAGAGAGAGAGAGAGACAGGCAGAAAATGAGTTTGTCAGTGCCTCTTGCCACTACAAACTCCTGATGCATGTGCCCATAACTCTTTCAACTGGCTTTACATGGGTACTGGGTACTGGAACCTGAGCCATCAGGCTTTGCAAGCAAGTGCCTTTAACCACTGAGCCATCCCCTTAAACCCCACAGGAGCCTTTAAACTTAAATCCTGAAAATTTGGTGATTTAATCATTGCTTTCTCATCCACATATATTTTTGCAATTTGGTATTAATAGATCCACTTCTCTAAAGAAGTACCATGATTTCATACATTCAGAGACTCTCTCTCAAAGACTTCCCTCCCCCTTTCTATACAGCAGGTTTCTCAGTCTGGACTCACCTTCCTACTTGCATCTTGGTGAGGCCGGTTGACTGCCCTCCATTAAATAGTGAACCAGTTACTTTTGCCTTTTGACCAAATAGCTGACAAAGACAAGAGAGAAATGATTTATTTTAGCTTCCAGTTTCAGAGATTTTTGCCTTTAGTCCTTTCTTCCATTGCTTATGCTTGTAGTGAGGCAGAATATTCTGACATTGGGAGCCTTTCTAGAGCACTGTGCATACCATGAGGGACAGAAAGCAGAGGAAGAGACAGGAAGGAACCATGGAAAGGAAAGGATGGATTTGCCTCCCGTAATCCACTTCTTCCAGATATAGCTGCACGTTTCAGTGCCACCAGCTAGAAAAATAAGCGGTTCTCAACATATAAACCTTCTTGGGAGAGACTTTATATCTAAACCATAAACAAAATTGTGTAGAAATAATATACACCACTCCTCCCTCCTTTCTTCTTTATACTGCCTTCCCCTGTTCTCTTCCAATAGTGACCAAAGTATTACAACACCCTAAATGATGGCAGTGTGACAACATGCAATGATGCAGGTCTGCTATACTATGGGGAAGGCTGCCAGGGAACATCTGTATTGAACTTGGACGAATAACAACTTTGACTGGATTCACTATGATCAGAGAATTCATCAGTTAAGCAGCCAGTCTCACTTTAATGAGTACCATGACTTTGGTTTTGGAATCCCCCCTCCCCAAGGCTTACTAGGTAACCCAGGCTGGCCGCAAACTTAGAGCCATCCTTTTGCCTCAGCACCTTGCGTGTGGAATAGGTATACGATGAGCTGAAGTGGTTTTTTTTTTTTTGGTCCTTTAAGATTGGAAAAAAAAAATGTATCACTGATTTCTTTTTGTTGTTCTCTTTTTAAACTATAAAAGCAACACATTCTCTTTGAAAAATGCCTGGTGACAGAAAAGTAACAAGAAATGAGTAATATTTCTTTTCCTTACTCCTATTCTCAATTTCCCCTACTAAGGTCTCCCTCTTTGGCTCTCTAAGGACATGATCATTCCTTGGCATATGTTTTTCTATCCTCAACATTATACTCACTTTGAATGTACACAAAGCCAAATGTTTATTACATATATGTAGATTTATTTCCTCATTCTAAAAGTAAAGCTGAATAAAACCTAGGTTTTAGAGAAATAAGTATGAATTCATTAATTTATTTTGGTTTTTCAAGGTAGGGTCTCACTCTAGCCCAAGCTGACCTAGAACTCACTCTGTACTCTCAGGGTGACCTCAAAGTCAGAGATCCTCCCACCTCTGCCTCCTGAGTGCTGGGATTGAAGACATGTCCTACCACTGTGGCTAAATCCATTTGTAAAAGGAGAAAATCCATTAAAAAATGAAAGCCTAGACTATTAAATGAATATGCTAGTTAAAAATAATGTTTTACCTCTCTAAGGAAAGTTTTACTAGGAAGAAAAAAAAAAAAAACATCAGAAATGGGATTGGTATGAAAAATGATTCCCATAATTTCAACCATGTTGATGCACATAACAGGACTCCCCCACGGAGATCTGCAGTGATTTCACACGTGCTTAGCAATGCCAGGCTCCCATTGTTGCTGCTAGCATTGCCATATTTGATATCACCATGGAGTTTCTGGCTCCATTATGTCAGTTCCAGAATTCAGCTAATTTCCATTTCATTTCGCTGTGATAACTTATAATTATCTTTTGTTTTTATTTCAAAGAATCTTTCTTTTTATTATTTATTGAGAACACAGTTTGAGTCTAAATTATGTATCAAAAATGTTTAATTAAACATGCCTATCCTCTTGGTGTCTTTGCTCTGTTTCTAAAGGTTTGGGGTTTTATTTATTTCTTGCTCGGTTGACTGACTCCCTTTGCTTTGCTCATTATTTACTGCTGATTCGAGGCCTGATATTTACCCATAAACAGTGCAAATGCATTGTTTTTGAAACTCCTAGGAATTCTCAGGTTGACGGCATAAGGCTCCTCTCAGATTTCATGCTAAACAATGGTCAAATTTGTTCAACCAGATTGTAGATGCGTGAGAAATGTGAGAGCGGGATACACATGGATTTGTACAAGTGTAGCCCCACTATAGCCGCTCCATTTTTAAAATAAACCAAAGGCTTAGACAAAGTCATTGTAATAGTAAAACCATAAAGCATATTTGCCAAAGTTGATGTGTCAAGAAAAAGACTAGAAAAGCTGAAGTCAAGACAAGATATAGAGAGATTTGAAGGGAAGAGAAAACACAAACTAAGATTTGAAATGTATTATGAAAAATGTATTATACATTTTTTTTCCAAAATCCTTTAACATGCACGTTTTTTTTTTTAATTATTCTGAGAATAGGTATTATCTTGCATTTACAAATGGGCCCTAAAAAGTTATGTTTTGTGTGTAGGGCATTCAATTTGTGGGCAGAAAAACTAGTATTTATTCTGCTATCTTACCGCACAATCAAAGCTTTTTCACACAAGGTGCAATCTATTTGTAACAGGTATGATGGAACACAGAAAGGACTCACTTTCTTACTCTCTTCCAGCCACATCACCAAAACCTGCCTAACTTGTAAACAACAGACATGTATCACCCATAGTTTTTTGACACTGGGAAGTCCAAGTTCATGTGAGATTCAGGGCCTGGTGATGAGTGGACACTCTCTGCCCTACAGATAACTCCTGATGAGCAAAACTGTCAAACAGGTTCCCGGGAGCTTCTCCTTTAAAGCTACAAATCGTATTCGTGAGGGTGAAGCCTTTGTGAACTAGGTGCCTCTTAATAGGATTGCACTGAGGAATAATTTCAATGTGTGAATCACATGGGGACACAATACAGACTTTCACGGCAACACGAAGGACAAGCCTTTCCTTTTCTTTATTTTATTTTTTAGTTTGTTTTTTATTGACAACTTCCTTAATTGTAGGCGATATCCTATAGCACTTCCCTCCCTCCCCTCACTTTCCCCATTGAAACTCCACTCTCCATCCTGTCCCCTCCCCCTCTCAATCAGTCTCTCTTTTCATTTTGATGTCATGATCTTTTCCTCCTGTTAGGATGGGCTTGTGTAGGTAGTGTCGGCCTTTCTTTTTTAGAGCAGTTATTCTGAGTGGTAAGCATCACCATGGAGCAATGTACACGTGCAAGTGGCATCCAGAGCCAGACTGCATAGTTTTGCATCTTTATCCACCACTTCCAAGCTTTGGGCCAGTTATTTAACCCTCGTGCGTGCGTGCGCGCGTGCGTGTGTGGATGTATGTTCATGCGTGAGTGAGGCATGCATGCGTGATGCCTGTTTTATTGCTTCCTTGCCTTCCACCTTGTTTGGAGGCAGGGTCTCTTGTTCAGCTCACTGCATTTGCCAGGCTAAGTGGCCTGTGAGTGTTCCGGTGATTCTCTGTCCCCAGCTGCCTTCTGGCCTGTGTGTACTGGGATTCACGATTCAAGGGCTAAAGTATCAGGGTTTCTTTCTACATGGGTTCCGGGGATCTGAATTCAGATGCTGAGGATGGCATAGAAAGTGATTTTTCTACTGAGTCATCTCCCCTGCCCCACTTAACCTTTTATACTTCAGTCTCCAAGAGCCGTAGGTTTACTTTGAATTACACAAAGACGTGCTTAGAAAAATGCCCAGGATGATAACCAGGACATATACAGCTCTTAGGAAGTTGTAGGTATTATTAATTAACAAGCAATGATAAGCCAGGCTCCCCATGGGGCAACTTGCACACAGTCGTTATTCCCTCTGGTTAGAGCGTGTGACCTGAGAAGAGATTTTTTTAACACCTTCAAGTACTTCTTTTGAATGATTGTAACAAGGTTGTCCTAAATTTTTCTTGGTGTTTACATCTTACAGTCTCAGTTTGGTTGACAGACACGGGGTAGGCTGTTCTTTTGACCTTGGTACTTACAGTGATTGCTTACTCTGTTGCTCTGTGCCTTAGAAAGCAGTGTCAGCATTCATTGATAACATCAACCATTTTAATGATGGTGGCTACATAGGTCAGGAAACAGAGTGCAGAAAGATTTTCTTTATGTTGAAGAAAAGTCTACAGCATGTCTTGCTTAGGGAACGTTTTTCCACCTTTCTCCCCCAAAGAAAGCATCATCACGGGGTATTCTACAGTGTATCTTGAGACAGTCTACACAGAGAGAGTCTTCATTACTTTTTAAAAATTACTGTTCTATGCTTTGCCAAATCCATCCTTTTTCCACACTAGGAAATATAGTCTGCAAAGCTGACTCAGAATGTTGAAGATGCTGCAAGCACGCTGTGGGGCTGACTCTTGTTTTTACTCTCTGTTGCTGACAAAGTCGTGCTGGGAAGGGACACAACATCAGAAGAGAAGGGCAGTCATGGTGTGTTCCACCGTGTGCCATCCTTTGTACTACATGTGAACCGGAGAGTGAGTGCCAGGCAAGCAGTGAAGGATGACATCACATACTTCTGAAGCTACTAAACCTCCGAGCATAGGGAAACTTTGAATTGTCACTCAAGACTTTTCTAGACCTTCTCAGAAGCTTGGGCTGTAGGTCTGTGTAAGGATGTCACAGTAAGTGCTGGAAATCCTTTGAGACCTGTAAGCTTCTGAATGACCCCTGGGCCACACTTTGCCTGCGCAATTAGCACCAGGACCTGATAATGAGTGTTTAATTAAAGTCTAGGCAGAGCTAGATGATGGCAACACAGTAAGAATTGACCGGTGTGATTCACTGACATCTCCCTGTATTTTCCCATATAATACTATACCATTTCTCTGTCTGCCCTCACCTCTATTTGTCTTTTGTAAGTTGTCCATGCTCTGGTAAATGCCCCTCAACCATGCTCATAAAGAGACGCAAACTCAGTTGGTCACAAAAAAGATACACAAGTAAAAGAGTGACAAGGTGGAAAGGAAAAGTGATTCAATGAACATGAAAGGGGACAGGAGAAGTTCATGGGGTAAATGTGATGGTGGTACTCACACAAACAATGAAGCTCAGAGTTGGAATTTAATTAATTAATTAATTAATTATTTGTTTTTTGAGGTAGGGTCTCGCTCTAGTTCAGATTGACCTGGAATTCACTATGTAGTCTCAGGGTGGCCTCAAATTTACGGTGATCCTCCTACCTCGGCCTCCCAAGTGCTGGGATTAAAGGAGTGTGCCACCACGCCCAGCTCTGAGTTGGAATTTATTTGAAGGACACTTGGTGAGCATCATTGTCATTTTACATAAGCAGAGTTTGTAGCATCTGAAGATGTTTATGAATATCTGAGTGGAAATATTTGGTTATTATTTTCCAAAAAAAAAGTGAAATGTCATTTCCTGAGCAGTCAATATTGTGTATTATGCTGTCTTTCTCTTCTCACTGGTGATTCTACTTCAGGTATTCACTGAGCAGTTCTCCTGACTGGTGAAGGGGCTTTTATTGTCATGGCTTCAAAAACTTTACCAGTGGTAAATGTGTAAAGACAGTTAATTATCGTGCTATTTTGAGTTGACTCCGCAGAGTGGTCTGGTAGAAGGGCTTGCTGCAGAAAAGATGAAAGCTCTCTCTGTAGACATGTTAAAAATTCTTAACTTATTCATTGTTGTCCACTTCCCCCCTTTTTTCTTTCTTTACTTTATGCTTTTGATTATAATCCTTTGAACTTTTATCTTTATTTCCCTTCAATTATTGTTGAGCTTACTGTGTCATTCAAAATAGCTGATAGAAAAATCTTTCAGAAATCTGACATCACTCTTGCAGAGCGAGCTTCCCTAATCCATCGAGTTTGTGTGTGTACACGGATCAGACAAGGACGACATATTTTCAAGCTTTATCTTGACAGGTAATAATCATGGTTGACTATAACTGATACTGGTCTATTTTTGAGAGTGACCAAACATTTAATAGTTTCACCCTTCATTATCCAAGAACTATAAGAAAACACAGGGAATATAAATGCCTAGCCTGTGGTGGTTAGGTTTTATAACTTATTTATTATGAAAATAGTTTGAGACAAATATGTCATCATATGTATCCATATCACTCTCGGCAATTCAGTTAATATTGAATAATGCTTAACTAGCTGGCACAAAAAATCATGGCCTGACTGATAATGACTCACAGCTGCTGAGCCCTGGGAATCAAAAAGGAATTGTTTAATAGAATACTTGGTGCATTAATACCCTTTGATGCGTCAGCTTCATTGATTAGACTTCATAGATAAATTTCCAAATCCATCTAAGAAACTGGTGTAACCCCTACTGTTGTTGAAATGCAAAGGGATTTAAAGGATATCAAGAATCTACATACGTGGCTACATGTCAATGTGCAAGTACTAATATTCTCATTTTGGGGGCTCTGATAAGACTTGTCTCTATCAAACTGTGTTAAGATCAGTTCATGGAGTCTGCACCAAGTATATTGCATGAATATGTACATATTTTTCTATTAACATAATCTTTGATTGCTTGAAAGACACCAAGGGGTCCTTTCTTCTCTTGGTTACTCTTGTCCCTGTATGAGATTGCTTTATATAGAGCAGCGTTTGTGAGCAGGAAGCACAGTGTCGTTCTTATTCATAAAGTTTTGTACTATGTGTTGGTATAAATAGTCATCCACATAAATTAATTGAATTAAGAATGTTTAATAATTAATAATGTTTGGATAACTCATGTGATTTTTTTTGAAACTGTGTAGCTCAGGCTGGCTGTGATCCCCCTATGTAGTTGAGGACTGCCTTGAACTTCTGATCCTTCTGCTGCCACCTTCCAAGTGCTGGGATTCTAGGTATGCCTGGGTTTAAGTGGTCCTGGGAATTGAACCAGGGCCTTGTGCAGGCTTGGTAAACACTCTCTCCACTAAAGTACATCTCTACTCCTTGTATGATTTATTTTTAACTTTTTTGTCTCCTTATATTTTGTGATGTATAAAATAAATAATCAGTTGTATGGAGAAAAAAAAAACACATTAACTTCAGTATTTAGAAATGCATTAATTGGGGCTAGAGAGAAGCCTCAGTGGTTAAGGCACTTTCCTAAAAAGCCTAATGACCTGGGCTTGTTTCTTTAGTGTCCATCTAAAGCTACATGCATAAAGTGGCACATGCACCTCGAGTTTGTTTGCAGTGGCTTGAGGCCCTGGTGCACCCATTCTCTCTCTCTCTGCTGCAAATAAATAAATAAATAAATAAATAAATAAATAAATAAATAAAATTTTAAAAATAAGAATGGAGAGAAGCTTAGCCATTAGGGCATTTGCCTAAGTACCCCAGGTTCAATTCCCCAGTGCCCATATAAGCCAGATATACAATGTGGCACATGTGTCTGGAGTTTGTTTGAGGTGGCTGGAGATCATGGTATGCTCTCTCTCTCTGTTTCTCTCTCTTTCTCTGCCTCTTTCTCTCTTGCTCTCTCAAAAATAAATAAATAATAAATAAATAATAAATAAATAAGTAAATAAATAAATATATTAGTTTTCTAGTTCTGGTTTGATATTGAACACGTTTTCCCAAATCAATTTTTAAATTAATTTTGGGGGCTGGAGAGAGATGGCTTAGCGGTTAAGGCACTTGCCTATGAACCCTAAAGACCCCAGTTCGGTTCTCCAGGTCCTGGTAAGCCAGATGCACACAGTGGTACATGCGTCTGCAGTGGCATTCCCTCCCTCTGTCTCTAATAAACAAAAAAAAAAATTAATTAATTTTGGTAACTAAAAAAATAATTAATTTTGGTAACTAAAAAAAAATAACTAGACTGTGGTATTTATTGCCTCTATTATGCAGGCATTTGTTTGTGTGTGTGTGTGTGTGTGTGTGTGTGTGTGTAGAGGAAGTAATTGACCTCAAGTTTGTTCCTCAATTGCTCTCCTCTTAATTTTTGGAGATAGAATGGCTCATTGAACCTGGATATCCCCACGCAACTATCTTTGCTAGTCAACAAACCCCAAGGACCCTCCTGTCCCCACCTCCCAGGTGCTGGGCTTGCATGCATGCACCACCACAGTGCCTGGCTTTTACGTGGTGCTGAGGATCCAAACTCAGGTCCTCTTGGAGCCATCTCCATAGCCTCTAGCTAATTTATTTCTTTGTTTGTTTTTAGAATTAAATCTTTCATTAGGGTGATTTTTCTAATAGTTTGTTATACAAGGAAATCCATGCCATTCTGTTTTGGGACAATTTAGGTCAGGAAGCAAATTAGAAATATTTCTAAATCCAAAGTACATATATTTCATCATAATTTTCCCTTTACCAAGTATTCTGTATAATAAAGGTAAATGTACTCATAACAAAGCAAATAACATAAAATGTGTTAAATCAAAATTTTTGGGCTGGAGAGATGGCTTCGTAGTTAAGGCACGTGCCTATGGACCCAGGTTTGATATTTCAGGACCCACATAAGCCAGATGCACATGGTGGTTCATGTGTCTGAAGTTTGTTGACAGTGGCTACAGGCCCTGTTGTGCTCATTCTCTCTCTCTCTAATAAATAAATAAAATAAAATAAATAAATAAATAAATAAATAAATAAATGTAAAATGTAATGCTACACTTATAAAGACTTGCAAGTTTTATGTTCATATTATCTTATTTAATCTTCAGAATGCCTCATATTTTTAGTAACATGGATGCTATTACTTTAGTAATGATAATTGTTATTAAGAACTGAGGAAAAGAAGGAATTTATCTCTGATCCAACAGCTCTCTCTCTCTCTCTCTCTCTTTTTGCCAATAAGTAAAAATTAAAAAAAATTAAAAGCCATTGAATTTATGAAATAAGGCCTTTAAATAGTCAATAACCAAATAATACTTAGGCAGGGCCTACCAGGAAAAATTAAGTCAGAAAATTTGAAGCAAAACTACAAATTGTGTATTCTTTTTTTTTTTTTAAATTCCCTAACTTGATATTTCCTAAATGAAATAAAGAGAACTGAATTATTTGGATATGAATATAATTTATCATATGATTTTTCACTGGGCACACAGGAAAATAAAAAGTCCATCCTGTTCAGCAAGAGCTCGCACATCCAGATGTTTAATAAGCTGTTATCACCTGTATCTACAGTATATGGAAACAGTATAATATGGGACTGACTTCCTTCAACACTGTCTAAAATGAGCAGGAAAGTGACACACAGTGGGTGGCACAGTAATATTGCCTCCGAAGATGGACAAATCTTGCTGTTTTTTTTTGTTGTTCATGTCACATAATATTGGTGAACATTCTAGAGATTTTGTTGAGGTGAACTAACATTCTTACATACCTACGTAAGAATATCTATCTCCATCTTATGAACATTAACTGAAAGTCATGTAATGGCACTAAGTAGAAGAGACAAGGCACCGAGAACACTTTCACACATATTCTGACCTGTCAAAATGAAGAGTGGAGCCAAGCTGTCGATGGATGAGGGTTCTAAAGGTGAAGACACACTTGAAAAGAAGGGAAACCTTCTCTCCCCACCCCTCAGCATGTTTCTCTCTCTCTCTCTCCCCTCACAGATAATTAAATAAGCATTTATAAAATGAAAATACCCATAGTATCTTAATCTCAACTCCAATGGCCCATGGAAAGTATTCAAAATATTCTTTCTAAATAATCATAGTTCAACACTGACAAATTCCTACAGAAATGGTTTTTCTTCAACCAACTACTTATTTACAACCGAACTCTTACATAAGACATGGGGAGAAGAAAGCTTTGAAGGTGTTTCACCATGAGGAACAGGGTGGAATGGAGCACATGGACCATGTAGGGCGTTTCCCCTTCTTCAGACATGTGATGTTAGAATCACATAACTGAACTCAGGTATTTGGAATCACAATGGGAGACAGGCACAGTGGCCTGTCAATGGGAGAATCAGAAAACCAACGTGTCGTGTCTGAGGACAGAAGGGATGAAGAAGGGGGGAGGGAAGGAAGGAAGGAAGGAAGGAAGGAAGGAAGGAAGGAAGGAAGGAAGGAAGGAAGGAAGGAAGGAAGGAAGGAAGGAAGGAAGGAAGGAAGGAAGGGAAAAGGGAAGGGAAGGGAAGGAAGGGTATGGAAGGAGAACCACAGATTTCTTCATGCTGAGTCTTAGCAGAGTTATCAGACAAAGAAGACTCCATGTAGCTGTCTTGCAGAGAATTATGACCAACATGACCTGGGACTTAAAGACATAGTGTCAGATGCGAAGGAGAGAGAAGGTTATGTACTAGATAGGACTATTTCACCAGACAGTAAACCGAAACGTCCCTGGGGAATTCCTGAAGTAGATGGAATTTGAGCAGGAGCAAGGGTGCCCACAATGCTGTGGAAGAAAACTGGGCCTGAGAAATCTAAGTGTGTCGTTGCTTTGGGAACATTATTCTGTATCTCAGCTTAATGCATTATTATTCTTTAGTTTGATTTTTTAAAGTTTTAAACATAAAACATACTTTTTTTTTTAAGATTTAATTTTTATTTATTTATTTATTAGAGACAGAGAATGGGAGAGAGTGACAATGGGTGCACCAAGGCCTCTAGCCACTGTAAATGAACTCCAGATGCATGTGCCACCACGTGCATCTGGCTTACGTGGAACCTGGAGAGAATCGAACCGGGGCCTTTAGGCTTCACTCCAAACATACTTTTTTTTTTTTTTTTTTTTTTTTTGGAGAGAGACAGAGAGAGAGAGAGGGAGAGGAAAACAGATAGATAGAGATGTGCGCCAGTAGCCTCTTATATGCTGCTAACGAAATCCAGATGTGTGCACCCCTTGTGGTCAAGTGTGGCATTGCACCCTTGCGTCACTTTGCATCTGGCTAAACTTGGGACCTGGAGATTGGAACCGCTGGAGACTGGAACCAGCATTCTTAGGCTTAGGAGGCAGGCGCCTTAACCGCTAAGCCATCTCTCCAGCCCCAAACATACGTTTTTTTAAATGTAAAGTAACTGAAAGCCATCTGCCATAAATATATATTTACATGACATTGTTCAGTATGAGACTTTTAATATATATATGAATGGAATTCACAAGATAAAAAACAGAAATAAAATAACAACATGATAGTTAGTGAAAGAAAATAAAGGATAAGAAAGGAACTTAGCTGGTGCATTATTTTGGAAGTATAGGTTATACCTGCTTGTCATTTATAAATAACCTGCCAAAGACCCTCTACTCATTCAATGAAACCCATACTTTCTGTCCAAGTCACACTGCCTCCTTGCTCCGGAAAGAGCTCAAAGTCTATCCCAGCTTTCTGGTGGTCTGTTGTCTTCATTTAGTGTTTACTGCTGAGGGGGATATATAGAATCCTAACAGAAGGCCACAGGCGTTTGGGGCAGTTTAGTGACAGTCTAGTGGATCTTATGCCACTTCTCCCAGTCCCTTTGTCATCAGCTAGGTGTGTCCTGAAAATGGATGTTATAAAATCAGCAGTAGGAACTTTGCAATTATAGTGAAAGTTGTAGCTGGGGACTAATTATTCAGCTTATGAATTACTTTCCTAGTCTTTCCACCCTTCCCCTAGTAATTTTCTCTCCAGTTTCTGGCATTTGCTTAGCTTTTTTTTTTAAAAAAAAATTTTATTGCATGCATGACACCCACTAAACATAATCGTAGGAATTCTACTAGAGCTAACATTTTTGGATATTTACCAGGGTCTGCTGTTTATCTGCCATATATCACTGAATTCTTAGAGCAATCTTTGTGGTATTTACACCATTATCCTATTTTGTTGTTGCGAACCTATGAAAGGTTAAATCTTCAAATCTCCCTAAGTAATAAATACCAGTGCTGGGATTTTAAACATAAGATTGTCCCGTATGAGACTTTATAATTAACGGTTATGCCATATTTCTTAATCAAGTTCCATAATGTGGAGGTAATCATGGATAAAAGGAAGAGAGGCTTGCTTTGCATGTTAACAGCTGCGGGGTTTGTAGGATCACCACTAAGGTAAGGCTTAACCCACATTTCCCAGAATTCTCTCCCTGTATGGTTAGCCAAGAAAGGTAAGAGAGAAAAATCTGGAAGGCAGAAGCGGAGGAGCACTCATGACTGCGAGGGTCCCCATGGGAGAGACAGGTGCGGAGACGCTGACAGCTTTAGCTAGCCCTCATTTCCTCTGGGCTCTGTCCAGCTGTCCTTTGGACTGCTTGGCATTTTCTAGCAGTAATGAGGAAAGGGGTGAAGACAGCGGCTGAAGTGGTGTGAGTCAGGGGTCAGTGAGTTGAGATGAGGAACATACAAGGAAAGCAGGCAATGGGATCAGGGAAGAACTTGGCATTTGACTGAATACACAGTGCCAAGCTGTGATGGCTGGGGTTGGAGCCTTGCTGTCCTGTTGGTGGCATTCTCCTCACCTTTCACTTTTCTTTTCTATGTTTTTCAATTTATTTATTTATTTAGAGAGAGAGAGAGAGAGAGAGAGAGAGAGAGAATGGTTATGCCAGGGCATCTAGCCACTGAAAATGAACTCCAGACACATGTGCCATCTTGTGTATCTGGCTTACAAGGGAATCAAACCAAGGTCCTTTGGCTTGGCAAGCAAATGCCTTAACCACTAACCCATCTTTCCAGCCCTCATTTTCTTTTTATATGTAAGTATCATTCATTCTGGCATTTAAAAATACAATTTGTTTTAGTTGCTTCTGATTCCCTCCCCTATCCCCAACCCCTTCACTCCTCCATTCCATTTCCCTTTTAGTCACTTCCCCCTTCTGTACTTTATATTCCATTTTGGTTAGGTTTCTATTTCTGTAGGTTTTGTCCACATTTGCCCCCCTCCATTCACACATGTATAGAGATTACAAGCTAAGACAGCTTATCAGAGAGAACATGAAGTTTTGGTCTTTCTAAGTTTGAATCACTTCGCATAATATAACTCTTTCCAGGACCATCCATTTTCCTGCAAATTTCCATAATTTCATTGATCCATACCAGCAAATAGAATTCCATCATGCATACGTTCCACATTTTCGTTACCCTGCTCACATGGTGAAGGTTGTCTCCGGCTCCTGTGATGAACAAGGTCAGGGTTGCAGAACATGGTGGAGACACTGGTTTCCACTAAGGAATTTGCACATAAATAGTATGATTGCAGTCCAGGAGCTGGAGGGAAGTGCTTATAGGAATGAGTGTCAACAGATGGGTGAGGAGAGAGCCCTAGGATACTCCAATTGTTGCTAAGGGAAAGAACAGAGAGAAAGAAGAGAGTGAGAGAGAGCCAACAAAGGAGCTGGAGGGAGGACATTGGGAGGTAGGAGAGAAGGCAGCATTCCAGATGCCAGGAAGAAACTGTCACTCGAAGGAGCCTATGATCAATCTGGTTAAACAATGACAAGAACCTGAGTAAATTGAGGTTAAGACTTGGCTAAAATTGAATCCATTTCTTATAATACATAAAAAAAAAAACAGCAACCTATGAAAAAGACAGAGAGAGTAAATATAAAAAAAATGCTATTACGCTATCTCCTTCTCTGATTGATGCTTTTATTTCTCCGGCATTACCAATTAAAAGAGAATGTAGCTTTGGATATTTTTCTAGCTCTTATTGGGAGAAATAGTCCAACTAGTCTCTATTTTTCTCTGACATTTCTACATACCTCCATTGTGTTTCTGTTATCATAAATTACAATTAAATTTAAGGTGTTTTTCCTTTCTCAGAGGGGGATCTCCTAGAAAGCGCAGTCTATACCCTATCTCTGATAGATATGAATATTTACATTAAATGAAAATGAATTGTGCTATGTACCTAGTATCAGGTATTATTATCTTCACAGTAAGTTATTCTGTATGATTACCTTTACCTAATCAACTAATTTCAGTCAGCATTTTACCATCTTATATGTGCACCTGACTATGCATACAAACATGTCCTCACATGTTCACAATATTTACCCTGAAGAAGGAACTGGGATTTGAATTATGTCTGACCCTGAGACTCATGAGGTCTCTATGGAACTAAACCAACAAATAAATAAGTTAGTTATGTGGATAAGAAATGCCTATGAGCCTGGTGTGGTGGCGCACCCCTTTAATCCCATCACTCCGGAGGCAGAGGTAGGAAGATCGCTGTGAGTTCGAGGCCAGCCTGAGACTACATAGTGAATTCCAGGTCAGCCTGGGCTAGCGTGAGACCCTACCTTGAAAAACCAAAGAGAAAAAAAAAAAACGTCTGTGAAATACTTCCTTTACTTGTGCATAATTCCTGAGATGGTTCCTTTCTTAGGGGTGTGACGTAGCAGCTCAGTCCTTCAACAGACTTAAATGTGGCACCTTGATGGTCATATGCAGCAGTAAAATTATGACTTTGTCATCAAATTTTAACCCTCCTCTATTTCTTACAGTATTTTTTGCATGCATAGTGTACTAAATTGAGAAATAAACAATATAAAGGCACTTCTTTTCATATAGCACTGGAAGTTCGAATCTTGCATCTCTGTGGTCAGACCAGCCTGGTTACAAATCACCCCTATTGGCCACTCACTACTCTGTGTACATCAGACTTTTCACTGATATCTGGGCCTGTTTCCTCACCTTGGCAATTCCCTCCATCTTTGATGCTTAAGGAGCTACCCAGCCCACTTTCCAGGCCCTCAGCTGTGGGAGGGCTGCAGCTGACAGTCATCAGATCACAATTACACGCTAGGCCGTGGTGTTTTGTCTTACCCATGGTCATATCCCCTTCCTGTGGTTTCTGCTACCCAATGATTGATTGATGGGGAAATGGAAATGACCACCCTCTCACTTGAACGTAGAGTCACTGGAAATAGCCCATATAGTTTTAGACAATCCCCACAGAGCAGGGTGAGAAATGCATGAGAACTGCGTTGTAGCTCACTATCTCCCTCTGTGCAGCTCTGCTTTCTCCTTGTCTTGCCTTCCCTTCCTCTCAGTTCCTCTCCCTTCGCTTCTCTTCCTGTCTCTTTCCTGTCCCTTCCCTTCTCTTCCTGTTTATTTCCTCTCTTCCTATCTCTTTCCTGTCTCTTCCATTCTCTTCCTGTCTCTTTCCTTCTCTTTCATTTCCTTCCCTTCTTTCTAGGCATAGTTCCTTGCTTATTAATCTCACAGCCTGATTCTCACAGAACTTAAAATGGACACTCCTGGGTTTCAAGTGCCTTTCAGAACATGGCAGTGTCTTCTGTCTTACTCAGTTCATGTGGAATAGGGAAGTCAGAGCAAATGGCTGACACACCATGTGTACTCTTTTTATTTTACTATTTATTTATTTTTTTATTTAAGAGAGATGGGGTGGGGGAATGAATTGGCATGCCAGGGCCTCCAACCACTGCAAATAAACTCCAGATGCATGCATCACCTTATGCATCTGTACTACATGGGTCCTGGGGAATCAAACTTGGATCCTTTGGCTTTGCAGGCATGTGCCTTAACAGCTAAGCCATCTGTCTAGCCCATCCACGCGTATTTTTAAGTAGCTAGGACGTGCCAAGAATGAGAATGTCACATAACCTGTCTCCACTTCCTCACCTTGAAATGACATTAGCAATCACAGATTAAACAAAATTACAGGCAAATTATTCATATAGTGGTCAACACATAGGAACTGTTGAGAAAATACAGAAACTTGGCTTGCTATTAAGGGAGACACCATCCCACTTCAGGAATTGTGGATATAACGAATCTCTTGATGTCACAAACAAAAGATGGATTTGCTGAAGATGCGTAGTTAGCTGGAGAAATGAAACTGCTATGTAGGTTTCTTGACGCATACACCACACTGACTTTATCTTTACCAAAGCTCTTGAAAGTACAAAAAACAAAATGATATTATAGAGCTATGACTGAAACATCTGTGCTTAGATTTTGAAAGAAGTAACTATAAACATCCTTAGGTTATAGATATAAGACTCTAGGAATTCAATTAAAATTCTTAATTTAACGAAACATTGGGAATCATCTGTATGTTTTGGTGGTTTGTGTTTCTGTTTGTAATTATATAGAGATAAAGGATTTCAGATAAAAAACGTCTTCCATATCTTTGAAGCACTTTTGGGACACAACTTAGGTGTCTTAAAATTTACCTTTTACCAACCCTCTTATTGCCATAGAATAGAGAAATCTTTTTGTTCCACTGATATAGAAAATTACCAAACCCGGAAAAAAAAGTAAGTTTACTTTCTCCGGATTTTAAGTTACATAATTGACTTTGACACTCAATCGAAGAACGGAGTCACAGTTATAAACTAAAACCTTCCTCGGCTTTCTTTGGTCAATACGTACCCAAGCAACAGCTATTTGTTGAGCAACTACTCTAAGCTCCAGAGCATCTATCCTCCTTTATTTACCAGAGAGGTGACACAGACTTATTCTGTTAAAATATGAACTCACACTTGTATGAATTTATAGAATACATTTAAAACAAATTCAGGGGCAAATTCTCCCAGCATTAACTTTGTGTAGGGTTCAAACATCTGAAACTCATCAAAACGTTCATCCTCCCATCAAAAGCCTATCTTGATATACAACAATAATTAAAGATATAATTGTTAGGAAACTCACTGAGAGTTGACCAAGCATTTTATAGACTCCATTGTTCCTAAAGCTCATGTTGTGGATTCAGGAATATATATGGTCGCAATATGTTTTGTTTTTGCAAGCTTTCAAAGTTAATTAACAGCAGATATGTTTCACATTAAAATGGTGTCACAGGTGAGTGGAATTTTGATGCTCATTTTTGAGCCCAAAGCAAGAAATATTGACCCAATTAGAAAGAATAAATATCAATAAAACAGCAGGTCTCTGATAAACAGAGGAAATTACCAGAAGGATCTGTGTGTTTACACATCAGGACCGCTGTCTTCATATATCTTATCCTGTCACATAATTATCAAATAAAACAGTAATTCCAGAGTGAGTAACAGCAGACAAACAGAGTACTGTCTGGTTGAATATTTTAATCTGGGTGGGAGGACATTTGTGTATAACATCTAATAAAGAATTAGTCTGTCTCTAAACAGTGAACTAACACCACATGGGTGTCTGAAAAAAAAACTTTTATCAGCAGCCATTAAGGGAATATTTCTCTCTTGTTCCTTGTGTGCTTTGCACAGTAGTGGAAATCTCCAGATCTGTTTGTTTTAAGACATGGTGGTGTTTCATCTTTTCTTAAATATTTTATTTTTATTTATTTGAGACAGAGAGATACAGAAATAGGCAGGGAGACAGAGAGAGAGAGAGAGAGAGAGAGAGAGAGAGAGAGAGAGAGAGAGAATGGGTGTGCCAGAGCCTCTAGCCACTGCAAATGAACTCCAGATGCATGTACCACCTTGTGCATCTGGCTTACGTGGGTCCTGGGGAGTCGAACCTGGGACTTTTGGCTTTGCAGGCAAGCACCTTAACCACTAAGCCATCTCTCCAGCCCCTGGTTTTTCATCTTTAACTTTTTCATTTTTTTTTTTTTTTTTTGGGGCGGGGCAGGTCTCCTGTTGTAAAGTCAGAATCCTTAAAAGAACGAATTTGGCAGTGCATAAAGAGCTGGCTTGGCTTTTCAGGCAACTGTCTGGGTTTTCTTTTCCTTCCAGGGCTGTGATGAGCAGAGGGAGGGATTCTTGCTGAGCCGAGAGTCCTACAGATGCGAACAGCAAGGAACCCGGCAGCCAGCCAGGACAGAGCAAAGATGAGCTGATCACAGCCAAGGCTTTAGATCTGCTGCACACAGGCCATGAAAGGAAAGGTTCACCCTGAACCCTAAGGTGCTCTGCACAGCCACTGGGTGCAGGACCCGTCCTGCATTGACCCAGGATTTCTATAGACTGGGTCACAGCTTTATGGAGAGGACTGCCTTTGAGTCCCAGCTTTGCATCAAAATAGCTTTGGCTCAATTTCAGAGATAGAAAGAGTACGCAGGTGCAGGAAGCCCCTTGGATTGATTGATGGGTCTTTTCCTAGCTGCCACTCAGGAGGTTCTTGAAGCACTTTGGATGGGATTCTAGTCAGTTTCTCTTTAGATCATTTCCTTAAAAAAAAAAAAAAAAAAAAAAAAAAAAAAAAAAACTTTATTGTCCTTTAGGATCTGCGCCACTACCCTTCAGTCTTGAGCAAGACACAACATTCCAGTGTCAGTCAGGTTGTGACAAAAGGCAGTGCCCCCTGTCAGGACCTTGGGGAGAGAGGAAAAGGAGGGAGCCAGCTGGATTCTCTTTGTGGGGATCAGCACTGTGGGTCCTGGAAAGAGCCTGGGGGAAACAGCAGGAAATTGGAGTTAAGTCTCTTCCAAATCAGTACAGAGTTCAATCCTCGCTCGTGTTTGTTGATAAAACACTTCTCTAAGTGATTCGAACTCTTTTTGCCATTTAACCTCTCGGACGCATGTTTTTTTGGCCTACCGAGAAGATTTTTTTCTTCAAGGTGCTGAGTTTGACACTGACAGAAAGGAATTTGAGGTCAGAATTACTAGTTTAAACGCCGGCCTTGGGGATTTATAAAAGATGTTTCCGATATGTTAAAACAGCTGGGAAAGCCTTTGAGATGTGTAGTACCAGCCAGAACCTTCCTAATTCGTGTTACAGGTGAGGAAAAACAGACCAGAGGAGGAGGAGGGTGCCTGGCTTTCCCCTCCACCTCCTTTACCTCTGATAACATGTCGCAATCCCCAGACTTCCAGCCAGCAGAAGGGAAGCCAGACCCTCCTCCTCGATGCGCCCCAGACCACAGTCAAGTTAAAGCTGCTTCTGAGGGGCAAGGGGGATCCCGGTCTCTCTCGGGTTTAGCTTATACGCTTTCCACCTTGTCCAGATCAAAGGAGAGGCAACACTCAAGGGCATTAGCTCAGCTTCTGTCTGTGAGGGTGGGGCTGGCATGGGTTGCTGAGCTATTCTGATGACCCAGAAATTACATGTATTCATTTCTTTCTTTTTTAGATAAAAGCATTTCTTTTCCAGTTTCTCTATGGCTCTTTTTCAAGAGAAAAGAAAAAAAAAAAAAAAAGATACATCCAACGTCTTTGCTAGCAGACTCTCCTATTCTCTGTGCAGTCTTTTATAATCTGTCTTGATTCTCAGTCTATACCTTACTTTTTTTTTTTTTTTTGTACTTTGTGTCTTTTAATCACCTAAAGAATGTGACTCAGTGTCCGTCCTGGAGGATCACAGGCTCTTCTCCTTCATCTATGTCTCCCAGGAGGAAAGGGAGGGGTGGGGGACCTTTTTCTCCTCCACTGGCTCCTGCCCCAACAATATAACTTCCTTTACTCCTAGATCTCTTTTCGGGCTATTCTTCATTCCTAAGGATGACTTTTTAGAAATGCTTTTATGTAACAACAGAAAAGCTAGATATATTTTGTCATTATCAAAAGTTAAGAAATTCTCTCCTATCTGCACGCGAATGCCAAGAAATACGTGTGTAAATGTTTGTACTTATATAAATGTATATCATATCAGATCTCAGAAAAACCTGCCTTAAGGTTTTCTTTTATTATGTACAATAAAAGCCAAAATGAAAAAAAAAAAAAAGAGAGAAGAAAATCCCCCATAAAGTAAGAACATTTAAATAGATCCATGAATATCACTTTTCTTTGGAGAAGGGTAGGAAGTCATATGATATAATAACTTGTACTTGTGTCATGAACCTTCTTTATAACTGCCCTTCACACAAGATAATGGCAGACTACAAAGCTAGATCTCGAACTATAAATAAAGAGAAATTAACAGTCACTGTCCTAATAAAATTCACTTCTCTATGAAATGTGACAATGGGAGGAATATGGTACAATTTCAGGCTGTGGTTATTGTTTTGATAACAGCCCCTGAATCTTGGGCAGATTTCTTTTGGTTAAGAATCTTTGTCTGCATAATAAATCCCAGCACTCGGGAGGCAGAGGTAGGAGGATCACCATGAGTTTGAAGCCACCCTGAGAATACACAGTAAATTCCAGGTCAGCCTAGACAAGAGTGAGACCTTGAAAAAATAAAAATAAAAACTGGCTGGGGAGAGGGTTCAGTGGAGAAAGTGTTTGCTGCAGAACACTGAATACCTGAGTTCAAATCCCTAGACCCCATGTAGAAGTGACATGTGGTTGAAGGTATCAGCAATACAAATATGTCTACCAGAGAAGGGTGGCCAAGAGGAGAATTCCCTGGAAGTTCATAAAAGGAGTTTAGATCCATGGGACATCCAACTGCAGGGTGAGCTATAGGCCAAGACTCACCAGAAAGCTGTACTCTGACCTCTATATGCACATTGTGGAGCACACGGTCCTAAACTCATACACACATGAACACCTTCCCCCCACAAAGAAAGAAAGAGGAAAGGAAGAAAAATAAGGAGAGAGTAGATGGAGGAAAGAGAAGGAAAGAAGGAATAAAAGAAGGAAGAAAGGGAAAAGGAATTTTTCAGGTGAAGTCAGTAGTTTTTCTTTGAAATGATAGATATTTTTTTCTGTTTTCTGTTCCATACTAACTATACTTAGTCTTGCCAACTGTGTGAAGTTTACATAAAACAAAAAACTGACAGGCCCCAGTCTCTTGAAGTTGGTATTTTTCAGCTCTGAGAGTACCAGGTGCAGCTTATGTTTAGAATGTCATCCTGCTTTTTCATTTTCTACCAAATATATAGATGATAAAAATTCACCATTTGAAACATCCACCACAGTAAAAATCCATTTTCTTCTAAAATTATCTGCTTATTTCTTTAACTTATGTATTTATCTACTGATATCAATGGCTAGAATCTTACTGGAAGTCAGACATCATAATCTTCGTGTCCACTTGCTTCACGACATCAGTATGCAACTGAGTCCTGAAAGCCTGCGAACTCCCACTTCTCTCAGACAATGAAAAAAGAAAGGAAGATATATCTGAAAGACCCCAAAGCTTGTGGGTGGGGCAGAGGATGCAAGAGTCTCAGATTACATAAGGGGTAACTTTGAAAAGCGTGTTACTTTGCCTCAGGGTACATGAAAATGCACCTTTATATTAGAGGTACAAACTTAATATTTAAAAAACGATTGTTTGTTTTCTTTTATTGTAGAGAAAGAAAGGAAGATAAAGAGAGAGAGAATGGGAATGCCAGGGCCTCCAGCCATTGCAAACGAACTCCAGATGTATGTGCCACCTTTGCATCTGGCTCACGTGGATACTAGAGAATCAAATGTGGGTCCTTGGGTTTCACAGGCAAATGCCTTAAACTGCTAAGCCACGTCTCCAGCCCACAAGCTCAATATTTTAGAAGTCTGAATAATTCTTTAGCTCCTGTTGATATATTGCGTAAAATGCTCTTCAAGAGAAAAGCAAGCAAACAGGAAACGTGTAGGGTTTCATGTTCCTAAGTCACATTCATCAAGTGCCATCAGCTGGTGAAGTCACAGTTCAGTGTTCGGATCCTGTTTCAGGTGCACAGTCATTGTTGCTGTGAATCATCACTGGCTGCAGGTGATCTCTTAGAATTCTGTAGAGGAACACCAACCAAACAGTACCATGCACAATCACAATTAGACCAAGATTTTATTTCAGAATGACGGCTGTGGGGTAATCCAGTGAGAAAGTATTCCTAGAGGGCTGGAGAGATCCTGCAAAGCCTAAGGACCCATGTTTGACTCTCCAGATCCCATGTAAGCCAGAGGCACAACGGTGAGGGAAGTGCAAGGTCGCACATGCCCACTAAGTGGGGCAAGTGTCTGGAGTCTGATTTCAGTAGCTGAGGCCCTGAAATGCCAATTCTCCCTCTCTCTGTCTCTCTTTCTTTCACTCACTTGCTCTCTCTAAAAAAGAAAAAAAAAGTATTCCTTGAAAGAAAATCAAAATTGAAGTGTCATCTGAAAGATAGGCAAGAGTTAACTAGGTAATGAATGGGAGAGTGAATAGTCGGCCAGAGAGAAAAAAAAAAACAAAACATGTATGCAATGGGCTTTTGGTGGCAGGAAGAATGGAACATGTGTGGAACCTGAGAAAGCAGGACACACACAAACACACACACACAGAGAGAGAGAGAGAGAGAGAGAGAGAGAGAATCTTCAGAGTCAAGCAAGCACCAAGAGGTCTGAACAGCAATGAAACCACTAGAAGTTCAGGGACTGAATAGAGTGGGACGAGGACAGCAGCATCATGAAGGAGACCGAGAAGAGATAGTTGATGAGGGATACGAACCAGGCAGAACTGGCTGTACTTGGGATGAGCTATGAAGAACTAACTCCCATGATCCAGCATGAGTGACACAGATGCTCCGAAGACGATCATATTCAGAGTTGGTGTGCACATGTCAATTTAGAGGGTTATACTGATGAGACCAGTTCCTTGTGGAAACGTGCTAGCGATGGTTAGCAGGCTTTATGATAATGGTGCTGCACGTCTGGAGAGACTGTGCTGCAAATATCCACTTGAGAAGTTTAACATTTACGTAGTATTTGAAGCTTGATGAACAAGCTAGACTTTTGTACTGAGGGTGATAACGGGACTCAGCCAAGGATGCTAGGATGAACACAAACATGGAAGGCAGACGCAGAGAAGCCAGAGCACAGGAGGAGACTTGAGCCAACAGTTTGATGGGCCAGAGGGGACCTTGTGAATCACAGACAGACATGGTGGTGTACGTGGGAGGCTGAAACAGGAAGACTGCAAATCTGAGCCCACTCTGAGCTACATAGTAGGACCTGGGTGTCCAAAACCAAATAAACAAAACAACAAAACTTAATCATCAGGTAGATGAGAACCTTTAGGGTGCACCATAACCATGTCAAGTCATAGCAGTGCTGACCTGTACGCTGGGGGAGTGAGGGAACAGAGGAGTCGGGCGATGATTTGGATGCAGACTGAAAGAAATGGAGGTTGGAATGTAATTATGGGAGGCTGGGAACTGAATGGGATGCGTGAAGGCAGAGACGATGAGATGCATAAAAGACCAGAGAACGGGCATGGTAAGGATCCAGGGAGAGAGTTGCTAATAACATGAGTTTTGTCTGTATGTCTCAAGTTATAGGAGCAGCATGAGACTGGAACAATGACATGTAGGACAACTGATGGGTGGATCGTGACACTAAGGGACGAGTCTTTGTCAACAGAACCAAATAGTTGGATACTGATGGAAAACTGAAAGCATGCTTGCTTCTTCTCACCATATAGAAGGGCTTAAAGCTAAGGAGGACATGTAGATTCAACAATCTATGATAAAACAGATGAGAGCGAGGAAGCAGTGACAATTTTGTGTCATGGAAAGAATATACTATTTGGAATTCATTTACAAGATCTGCTGTTTTCTATTATTGTGATTATGAAAAGCACATGGACGCACATACTTCTAACTTTGCAGGTCTTAATACCCTGCTTGTTTATCTTGTGAAATAGCGAGCTTTTCAGCACAGTTAATTTCTTTTCTCTTGTGTATATGTGGACATGCAGTGTGTGTATGTGTGTGCACGTGTGCTCTTGCAGCACACTAGGTGCTCACCTATGGCAAGGGACATTCATGTGCAATGTCTGGGGCAGGAAGCCAGGTGTCGCTCTGCATGGCTCTTCAGCTGATTCTTGTTTGCACTGAGTTTCTTACCAATATGCAAAGTTGCTGCTTTTCATGAGCCTGAATGATTCTCTGGTCTCTGCTGCCATTTGTGGCACGGGGGTTATAGCTGTGCCCATGGCTGTGCTCAGGTACTGACATGGGTTCTGGAGTTTGAACTTAGGCAGTTTCAAGCCCCCTCATGCCCTCATGCTTTTTCAGAAAGTATACTTAATCGCGGAGCCATCTCTTCAGCCCTTTTCACAGTTTTGTAGCATGGTGTTAATAAGGGTTAATGGTGTTAATAATATACATACATATGTGTGTGTGTGTGTGTGTGCGTGTGCGTCCTTATATTAATTAATATTCAAACAGAAAAAACATTATGGATAAAGTTAAATCAGAAAGACATCATATCAAGAAATTGGTTATAGTGGTGATGGATTTAAAAAGAAAACAAGGGCTGGAGAGAGGGCTTAGCATTTAAGGCACTTCCCCCTGAAGCCTAAGGCCCCATGTTTGACTCCCACATAAGTCAGACACAAGGTGATGGTGATGCATGTTCAAGGTCACACATACTCACAAGGTGGCACACACATCTGGACTTTGATTACAGTGGCTATAGGTCCTGGCCTGCCAATTCTCATTCTCTCTTTCTCTCTCTCTCCCTCTTTCACTCTTGGTATCTCTCATTAAAAAGGCCAGTCTGTTGGGCTTTCCTCAAAAAAAAAAAAAAAGAAAAGAAAAGAAAAAATATCGATAAAAGAATGAAGTCCACCTTGACATTGAAGGTGGGCAGTAACCACATTCTCCCATATTCTTGGGGGAAGAAGAAGGAGCTGGAGCTTCCAACCAAGTATAAAAGTGATAAAGGGGCTGGAGAGATGGCTTAGCGGTTAAGCACTTGCCTATGAAGCTTAAGGACCCTGGTTCGAGGGTCGATGCCTCAGTACCCATGTAAGCCAGATGCACAAAGTAGCACATGCATCTGCAGTTCGTTTTCAGTGGCTGGAGGCCCTGGTGAACCCATTCTCTCTCTCTCCCTCTCTCCCTCTCTCTCTCTGACTCTTTCTTCCTCTGTTTGTCGCTCTCAAATAAATAAAAATAAAAAATTTAAAAAGTGACAAAGGCAGAACCAGAAAGTGTTGCTTAACAGAGGATGGATCCCCAAGTATGAAACAACCCTGTAGCAGGAGAGGAGGCCCAGAGGACGCCAGAGATACTGTGAAATGGAGGCCAGATTGACGTGTCTTTCACTGGCCAGAGGACAAAGAGGTCTTGTTGGAAATGTAGGTCTACCTAAATAAGAGCCCAGAATGAGAAAGGTTAGGACTGAGTCTCAGAAAAAAAAAAAAAATGAAATAAAATAAAATAAATAATCATCAAATCACAGTCTTGCGGGTGTATCTGAAAATCTCTCTGGCACAGAGTGAGCAATCAAGAAAAGTGACATTTAGTGACATCAACCTATTTAACGATGAGAGCTGGCAACAGTTACTTGAAAGTCAAGGCAGGACAAAACGTCTTAGAACTACATTAACACAGTTGCTGGTAATGGAGGAGTAGACCTTCACCACAGAGTTAAAATAGCCATGGGTTACTGAAATATTTGCAGGAATTCCTCCATCACAAAGTGGGAAATACACTTTTGGGAAACTTTCTCAGAACTTTAGGAATATTTTAATCACCTTTTAAATTTCATTAAAAAAAAAAAATAAACTGCAGGCACTGCCAAACTGCTCACATGTTAAGGGGAGGAAGTAGATACCGTGTATTCCATTCCTCAGCTCCAGTACCTTATGGCTATTAATATAATATCATCACTCCCAGAGCAACAGGATACACTGCTCAAAGGATCTTGTCTTTGAAGTAAAATGAAACCCTAAAGCTTTCATTTGCCTAATGAAAACCTCAGCCAGAAAGTTTCCCCATTTCTGATCACATATGGAGTCTTCTAAGCTCATTTTGGCTTGGGACAACAGATGCTGGCCTTACACGTGGTATTCTCATCCAAATTTGGAGCAGGTGCTAATTATCAGAATGGGAAACAGATACTCAATCCAAAGAAAATTCCTCCCTGAATTCTATAAGGAGGGAATTCAGGGCTACATTACAAAAGAGTGCTATTGGCTTACAATCCCCAAGTTCCAATCTATGCAGGTCATTTTCTACCGCCTGGCCTCTGACTTCTTCACTACCTGGCCTCAAATATCCAGATCCCACATAAGAAAGCCTTACATAAATATGAATGTGATCTGCCAGTACATGTAAAGGTGGTTTTCATTAACGAGCAACCTTAGACCCACTCTAATGGCCAGGCAATGAGGAAACCGATTCCAAGTGGATCTGAGGAAATGGGCACCGGCACAGATGGTTCTGTGTGGGCGCTTCTGCCCTTCCTCCCTTTTCCAAATACACAACACTGAGTGGTGGCTGTCAGGGTCAGCAAAGGAGGAAGTTCGCAGATGCCAATGCAAAGCAATAATCTTCAAGTGGATGCCATGCTGACAGAGATGTGGTGTTCGTTACAAGGAAGTCAGGAGGCCGAAGCTGGGAGTCAAAGAAAGTTAAAAACAAAATCAGTGTGAGGGGAAGGGTCATGGAGGGAAGCAAAGATGAGAGGCAGAAGGAAAACATCTGCAGGCTTGGCAAGAGCAAGGGGAAGCAGGAAGAGTGCATTTCTTTCTTCCCTCTGCTGCACATGGCACAGTTGAATATCCTCCGGTATTTTTTAAATAATCTTCACAAGTTCAGACTACTAATGTATAGATATGAGCTGTTCTATCTAATTGGACAATCACTAAATGAATGTTAACACTTGCTTCCTTTGTCTCTGCTATATTCTTTTATTTTTTTAATTTTTTTATTTTTTTGTTTTTCGTGGTAGGTCTGGTCTATATTCTTGCATTAAAAATTAAAAACAGATTATGACTATGGCCAAAAAAAAACAGATTATGACTATGGCCAAAGTTCAGCTGATATATGAACCTGTGCTGGAATGTTAGGCCAAAGACATCCACAGTCTGTACCTGGCTGCCTTCCCTTGACGTGTCATTTCCTGCTATTTCTCTCAGTGAAATTTGCATTTTTTTAAAAAAAATATTTTATTAATTTATTTATGAGAGAGAGAGAGAGAGAGAGAGAGAGAGAGAGAGAGAGGCAAGTAGAAAGAGTGAATATGGGCACACCAGGGCTTCCTGCCACTTCAAATGAACTTCCAGACACATGTGCCACTTAATGCAACTGGCTTTACATGGGTCCTGGGGAACAGAAGTCAGGTTTTGCAAGCAAGTGCTTTTAACCGCTAAGCCATCTATCCAGTCTGCCAGTCTGCAATTTGTTTCAATTTGTTTTTCTTACTTCTGAAAGAATTTATAGCAGTAAATTAAAATATATTTTAAAATATCTTTTGTTTTTTCCTTAGGAGAGAATGGAGCAAACTCAATTTCGTAGAATGCTATCAACAGCAGTCCTCTTCCTTGCAATTTGATGACTCTGTATTATCTTCTAATCTCTATGCCTGTTTTCAGCCAACTCCTTCCCGTAGGCACCTACACTAACGAGTTTGATTCAGTTGTGTTGAAAGGGACATGTTCTTACAAAATAGTGTAATTTGGGCATTTTTTGAATGTAACTGGTGTTGTATTCACTTTTTGCTTCTTTGTTTTCACTTCTGTACAATTTGGCATATGTACACACATATTTACAATATTGACCTACCACATTTAGTTATCCATTTATTCATTCTCATATGGATGGAGTGCTAGACTGTTGTGAAGTCTCGTCTTCTATAAAAAAATCAATTCTAATGAACAAGGTCACCCACGTTCCCTTGGGGCTCAATGTGAAAAGTCATTGGGATCTGCAGGCAGCACAGGGATGGCTGAGATGCTGGTAATGTGTCCACATATTCCCCTCACTACTATCTGATTGTAAAGCAAATATTTTACAATTCTTCCAGCCATCTGGTTTTCATTTGACCTCCAAATTATACAAAGAACTCAAATCAATACTCCTTAGCCTCATCTCTCAGTGCTCTAAAATTTCCTGTGTACATTTGCTTCGTCCCACCTGTCATTTCTTTGAAGAACTCCATTATAGGCCACCGATATCACTCTGCATCAAAAACTCAGACTGGACTGATTCTGAAACATTTCAGTTACTTTTATTAAAATTGATATGGATTGAAGTGCCACAGTATGATTTTTTAAGACCAGTATGATGACTGTTCTGATCATTAAACACCTGGATTCACGGCATTTCAACCCGAGCTGACAGTCCCAGGTGAGAGGCACTTCACGCTGAGGAAGGCAGGTGAAGTGTTCAAGTTCATTTCAAGGTCTTCCCATTCTGCACCAAACCTTGCATTGCTTGCATCTTGTAACATGAACCGTTGTAACCCCTTAAGAAGATCAGACAATATTGTCTCTCCTGCAAAGGAAGAGAAGTGATAAAATATGAATCTTTCACAAATGCTTTTGGTAACACACTTCGACCACTCTTTCCCTTTCATAGTCATGAACTGTTGCCATGTGTTTATACGGCAAGTATAAAGCCTCATATATAAGTGCTGGCTGGGAAGGCTCTGAGCTACCGGCGCTCCTGGGTTTTCCTCCTGTGTTGATGATTACTTCTGAGCCATCTTTGTTGCCTTTTCCTACACGTTTCCAGGACCCTCTCTTTCAGCTTAATGAGACCTCCCTAGAGATAGCTTCCCTCCTCAGTTGCTATAGCTTGTCTTCCATCCTCTTTTCTTTCCACCTTTCCTTCCTTTCTATCTGATGGATTATGAACTCTTTCCCCTGCCTTTTAGAGCTCTGTGCCCAAGCAAAGTAACTGTTAAAGGAAAAGAACTCCTGGAGTGTGTGTCCAGGCGGGGTTTTCCCAATACCAGAGGAAAGGTAGTATTCAAATCCTGCCCTAGACCTACTTATTTTTCCAATGCTCTCCAGAGAGAAAATTTTGAAAGTGACCAGGACTTAGGAGTCCTCACCCAGACTCTAAATTATCAACTGGGGTTGCACCCAGTTTCTGAAGGACAGTCTGACCTTCTCAGTTTGCCCCTGAGAGACATTGTTAAAAACCCTAACTTCAATCTTAAAATAGTTTCAGATTCTGATTGATGTCACAGACTCCAGGGGAGAAGAGAGGATTTATTTGTACTGTGGAAGAGATGGAGAGATAAGTCGGCCAGAGCTACTTCCTTGAGCTACATCCTTGGAGGTCAGGATGGAAGGGAGGGCGGAGTGTTTTTGCATGGTAGTTACTTTGTTGTTGTTGTTGTTGTTGCTGTTGTTGTTGTTGTTGTTGCTGCTGCTGCTGCTGACTGGAAGAAAGTTAAGAGAGGAAAGGTGTATTTTAGCTAACAATTTGAGGATATAGGAGGGAAAGCATGGTGCCAGGACTGTGACATGGCTGGTCTAATTGCATCTGTCAGAAGCAGAGAAATAAAGACTATTGCTCAGCGGATCTTCAGTCCGGAGACCTGAGCCCATGGGAGGTCCCAACTGCATTCAGGGGCATCCTGCCTCTCCATTTAAAGCCTTATGGAAGCACCCACACCCAGAGGTGTGCCTCCTAAGTGATTCAAAATCCAGTCCGTTTGACCATTACACCTTGCATGACCTTTCCGCACCTTTATGAACTCTCCATTCAACTGTTCACAGAGGTCCTGGACTCCGATCAGCCAGTCATTTTCCATCCTTCTTGAAGAGAGATAGGAATGGGGGAGGGCGATGGCTAGGTGACCGTGAGGGTCTCCTTCCCATGTGCTTTCACTTTACTCCACGTTTTATCCAATTCTGGCCACAGCCTGTACTCCAGCTGTCACTTTGAACTTTTAAAGAGGAAAAGAAGAGACATTTATGTAAGCACTCTGTAGTATTCAAAGCACTTGACTATAAAAGGATCTCTTCAGCATTTTCCTGTGACCTTGTGTGCTAGACAAGGAAGTACCCCGTCTTAAAGGGATAAGAAACTTGGTGCCAAGCTAGGGAAACTTTGCCAGTCTCCTGCTTTCTAAGGCCATGGCTATACCAGTCAGGTTCTGATGCATTGATTTCGGTAGTTGATGGAGTAAGTATTTGCATGTAGCTTTCTATAGCTTTTTTGAGATGTACCAAAGCATACTCTATATAATTTTATAAGCTTCCTGTTTGTTCACTAATGAGATATAACTGATGAGGCAAAAAAAAAAAAAAACAGTAAAACACGCTTCTATTATGGCTAATATGTAGTTTATAGTTTTTGTGAATTCATGGTTGAATATTTTAAAAACTATTTTTATGTATTTGCAAATAGGGATAGAAGAGAGACAGAGAGAATGGGTGCACCAGAGCCTCTAGCCACTGCAAAGGAACTCCAGACACATGCACCACCTTGTGCATCTGGCGTTACGTGGGTACTAGGGAATTGGAACGGGGTCCTTTGGCTTTGCAGGCAAATGCTTTAACCTCTATGCCATCGCTCCAGCCCCCATGGTTGAATATTTTAATTTTCCCTTTTCTTATGTCTATGAAGACATAATGAAAGTTTCTGAAACCTTATCTACACTTCATGCACAGAAACCTCAAACTTCTTTTAAGTAACCACCACAATTCTTTCTTCTGTGAGAACAAAGTAAAATGATTTCAGTTTTGCAAATGGAGAAACTTAAAATGCAGGAATCCTGTCTCCTTGACATCTATTCTAAATACCTTTCACTTAGATGTACCCTTGGTGGCTTGGTTTTCATCAGAGTTTGAGTTCATAGTGATCTGTGCTGCATTTCTTGGCTCAGACTGGAGCTATGGCCATAAGGAATATGGTTTATCCCTGAAGAATATTACTGTGTGAGGCATCCTGTAAAACTTAAATTTATTTAACACTTGCAGCCAGTCAACATTTTTATGATTAAAATGCCTATTTGCCACAGTCTTTTTATGTACTATTTCTAGTTTGTGTTTGAAGATCTTAATGAATCATCTAATTTCACTGAATTTGGGGCACTGCCTCAGAAACTTGGATCCAGTTTATTGCACCACACACAACAGATTTGCCATAAATAATAACATTTTATTTATGGCTATCTTCACTCCACTTAATAAAACATAAAAACAAATGATGGAATAAACTTAGAAGAATAATACTAAAAGCTGAGTAAATTCTTACTATTCTAAGTAAAATAGCCTTACACAGTTACTGTTTCTTAGACTGTCTAACTGGTGTGTGTGTGTGTGTGTGTGTGTGTGTGTGTAGTGTATGGTGTACATCATTTCTTTCTTTGGCACCGAGCCATTGATCAAGAGTATTTCTCTTTGTATAGTGAACATCATTTGTGGAAATGTGCAAAACTTAATGAGGTACGTGATCTATAGACTCTCAGGATTTTTTTTCTAGATAGGGTCTTGCTCTCTAGCCCATGCTGACGTGGAATTTACTGTAGACACAGGGTGGCCTGGAACTCACAGTGATCTACCTATTTCTGCCTCCACTCGAGTGCTGGGATTAAAGGTCTGTGCCACCATGCCTGGCTCAACCAGCCTTATTATTATTCATCTACGTAGTCTTTAAATATGAGAAAGCCTCATATCACAAAGAAGTACTTTGGAAAGTTCTAAAGGTTATCTCTGTTTCTTTAAGAATAGGACATTAAAAAATCTTTTCATCTAACAATTTCCATTGGAGTTTTTTTTTTTTTTTTAAACAAAAAGCAACATAGACCAGCTGATAATGAGAATCATATATTTTAGTTTTCTCTCAGTTTTGAATTGTAGGATCTCAATAAACAAATATTCTATTGTGATATACCCAGCACAAGATTATTATTCAGAAAGATTCAACAAACATTCATTGAGTGTGGATGCATGCTTTCATTATTTCAAATCAGCTTTTTGCTATTAGGTTTTCAGACAGTGCTCATCAGCCATATTGTTGTCTTGAAGGGGAAAAAGATAAACCTCACTAAGAAATAAATTAGTTCTTATTTTGTCTGTGTCTTTTGGCTCTCACATGCCTTTAAGGATGTGCTTAAGGTGTTTGTTTTTTAATCTGTGCATAAAGGAAAAGATGTAAAGACTGTGCAGCTCTGTGCCATGTATTGAGGCAGTGCTTAGCACTTGTGAGGTTCTGTCTTCTCACTACAAGCTCTCCCCAACATGCACACAGTAGGTTCAAGGTGCACAGTGTATACTGATCTAAAAGTACTGCTTGACTGTTAGCCACAACAGGACTCAGCATGGGATGTTTATAATCTTTTTTATCTAAAGCAACGGCTAAAATAAACTTTTGCACACAATATTATTTCTTGGCCATTTCCTTAAAGTAGAACATCGGACTAGCACAAGGAAAATTAACATTAATGTTTTAAATCTTTTCAGAGTTCTATGAAGTAGAATGGATCAATGCTATTACCTCGTTGTACAGGTAAAGAAATTGAGGTTAAAAGAAATTAATGAGTTGTTCAACATTGCCATGTAGCTAATTTATCAGTTCAGCTTCAGCTAAAGTTGAGATGGCACATTCTCAAACAGCATGATCGGAGAAGGTTTATTAAAGAAGATATTTATAAAGAAGCAATGAAATTTTAGGGGAAGTACCAAATCATTATGCTATATCACAAGAATGGGAAACACTTTGGGATGATTTTCATCCCTCAACCTGAAACTTTTCAAGGGAAAGAATAGTTCCTGGACCCCAAGAGCAGGCTGCCTTGCAGACCTCATGTCCTCCAATAAAAGAGCACAGCCCACCCAGAGTTACCTAAACAGGAAGGAAGCAAATAAACATATATATCAGCTAGCCTCACTGTCCATCTGCCCTGCACTATGTTGCTGCCTCCAACTATCTGAATCTCAAGACCAGCCAAGTGGATCAGACTTCTGGGATGTGGAACATTTATCGGGGGTCAGAGCGGGCAATCAGCTCTTCTGCTGTATGTTACTATCTCTCTATGTGGCGGTTTGGATATAAGTGACCCCATAGTCTCAGGTATTTTTGATTAATCTCCAGCCAGTGAAGTCCTGCTGGGGGAGAGGTGTCACTGGTGGGGACGGGAAGGAGGGGGGTGGATCTTGAATCCAACTCTAAGATGTGCTCAGAGTCAGCACAAGCTTGCTGGTGCTAGCTTTGTGCAAACAAAAGCTTGAGCTCTGGCTGTTTGTTCTCTCTCTGCTATGGATGTATGTTGACGTGAGCCAGCCTCTTCCACCATGATGAAATTTCCCCTTGAAACTGTAAGGCTGAAATTAACCCTTTCCTCCAATAAGCTGCTTCCTGTTGGGTGTTTACCCCAACAACATGAAAGTAACTACAAAACCAGACATGTAGCTTTCATTCCTGAGGACTCGTAACATTTTTGACTTATGAGGGTTTTTTTTCTTCAATATAGTTATTATTTGATTAGTGACTTATAAGTCTACACTTTACTTATAAAATTTCCTGGAGTGGGATAGGTGCTTACAAAATTTTAAGAGATAGGGATCATGTCACTTTTCTTATGCTTAGATTTTTTTTATTATAAACATGAAGTGGTTAGTAGCGAATGAGTAGAATCATTGTATGATCATAACATTTAAGTATGCATATGAAAGTACATGATTTTAAAGATATAGGTTATAAATGTTTCACCAGACGATGACTTTTTATTGCTTTTCTTATTTTCCTGGCTTATGCCCCAGTTCCCTTCTGCAGTTTCTGGTGGTGGTGTGGGAAGGTGGTCAACGGTGCTTAGTAAAGCAGCCCTGTGGACAAAGATCCAACAGAACTCAAGTCGCCCTGCAAGTATATACCACTAGGGCAGCTTTATGCAAAGGTGATAGACAGAATATTCAGGATCTGGCACTCTTAGACCTTGTCCTGTTATTAATTGGAAGTAACTTTTCTCTACTCCTTTTGTTAATGGATGGCTGTGGAATAGTATGAGCTGTGAACATGAGACTAGTCTTTGAGATAAAGATGCTGTGTGCTAAACGAATCTGCCCAGTTTAGTTGGGTAGCCTAAGGAACATTCCTTTGCTGCTGGGCGTTGTGGCATTGTGGTATGCACCTTTAATCTCATAACTCAGGAGGTAGCGGTAGGAGGATCACTGTAAGTTCAAGGCCAACCTGAGACTACATAGTGAATTCCAGGTCAACCTGAGCTAGAGTGAGACCCTACCTAAAAAAAAAAAAAAAAAAAAAGGAAGAAAGAAACATTCCCTTGAAAGTTAGACAGAAAGAAGGGAACGCTAGGTATACCCTTCAAATCAGTTGTCAATTACCCATTTATTTAGTGAAGCAACTGAGCTCTGCTGGGGTGAGGGTAACTCAAGAAAAACAGGAGTCCTGGTAGGACTTTTTGTAACAGAAGGACTCAGCTCTGTAGCAGGAAGCTTATTTCCATGTCTGACATACCTACTAATACCACTTGGTAATTTCAATCTCATTTCTCCTCTCCTAAATATTACAGGCAACTGACAAAATACTTATCTAGTACATTGGTGAACCTCAGAGAGGAGTCTCTGTAGAACTTTCCTCTGTTATAAAGTTCAGTGCAATATTAGCATCCATATGATGTCACACGATTGTTAGGATTGGTGCTCTGAGGCAATTGATTGGTTGGTTAAAATTTTGCTTCTCCTATCGAAGGCCAATGTCTTTACCTTACAAATAGATTGTTACCACCCAAAAGGATGAGACAAACCCAGCTATCAATATCAACAAGAGATATTTTTTTTAAATCACAGATTATTTCTTCTATCCTAGACAAACCAAATCAGAAGCTTCTAGAAGGGAGGACTCTTCAAGATCTATGTTTTCATAATACTTCGCTGACGCTGATGCAGTGGGTCCATAGGCCAGCACATATGACATGACCAAGTGGTTTGTGTTGGCTTTCTCACTCTAAACACTTGCATCTGGAAGTGAAAGGAGAAAAAAAAAATACTAATTACATGCATCACGATGCTCCAAAATAAAATAAAAAAAAAGAAGATTTTCTTCTTAACATAGATGCCATCCCAGCTTGAAGGGTTTCTTTGTAGTCAATACTATCCATCTGTTACACAGGGAGACTCCAAGAAGACCAGATAAGGTGAGAGAATTGTCACTAGAATTGGAAGAAGATATAGATCTCCTGCTTTCTCATGGAGTGATTTTTTAAATATAGCAATTCTTATCAGTAGAACCACATGGAACAAGGGGGCTCGTTCTCAGTGCAGGATGGACTCATTAATGCTCTCCCTTCCTTTCCCGCAATTCTAGACCAAAGGAAAGAAATGATTTTATTTATTTATTTTTTTGGCTGGGGAAGCCGTGGTTTTCCTCTTTAAATGAGCCCATTAAAACTGTCCTCTCCTCTTCTTGCCTAACTAGTCTCTCTTGGTTCTCAGTTGATGAAATAACGTATACTACTTAAGATTCATATTTCCTTTCTAACTATGCCTTGAAGGAGCAGGGTTAACTTTCTCGGCTTCTTCCTCAGCAGTAAACTCTAATTGGCTGACAGCTTGCTCAGACAAACACACAGCCCCTGAGGGTTTTCATGGTAAAAGAAAAGAAAACATGGGCAAGGATCCACCATTTTTTAAAATACGGTCCTCTCACAAATGATAAACATAGGACTGCATCAAGAAGGCAGGACAAAAAGAAAAGTATCCAGTAAAATTTGAAAATGACCTAATATCATTCCTTCGTTGTGGAATGTTTTTTTTTTTTTTTCCTATTGTCCTATACAAGAAAATGTTTGCAAACTTATAAATTCCAACCACCACGACTATGCGCACTGCTTTGAATAACCTGGAGCAGCGAGCTTGCTTCTGTGGCAAAGTTGACCACTCACACACTGCCTTCCTGCTTGCTTTTGCCTAGGCCAGGGCCTGACTTTTTTCTCAACTTCCACGACATTCCTTTGATATTGCCAGTGCCCATGGCGTTTGTCAGGGGCTCCATCAACACAGTTTCATGTGCAAGTACACTGCTTGATTAACGTGACATGCATGGGTCTAAACAACCAGTGAGGGGCCTTCCTTGACACTGGGGAATAGAAGTTCCTCAGAGAGCTGGGTGGGAACTAAGGTAGGCTTTCCTTCTGGAAGCTCTCACAACCCTTCTGCTACTGTGACGAAAGCCATTGTACACATGAAGTTTGGAGCAAAGCAGAGGGCACACAGGAGAGATTCACATCATACACATGGCACCACAGCCATTGACAGTGATAGAGTGACAGAAGGTTTCAGAAATAACATTCAAATCTAGGAGTCAGAAAATATTATTCAGATGCATTCTCCATTAAGCCAAGTATAAAAGAAAAGGTTTTCATAAGATTGTAAGGAGATAGACGAAGATGATGGCTTACATTTTATTAAAGCTTTGGGCAAAACCTCTCATGAAACTTAAAAGTCTTTCAGGGAGAGATTGTGTAGAGAAATGATCAATCAGATTGTAAGGCTTCCAGGACCAAGTTACCATGTCTAGGCCTGTCACTGCCCAGGTAAATTATGAATCAGAAATGAGGAGACCTGCTTATAAAATGTGTAGGTTTATGAAAGGAAGGTGACACGTGATGCTGAAATCATGACTTCAGATATTCACTGTCATTTAGATGAAGACGGGAGACAAATTTAATGACCCATGGAGGGTTTTTCATCTAAATACTGTTTCACAATGGATGGGCATAGAGAAACTTTTCAAGAATTTTGGGGTTTGTAGTTGACTGCAAATTTCTTAAGAACTCATCAGAAAGCGAAGCTATTTAAAAAGCTAAGGCACTTTTCATGTTGTGATGAATATAGTATAATCTCTCCCCACCCCCTGCCACACCAATCAAATAAAAACCAATAGTGTTTTCTTCTTGTGCTTGGATAGTAGTTGGGGGTATATGTCCAATGTTGGTGTCCCCTTAGTTAGAAGGTCATCCTTGGGTAAGTTCTGCATGGGAGTTTTTAGAGGTGTGAAGCACCTCATATTTAAGAGAACTGGGGGGGGGGTTTCATCAGAAAAAGTGAAGATCATTAAAAAGTAAAATAGTTTTCTTTTCACATTTACATTTTTGCTCAGCAAACATGGAGCTAACTTAGCGAATGACTACAGATGAAAGAGAATAGGGACAAGGCTGAAAAACAGAGTTTAGTGGAAGACCAAGGTAAGAGAGTAAGACATAACATTGCAGTGAGATGTACACCCTGATGTTATGATAAAATGCATATGCTGACATTATGATGAGGTATACATTGACATTACAGTGAAGTGTACACACTGACAAAATGGTGAGGTGCACTTCCTGACATTATTGTGATGTGTATACCCTGAAATTATGGAGAGATGTACACACTGACATTACAGTGAGGTGGACACAATGACATTACTGTGAGGTGTACAGCCTCACATTACTGTGAGTTCTACACATGGACGTTACTATGAGATGTACACACTGACAATGAGATCTATATGGTGCTATGAAGATGTTTGCATTGGGACCATTGAGCTGAGCTTGATGGCACTGGCTTCCTTCTAGTTTGCACAGGTGACTAGTAGGCACCTCATGTAGAGAGAGAAAAAAAATATCTCAGGAGGTAAGAAGCAAGTGTAAGATGAAGAGAAATGTATTTAAAGTAGCTCTTAGGATTGGTTGACAGTGAAGTCTTCTGAAGAAGAGACAACTTGAAAGGGAAACAAATTACATTATTTCATTAAGATAATTTGGTTGGGATGTAAAACAAAAAGTTAAAATCTTAAAGAGGTTTATTAGGAAGAATAAATGGTTAAAATTAACCAATACAGCTTTGAAAATAAGGGAAATGAGGGGGAACCTAACTAAATTAGTAAAAGGAAGATGATATTTTGGAAAACATAACTCTATTAATAGAATAAAAAGAAACCCCAGAAACATATTCAATCATATGCAAATAGTTGGTATATGAAAAGTGAAAATTCCATATATGTGGGGAAAAGGGAGTTATTCAATAAATGAAGCAAGCTTTCTGAAGTAATTGGATAAATGTTTTGGAAAAATTAAATTAAAGCTTAAAGTTACATGTCTAAATAAATTCCAAATGATGCATATATTTAAATACAAAATATGACATCTCAAAACAACTAAAGATGCAGAAATAAGTACTTAAGAGGGAAAAAGGTTTTTCTGAGCCTAAATCCTAAAGGATGAAAGGAGAAACTGGTAAGGAAAACATGGTGATCTTTTGCTTTTCTCAAACAAGTAGGGCTAGATATGACTCAGTTGGTAAAGTGCTTGCTTAGCATGTACGAAGTCATGAGTTCTATCCCCAGCATTACATTAACTGAGCATGTGTGTGCCCACCTGTAATTCCAAGGCTCCAGAGTGGAGACAGGAAGATCAGAAGTTCTAATTTACCTTTGGCTACATAGTGAGTGAAAAGTCAGGGTGAACTACATGAGGGACTTTCTCCAAACAAAAATAAAGGAAAGAAAAGAGAGGCAAGAAATAGGTAAAGAAAAGAAATAGAAATGAAATATAACCAACAAGGGCAATCTGCCCTAGCTTGTAGCCTATTAGATCCACCTACACCCAAGATTAGCCTTTCTGTACTTCCCATTTCAGTAGATTCCATTCCCATCTTCCTTAGTTACTCAAATTAAACCTTTAGACATCACCCTTGACTCTTTTATGTTCTCCATATCCAGTTGGTCCTCAAGTATTTTCTGCTTTTTGCATCAAAATAGATTCCAAATCCATCCACTGCTTTCCATTTCTCCTGCCACAACCCTACTCCAAAACCATCACTCAGATTCCTGAAACTTCTTCTAACTGCTTTCCCTGTTCCACCACCATTGAACTTGAAGATCTGTTTTCCAAGCTCAGAGAGCATGCTTAATGTACTGCTGTTTATTGAGAACTTGCTTCGTGCTGGGATTTTTCTGAGTGTTGGAGCTAAAACATTATGCATAGCACAAAATCTGAGTTCTCATGTGACAGGAGCTCTTAGCAAACTAGTATTTTGCATGGTGCAAGTTCTGGGGAAATACAAAGAAGGGAATTGGCATGGAAGCCATCTATGTAATGTGTGCTCAGTGCACAGTATTGAATCTTGGCATAGTGAAGACAGGGTCTGAAATCCTGGGGAAATATTGTTTCTAATATTTCTGCCAATGTGGAACAGGTTTTCAAAAATATCTGGTTTAGTGAACATCATTTTTTTTTTGATTTGCCCAAAGGTACTATTCATGAACCATACAGATGGTTTCATTTTAAGATGACCACTGATTGATATATTAAAAGCAGAATGCAAGGGTTCCAGCAGGAAGATATTTTATGAGATTATTGTATAATTCCAGGTGAAAAGTTATAGCAATTTGAACAGGATTCTCACAATAGAAATTGTGTAAAGAAAGATTCTGGGTATATTTTAGAGATGGAAGAAAGTATATATATATATATGTATACTGGATTGTGCATGGAACTTTTAGCTCTAACCTTTAAGTTGACATACGCCTTTCAGTCTCATGAACCTTCAGCCACTTTCTTTGATGCTCACAAAATTTTAAACCAACTGTTCATCTTTCTCACTGTGAAGGGGACCTGGCCCAACCTTAGTTCTGAGCCTTGTGTTTGTGGTTCTCCTTTTTGGACCTTTTTTTTGTCCATAGAACTTCACTTCATTGTTATTACTCCACTCAGAATCACCATCTCTGATCACCGTATTTAAAATAACGCCCTGTGGTCTTCTGTGCCATTCCTGCTGATTCGTGCTCTATGCCTAACTCATTGCTACCAGTGGTAACTCACCTCTTACTGATTTAGTCACTCTGGAACATGAGAGCTGTAGATCTGGGAACAGTACCTTCTTCTATGATCACTCCTGGAAAGCAGCAGGCATCTGTGCTCCTTTAGGTGGAGTATTCCAGTTTCCCTTAGAAATGACATTGATGTTCATATTTTTATTATGCTCCTAAATAATATTATCCTCTTTTTTAATTTTTATTTTTATTTTTTTTTTTTTTTCATTTTTCGGTTTTTCAAGGTAGGGTCTCACTCTAGCCCAAACTGACCTGGATTTTACAATGTAATCTCAGGGTGGCCTCAAACTCATGGCAATCCTCCTACCTTTGCCTCCCGAATGCTGGGATTAAAGATGTTCACCACCACGCCTGGCTATTATCCTCATTTTGAAAGAAATTTAGTGTTCATGGAGGTGACTTACATTGCATACAGTTGTAAACAGGGTGGAAATTTCCTTCACTCTCCTATTCCATTCTTTCTAGAGGTGCTCGGGGTGTATTGTAGAAAATGGTATAAGCATAGTTTACATTTTCAAATGCTATACCCTTTCACATTTAGCATGACAAATTATTTTACACTGATAATGTCCAGTTATGTCAGAGATTATAAAATATTGGAAGGATGAAGATAAAGTAAGCTTACATTTATCAGAGGCAATCATTCAAAATGAAGTATGTTAGTTTTAAGTCGATAATATTTGTTATCACATACAGGACATCAATTATGTCATGAAGGGTACATAATTGTCTATTTAGAAATCCTGTCTATGGGTACTTTAATTCTATTGCCAAGCTGCTTGAAATTCAATTGATATAGTGCAAATTAATGGTCAATTCTAATAATACAAAGTTTATGAGATTTAGATCCCAAACAGAGACAGTTACAAATAACATTTCAATTATTAGTTCTCCTGGTGGTCTTTAATAAAAGAGAGAAAACAGTTATTACTCTAAATCCCCTGTAACATTCACATTTCCTTAATGTGCCTACATTATAGGCACTCCAACGACTTGTAGTGTTTTTCTCTCTGTAAATATCTCACTCATTTTAAACTCTTTTGTCTACTAATTGTTATATGAGAAAGTAATTTCAAATAGTAAACCCTTCTTCAAATACTTGCAGTCAAAGTGGGACAGCTTCTGGGCTGGCATCCACTAGAATAAGGATCAAACTGCTTTGAGTAAACTCAGAAAAAGGTCAAAATATGGAATAAGGCAAACTTTAACAGATTCCATTTGAATTCCCACAATAATTTAGAAACTTAAAAAAAAAAAATACTTGAACTGCTGGGCGTGGTGCCACACACCTTTAACCCAGCACTAGGGAGGCAGAAGTAGGAGGATTGCCATGAGTTCGATGCCACCATGAGACTACATAGTTAATTCCAGGTCAGCCTGGACCAGAGTGAGACCCTACCTTGAAAAACCAAATAATAAAATAAAATAAAATAAAATATAAAATAAAATAATAAAATAAAATAAAAATAACAAAAATAAGAAAAAAATAAAAGTATTTAACAAAGGTTACAGGGCAAAAATTAACCCTTTTGGTCCTCCAATCAACCCAGTCTCTATTCTCAGCTGTCCCTTTTACTAGCTCAGTCTCCGGATGTTAGAATACAAGAGAAAGCGGATTCATCTTTCTGCTTCTATTCTTAACCTGTTTGTGTTTTTCTAAAGCCAAGCAGAAGACCTGGTGGTGTTGAGAAAAGACATAGAAAAGGCATATCTGTTGAGCAGAACAGATAGGGGAAAAAAAAGTTGTAAATTTATCAATAAATTTTGTTTTGTCTTTCAGCAATTTTCCAACATTGAACATATACAGGAAACTTGAGATTAAAACATTCTTAAAATTTATATATACTTTATATAAAAATTTTTATACAAGAGACCATCATATATCTGTTCATATAGAAGTGAAGACTTTATGAACACATTTATTATGATAATCTTTTTGCCATGGGTTTATCCAGTTTGGGAAAAGACATATCTTCACTACTATTAAAATACTTAGAACACACACACCCACCCCCCCCAACCCCCACAAAACCTTGTAAGTTCTCAAAACCATTGCCACTTGTTCTGTCACACTTCCAAAGTGATTCCAGGATAAGATGGCAGGTTTGTTTCATTTTGAGTCCTGACATTGCTCAAAGGCAGAGGGGAATGTGTTAACGCTCATGACAGTGAAAGTTAGGCTTCATGATCTTCTCTTATTTGAATTTTATCATAATGTTGCAGAACTAAAGATGATAATAGTCTTCAAGGACGCTGCAGTATTTACTTGTACGAAGATAAGAAGTATCTACTTTATAATGGTAAAGATGGGTATGAGTTTTCAAGGGTGCTATAGCATTTACTTATGCAATGATAAGTACTGTTCACATCACAATGATAAGTGGTAAGGATGGTTCATAATCATGAAGGATGCTGCAGTATTTGCTTGTACAATGCTAAGTAGTATTCACTTTACAATGGTATGGTCTAGAAATGGGGAATAGGCTTTAAAGATGCTGTAGCATTTACTTGTACAATGGTTATGTAGCATTCACTTTACAATAGTAAATGGTTAAAAATGGCTATTTGTGGGCTGGAGAGATGGCTTAGCGGTTAAGGCGCCTGCCTACTAAGCCTTAGAACCCGGTTCTCCAGGTCCCACGTTTAGCCAGATGCAAAGTGACGCATGGGCGCAATGCTGCACTTGACCACAAGGGGGAACACACATCTGGATTTCATTCACAGCCTCTGATAGACTGCTGGGCACCCATTTCTATCTGTCTCCCTCTCCCTCTCTGTCTGTCTTTCTCTGTGTCTCTCTCTAAAAATAAATTTAAAAAAATAATAAAAAAATTAAAAAATGGATAATTGTCTTCCAGGGTGCTATAGCATTTACTTGCACAATGGTAAGTTGTATTCACTTTACAATGATAAGTGGTAAGGATAGGTTATATTTTTCAAGGGTGCTGTAGTATGTACTTGTCCAATGGTAAGTGTGTGATGAAGGCCACCCCAGAATCTTGATCATTTATCCCAGATTACCATCCCACACCAAATGATGACTTTCCTTGCATTGCATACCTTCAGTTCCCCACTGAGTAATGAAAAAAATCAATTGCCTCTCCTCCTGTAGCACCACATGGTGTCGGAGACTCCCTAGAGACAACTATTGACCTGTCTCCATAAAGCTCCACAAAGCCTCAGCTACTCTTGAACAACAAGCTTTGTGAATCCAGTGTCCCTGGAGGATGACTGCCTAAGCAAACCTCTCCTGAAGATCAGCATGTCATCGAAATACAATTTGCACCTGGTGGTAAAAGTTGCAAAAAGTCAATACTTGATGAAGGAGAACTTTTTCAAAATCCTTGAAACAGCAGAGAGGCTCAAGGCTGTGGGTTGTACTTGCAGTAAAAGTGTAATCCAGTGTAACACAAGGGTAGTTACCAGCTAGAGAGAGCCAGCTGCGACTGGAGTGAGCTTCATCCCTCTTTGCCGCCAAATGAGCTGTTAAGAGAATGAACAGAACTGGGAAAGTACAAATAAGAATTTTGGGAAAAAAAAAGTTAAAACAAACAAACGGGGAAAAAGCTTCAGAAGAGGTTAACTATCACTGTGAAACTTGAAGCTGTAACAATTATAGCAATGTTGATGGTTCTTGGTGATTCTATAGTTTATATTTCAGATATTTAATTCTAGGTTTGGGAGATGCCCAGAGAAGGAAAGCTGTTTGTTTGCTGAATGAAACTTTGGTGGGGAAACATTAAACTATACAAAACTTATTTATGTAAAAAAAATTGGAAGCAAGTATGTTTGTTAGAAATACTGCATTTTGTGTTTTTGTAAACCTTATGTTCTCACCATCTGTGGCACACTGTTCTGGAATCTAGCTGGTTTAATTTCAAGTTGATGTTTGGGCACCACATGAATTGCTGCACAGAACACTCCCTTATCTGTAATTATGGTTTCTTGCTAATATTCCATCATTCCATGAACAATGACAGAACATGTATATTGTATCTTAAGATGTCCAGTAGTGTCATATCACTATGATCTATTTAAGGAGAAAAGATCAGAAATGATTAACTATTTGAAAGAATAAAGAATGTCTCAGTCATAAATTCACATTTTGAGTTTGTTTAGATTTAGATAAGGGATATTCATTAAAGTACAATGGTAAACCTACAAAATGGTATAGGTCCTCTGGCACCTATGATTTCTGTTTCTATGAGATCTCAAGGTCACTGAGACACCGTCTGCCATTGAGAAAGCGCACTGAAGAGCCCTTTCAACACTTACCCTGGGAATTGTTTTCTTTTCTTTTTTTCTTTTTGGTTGATCTAACTCTAGTTTTTTTTTTTTTTTTTTTTGTTTTTGTTTTTTTTTTCTAATCGAAATAGTTCTTTTGAATTGAAACATTTAATGAAATAAAAACTGGATTCAGAAGTCCCAGAATCCAATCCTTGTTTGATAAAGGAGATAGAAATCAGGATGTAAAAGACAGCTAATGTGAATGTTAATGGACAAGGTAAGCTATGGGTCAGCAGTGCTGGCATGGGGTGGTAGATCATAAACTGAGAGAGGACAGGCTGAGTTTAGAGTTTGGTGGGACTTTCAATTTCTCCCACATGTTAAAGATCTTAAAAGCTGAATCTGGAAATGAACACCCAAAGCAGAAGTGGCCGTCATGTTAATCACGAAAAGTCAGAATTCTGAGAGAAAAAGAGAGCTATTAGCTCTGGAGACTTACTTAAAAGAAACTCAGGTATAACAGGGTTGTGCCTTAAAGCATATACACAATTAAAAACATAAAGAGGAAGGATGAAAATAAGAAATATTCAAAAAGTAAAAAAATGGTCACTGTTTTGAAAACTGTTCAAGAAAGGAAAGAAAGAAGGAAGGAAGGAAGGAAAGAAAGAAAGAAAGAAAGAAAGAAAGAAAGAAAGAAAGAAAGAAAGAAAAAGAAAAGAAAGAAAGAAAGAAAGAAAAAAGAAAAGAAAAGAAAAGAAAGAAAGAAAAGAAAAGAAAAAAGAAAGAAAGGAAGAAAACAAAAGGAAAAACTTTGTTGGAAACAATGGCCCTGTTTCTGTCCTACAGTAATGAAGAGAGAATGAGATTAGCTGTTGTATTTTTGAAAGACCTTCCTGAAAATAGTGGGCATGAGTCTTTGTTTCAGAAGCAAAAACGAGGAATTTGGTGAGAAGAGAAGAGAAATGGTTTGTGGAAGAAGTACAGAGAGAATTGTTGCCTGTTACTACTCTTTTTACATTGTCCTTGACACTGAACAGTAAGGTAGTTTTCTTATGGTTTTTCTTTTTCTAGTTATTTACTTGGACAAGCAATCATCATGACCAGGTTCAAATGTTATTTGAAACAAAGATACAACTTTTTAAACATTTTTATTGAAATAAATGAAAGAGATTGATAAAATTGGTATGACAAGTACATAGACATGACTTTATGAACTGAATTTCTCCAGTCTTCAAAAGGAGTAATTTAATTTGGGATTTGACTCAAAAATAGTGAGCAGGTCATTGGGTTTATATTAAAGAAAATTCCAGAAGGCATGGTTTCAGATAATATAGTTAAATTTCTTAAAATGAGTGCAAGTGATGACATTTTATAGATGATACATATTTTCTTCTAAAATTTTTCATTTTTAACCAGCTTCTTTTTATATCATAGTGGGTTTTAAATCATTCTTCATTAACTTTAACTCATGTAAAATACTTTATACTAACTTTTAAATTATAATTTTAACAAGAAATAAGACACCTTAACATTAGTTCTCCTGACTTAAGACTGAAATGTAAAGCAAAAGTGATCCGTGTTTCACAACTTTCTTCCACATATTTTTTTGTAAAAAAGATGAGTTCTCCATATTTATGTTAGTGCTTTAAATACTTAATGTATACACTCTGTAGAAGTGTTTTAAAGTTACACACTCTGTTCTTCCAGCATGATGTTAGGTAAAAGTCTCAAAAATTTTCAAAGAAGTTCTCAGAAGTTGTGTTTTCATTTCAATACCTTAAACATTCTACTCGAACACTAATCCTTTGAGAAATGCTGTGCCATTCATTTATATATGCTCAGATGCATGCCCAATGCATGGAGGATACATAAAGATGCTCAATTAATATGTGCTGAACAAACCAATAGAATATACACACACATAGTTACATATATATATGTATGTATTTGTATGACAGAGGAGATAGAAGTAAATTTGCAGAGCGTAGCTAAATATGAATATTAATTGGGCAAAGATGATACATAAAGATGTGCAATTAATAAATGCTGAGCAAATCTATATCTATATAACTATATATTTGTATGACAGAGGAGATAGAAATCAGGATGTAGAAGACAGCTAATGTAAATGTTAATGGACAAAGGCAGACTGTGGGTCAGCAGTGCTGGCTTGGGTGGTAGATCATAAACTGAGAGAGGACAGGCTGAGTTTAGAGTTTGGTGGGACTTTCAATTTGGGTGGAACTCCCAAGTGTCAGCATGTTAACGAATTTAAAATCTGAACCTGGAAATGAACATGCCAAGCAGAAGTGGCCCTCCAGGTCATCATTTCCTAGAATGGGAAAATTGGAATCCCGAGGAATAAAGACCTCTATGGAAATAGAGCACAGATTCTCCTGGCCTCAAAACTTCTCCATCGGTGAGGGTGCCTCTGGACTTCCCTTCTCCTGACTCTCCTTCCATTCCAAAGTGCTAGGATTACAGGTATGTGACACTATGCCCAGTCTCGTTATTCTCATGAGTGATATATACACATACACACATGCATTTAAGCAGAAAGGGTCAATCATCAGTTAAAAATTATAATCCACTCTGAGATTTCCTCTATTAGGTATTGTCAGCCTTATGGGAGCTCCATATATAGCATAGTTATGCAAACCTGCATGGTCTAGTCATGTAGGCTATGTACACCATATGGCTTCATCCACCCATTGCTTCTAGACCATGATCCTGTATCGCTTGTAACCATGCAAAAGGGATGGCAGACATGTGTGCGTCTAAATATAGGCAAAGATAGCAAGGTAAAGTATGAATATGGTGTCAAGGTAAAAGATGATATGCTAATATAGAGTGATAACTATGGACAGATGGAGCGTCAAAGTTAGAAGTGGCCCCTGGAAAGTCCTTTCAACTGACATGTGAATACAAAAGGTCAGCATAACTGAAGACACCAGAGACCTTACATATTCCACAGCACTCGACACAAAATTTGTTTTCTTTCTTCAATATTAAGTTAAGTTGAGCTCTTTGCAACTTTTTCTCTCTTTAAATATTTCATTTTTTTGTTTTTTTACTATCATCCTAAAAAGCAAACACATAAAAACTAAAAAACATAGCTTATATTCATTATTTATATCTTTATTTAATAAACTTTCTATTTTTTAATAGTATTATTTACTTTCAAGGAGAGAGATCCAGTAAAGGGAGAGAGAGATAGAGGAGAGAGAGAGAGGGGGAGAGACAGAGAGAGACAGCGAGAGAGAGAATGAAGGAGAGGGAGAGAAAATGTTTGCCCTGGGACATTGTTCCACTGCAAAGGAACTTCAGATCATATGAGCCATTTTGTACATGCAGTTTTACATGGTTACTGAGGAATTGAATTCAGATAACATATTGTGCAAGCAAGCACCTTTAACCATTGAGATATCTCCAAAGACCTCTATTTTTATATTTTTTAACCTCAAAACTTTTATTTGATAGCTAAGACACAAACAAACACACACTACATGTAGAACTCCATAGGCTCCGGGTCATCATATCCCCGTCTGCAGTCTCCACAGCTTGTCCCACTGGAGAGTCTTCAAGGCCACAAGCATGTAGCACACAGCTGTTGCATCCTGTGGCAGCTGGGGCTTCTGGTCCCAAAGACCTCCTGGGGTTTATCTAGGGAGGGTCCATTCTTGTCAGCAACATATTCACGGTACTTTCTTACGGTTATTGATTTTTCTAATCATAACTTTGCTTTAGCTTTAATGAAATGCTGGTTGTGGGGCGCATACTTTCAAACTAAGTCACTGCCAAAGTCTGTAATAGACTCTGCTAAGTCCATCACTGGCAATTTTCTTAGGATTCTTTTTTTTTTTCTCTCTCCTGGTATTTTCTGTATTCTTTAAAAATATTTTTAAAAATTATTTTTATTTATTTACTTATTGGAGAGCATGAAAGTGAGGAAGAGGAAGGAGGAAGAAAATGGGCATGCCAGTGCTTCCAGCCACTGCAAACAAATTCCAGATGCATGTGCCACCTTGTGCGTTTGGCTTACATGGGTCCTGGGGAATTGAACCAAGGTCCTTCAGCTTTGCAGGGAAGCACCTTAACCACTAAGCCATCTCTCCAGCCCATGTTCTGTATTCTTGTAGCTCCTTCAGCTACATGACTTCTGGCAAGAGAAACAGTTCAGCCCAGTTTTAATGTTATGGAGCTACCAACATATGTGTAGTCTGTAAAGTAATTAAAATGTCACATGGTAAATGACTATACGTGTATTATAGGTGTAATTTGAGAGAGGGAGAGAACAGAGAGAGAGAGAGATAGAGAAAGAGAGAGTGTGGGGCATGCCAGAGCCTCCAGCCACTGCACCAGAACTCCAGATACATGCTCCACCTTGTACATCTGGCTTATGTGGGTTCTGGAGAATTGAATCTGGGTACTTAGGCTTTGCAGACAAGTGCCTTAACCACTAAGTCATCTCTCCAGCCCCTACATTCTCTATTTTAAAGTCTTTTATTTTCTTTCATTCAATGGAAAAGTTTTGGACACACTGTCTTCTGAAACACTCTTAATAATTCACCAGCATGGATTTGATAAATGACTTATGCTTCTAATACTAATTGTGGCCAGAGGCAATGATAGGGGTTATTGTTTCAGATCTGAGAACAAATCAAATACTATGTAATTTCCAAATAGATTTACCTTTTCAAGAAGAATGAATGACTTTTTAAATGTCTGCTCTTTGCTTATATTGGAATGTGTAGATTCACACTTGCTCTTGTCTTTTGTCTCATATACAAGTTAGCATCATGTTCAGTGAGAATTATAAGTCTTATTATATAGCTGTGTGGGATGTTCAGCTTCCTTACTATGATTTCACACTTATTAATTCATTTCATTTCCCCAAAAAGACATGAGAAGTAAATAGAGCAAGTATTAATTTTGCTTCTTATAAAATACATGGGGGGGGCAGAGTACATATGAACAATTGCTCTGAATAAAGCAGGAAGTGGAGCCTGCAAACCTCCAGTGAGCTACCAAGCTGCAGTCCTGGGTCCACAACACTGATTCCAATTAAAATCAGGCTTTGGCTGAAGGTCTGGTTGCTATGGAACAATACAAATGGGTGGGTCAGATATAAGAAGCTAAGGATTTTGAACATGAGATTCTTGGAAAAATTTTTTTAAAAAAGAGAGATAAAGGGAGGTCCAATAGTCAGTGATGAAGTACGTTTAGATGCTAAAACTTTAACATTTGAAGCCACTCCCTTGCACACACAGGCAAGGAAATTCTTAGTGACAATAAATGGGATGGATTCTTAGATATGAAAAATTTACCTGAAAATAAATAATAGTTTCACCATAAGACTAATTCTATTTTTATATAATTAGAAGAATAAAGCTACACCAATAATTAACAATATGTTATTGGCACTCTAAATTAAAAGGCTAGATCTGATGGTATGTATTCTTAATACACACAGAGGCAGGAGCATAAATCATTTTTGGAGGTGATAGGAATACTCAAGACTTTGATTTGCAGTGATGAAATCATGGTTAAATACCCAGATACATCAAATTGTGTCCATTAAATATGTGTTTCTTTTGAATATCCATTATATTTTAATAATTATTTTTAAAAAGGAAGAGCTATTATCATTGTATTTTCAGGAGAACATATCAAATATGTTTAACCTGAGCACTCTCTGCTTTTCTCTACAAAAACAAGATAACCAAGTTAACCAAAGTTGACAAGCACAGTGGGTCTTGGCTGTTTAGCATTTTAGAGCTGGCAGTTGAATCTGTTCCTGGAGGTGGCGTATGTAAAGCTCACTGCAACAGCAGCCCATGAACTTTACACCTCATTGTGCAAAAGCCTATTTGGAAATGCGAGGCCTTTGGCAAGGTAGAGGATCTCTAAATCATCCTTCCCTGGTTTAGAAATCCTTATTCATGAATGGAACCAATCACATCACGGTGGGCCCTATTTTCGGGATTGAGGCTGCATTCTATTAAAGGAAACAGCCGCATCCCGATCCTGCAGGGAACTATATTTAAGTTTCTATCAAACAAGATGTAATGTCACGAGTCTCAAAAATTTTACTGAAGAGATGCCAAGAATAGAGAGTAATTAACACTATCAGAATTAGACACAGGGCCTATGGTTTGATAGTATTTTCCATTATCATAATGGCTATTAGAGCTGGCTTTTAGATTTTTAAATGCATATTTTAACCATCTAGAAAGGTGAAGACCACCATGGCCTTGTGATCCCTCCCACGACAGTTCTGATGCGGTGTGACATCACCATTTATTCAGACCAGACTTACTGACCATTTAAGTCAGCCATTGTTCCAACTATCGGAAATCGGATGCTCAACATGTGTACACGTTAGTGGGCAAAATAATTAACTGCCTCCACTCAATAATTAATGATTTAAATGTGAGAAATGATTTGAAGTGCAGATCATGATAAGATGGCTTATGGGCCAAAAAAGAGGTCAGGATAGAGAAGATGGAGAATACCCACTACATTTGATTATCACATATTAATAAATGTCAATCCATACTATTGCATGGAATATGATTTTACAAATATATATGAGTAGATAAGTAAATTTACAGAAAACCATCTTTATAAATTAATTATTTTCCTTACATGTATCAATGTTAGTGCTGACCTCTATGCAAGCCAATGCTGGGTTATGGGACATCTGGAAATGTCTCCCTGAGGAAGAAACACAAAGATGGTCTATGATGGGTAGATAGGAATGGGAATAAAAAAAATAGAAGGGCTGGAGAGATGGCTTAGCGGTTAAGGCACCTACTTCCTAAGCCTGGTTCCAATCTCCAGGTCCCATGTTTAGCCAGATGCAAAGTGACGCAAGGGCACAATGCCACACTTGACCACAAAGGGGCGCATGCATCTGGATTTCATTCACAGCAGCTGAGAGGCTGCTGGCGCACCCATCTCTATCTGTCTTCCTCTCCCTCTCTCTGTCTCTCTCCCCCCCCCAAAAAAAAATCGAAGAATATTTCAAACACATGGAATATCAGATTAGAAAGCCCTCACGGCGCAGAAGCAACTCTTTGCCTAATAGAGGGAAGAGAAGGCAAGGCGTGGGGAACAAATAAATAGAACAACAAAGGTTCATGGGGCCAGATAAGGAGGGGCTTGTTCTGAGCGGGGCTGCGGGATCTGCTGTTGCTCATACTCCTCTTTCACACGGGCACAGAAAGGTAGCAATGACCTCGGCCGTTTAGAGGACAGAGTGCAGCTCAGCTGGGGTATGTCTGGCCCAATGTTCACAGTGTTTAAAACTTACCTCTGGAGGGTCTTTGTTTTGTTGTGTGGTTTTGTGTGAGATGTTTTCCCATGTTAACTTCAGGACTGATCTCTAAGGCTGTCTTCTCCTGTGTGCTTTCATTGTCTGGTAGACACCCTAGTGAACACTGAAGGGAGGTGCAGTCTTACCACTAGTCATGTCCATGCTGCAGAAATGGTCATTTCAGGGTTCTTCACTGTCTCTAGAAAAATATCTCAGCTTCTAATTCTAGCCTCAAATGTTTCTCTTCAGCCGGGCGTGTTGGCGCACGCCTTTAATCCCAGCACTCGGGAGGCAGAGGTAGGAGGATCGCCGAGAGTTCAAGGCCACCCTGAGACTACATAGTTAATTCCAGGTCAGCCTGGACCAGTGTGAGACCCTACCTCGCAAAAACCAAAAAAAAAAAAAAAAAAAAAAAAAAATGTTTTTCTTCTTTTCCTCTCCTATGGTGAATTTTCGATGCATTCTCTTTACAGGTTATTTTGTCCACCACCTTGAAATGCTTTTGGTGTTGGTAAAACCAGAGCTACCATAATGATGGAGAAGAGGGGCTGGGCCTATATCCCAGCCCCCTCTTCTCTATTGCTCGCCACCGGAGAGACATCTTCTATCTGATGCTCCGACATGCTGCTTTCGAGTGAGCCTGCCGGCCTGGGAGTGGCAGTACTGGGCCAGAGCGCACAGTGATGAATGTCAACACAGCGGCCCCAGTCTTTCTGCCAGACAGGAGGCTAACAGGCAAACGGCAGGGAGCTTACAGGCTTGGAGGGGCTTGTTAGACAGAGTTCAAAATTCTGCTGAACATCTCGCTGCCATTCCACAGAACAGCTGCAGCCTCAACAGTGGGAGTCCTCACACTGATTCTTCAAAAAGCTCCCCACTCCAGATTTTAATGTCATATTACACTGGTAAATGCCCTAAATCACAGAATACTGTGATCCATCATTCTCCACACACATGCGCTGCTGTAAAAGTTGCTAATTTGGCCGAGGAATATTTCACATATTAAAATGAGTTCTCTCTCTCATTTTCTGCTCTTCGGAGAATTTTTCAACTGCCTGCTTCCAGAATTTTCCTATGTGATGCAAAGCCAGTCCTTGTGTTATAATAATTAGCTATTACTCACTTTCAATGATTTCATTGCCTGAAGTAAATGATTTCTTAGAGGGAAAAGATTCTGAGAATTTAGGTGATTCATTTGTAAAAAGTATTTCATCCAATATACAAGACTAAAATAAGATCACTCGAGAATTTTCTTTGACTGATTACTATCTGTCTACTCTAGTAAGTGGGAATAACACATTGAGAAAGACAAAGTCCCCAACCTTATGTAGCTTGTATTCTACTGGAGACAAACCCCAAATCTATAGATGAGTAGACTTATAATATAACTTCAGGTAGTGATAAATGCTATGAATTAAACTAAGTGCAAGATAAGTGTGGAGTCTCCCCTGGCATCTATAGGTTAGTTTGATATTTTGGAAGATGGCGACTAATGGTACATTGTGAGGAAAAAGCACCCAACCAGAAATAGCTGGTGGGAGGAAATGGTTTATTTCTGGCTTACAGTTTTGAGTGGAAGTTCCATCATCACCCAGTGGGCTAGACTAATAAACCCCAAGGTTGTCCTCCAAACTTCCCCCAGCAAGGCTCCATCTCCCAGATTCTTACCAGCAAGGGAAAAAAGCGTTCTGAACATATGAGCCTATCGGGAACATTTTGTTTAAACCACCAGAGATGGGATGCATTCACACCCTTCCACCTTTCACCATGTGAAGGGCATCAGAGAACCCCTCTCCATCTGCTGGTGTCTGCTCTTGGATTTCCCAGTCTCCAGATCTGTGAGGCCATACATTGCTGGCCATTATAAGTTCTCTTCCAGCTGCACACCATGGACAAAATTACAGAAACACTTCTGGGAACAGTGTTAGTGGGGACACGCTGGCTAATCATGACAGGATCCGCCTGCTCTCTCTTCAGATCATACAAATCTTGCTACTCCTTTCAGAATAGTTAGAAGAGATCTCTCCTAGGAGTTCCCAGCACTCCTGTGATCTGAAGGCATGAATGTGCCCACAGCATAAACGACCTTGGGATATCTAGATCACGAATGAGAAGATTGTGTGTTGGGTGTAAAGCTAACGCTAAACAGACATGTGCGTGCTGCTTCTTTAGGGAGAAAGAAGATATAAACTGTAGCATAGATTGGGTTCTCCTAGACAAAGAACTGAAGAAAGAAATTAGTGCGCACATGTGTTCGCTTCGTCAGGATTCTTGAGTCAAGAGACAGTAGGGGAGAAAAGAAACAAGCCGTTTGGAGCAGCGGGAGAAGTCAAGGTGCCAGGATGCCTCCATTGACTCAGCAGAAGGAAGTTTTGGAGACACAGTGCATAAGGGTGAGAAATTTAAGTTTTTTACTTACCTATGTACACCAGCCATTCCATGTGGGATGCCCCAAGGGAAGTCAGAAAGAGTTGCCTTGTTTGGCAAGGCAGTTCTCCTCAGCCTGCGGGGCAGCAGGACCTGGGGGCTGGGAAAGCATTCTCCACTGTCCTCTTACCTTTGTGTGGAGCAGGGTCTCAGGAGGGCCACGCAGACTCTGTGCTCAACAGTAAGCTACAAACAGTCACTTCGGCAACTCCTGGACTCATCTCGATTAACTGTCAACTAAGGCTCTCTTCCTTCCTTTGACGTCATAAGAATCCTGGGATATCAGATAAGAATCCTTATGTCATAATTTATTAAGCAATTTCTTTTTTCAAATGCTTAAACCTGGCTGACCTCAAAAAAGCTTAAAACCGGCTGGAGGAAGTAGATATAAAACCAACTCACTGTAATGTAAACTGTGCCATTGAGTGAAGTGAGGAGTGAAAATGAAGTTGTTTTAAGTATAAAGCATATGATGTTCTGCAATCTGAGAGGTAGTGTAATTAGAGCAAATGTTTAAATGCAGAGGCTAGCCTGCCTTTGAGGCACTTGACCAAGGGTCCCTCAAATGAAGGCACAAAATTTTATAGCCAAAAGGCTGGAGAGAAGATTATGGAGGGGGTTGTTGTGAGAGGTAAGATGGAAAAGCTTGCTCATCGAAGCTTGCATGCTTTTAACTCCTAATGTAAAACAAACCTTAAAACCTGAGTCTTTGGCAGGAGTTTCAAAATATAGCTAAAGGGGTACCTTGTTTCAATATGCTAACTCCCATAGTTCATCAGAATCAGCATTCTGGGAACAGGACCCCCAAACCTGCAGGCATGACCCTTTCCCTTATATGGCAGAGGGTCTCTGCTTTGGGTGATGAAAAACCACAGAAACTCAGTTATCACCACACTGATGTGAGATTTTTCTTTCAGTTAAACTGTTAAGCTGAAATATTCTGGCAACTGTGGCCTCGAATTATTTCACTTGAAATAATAAATTAATAATTTATTGATACTCCATTTGCCCATTTCCACTCAGGTAGAATAACCCCATAACTTTGTATTTTTGCCAAAAGAAAGTAGTTAGGAGATGTTCAGAGACTGTTGTCAGGCCCATAGCTGTTTTCCTCTGGTTTGTAGGGGGACATTTCCTTTCTTCTGATCATAAGAATCATTTTACAGTAGAATCAAAGAAGCATCTTCAAGTCCCTTGGAGAGTCTGTGTTCTGTCTTGCAGTCATAGAATGGAGTTTATTTTTTTGTTTATGATCTGTAAATTTCATCCCAAATCTCTGATAAGTTTCAGATCCCTTAGCAGCCAGTCTAATCTTTTATTTTACACTTACAAGTCAGTCCTATAATTTAAAATTTTTTTCCCAGGCACTCTTTTCCCTTGCTTCAGTCATAAGCATTTGTTTTCCACTTGCTTCATTTCAGAAATCCCTTGTCAATATTTTCTTTTATCTCTGTCTTCTTTTCCTAAGAACATGTGTCGGGCCTGTGCATGCTGCTGGCGCAGTGATAGATTTTATAAAGTGTATCAGACTTCTCATCCTCTTCACTGATTGGTGTAGAATTGTCACAGAAATAATGCAAATGGCATAAATAACAGTACTTCTCTTTTCTTCTTCCAAATCACATCTATTCTCACACTTTATTTCCCATACATCCTCCGGGGTAAGAGAAGAAATTACTACTCTCTTCTGGCACACAAAAATCAAACACAGGGGCTGGGGAGATGGCTTAGCGGTTAAGGCGCATGAAGCCTAAGGACCCAGGTTAGATTCTCCAGGCCCCACATAAGCCAGATGCAAAAGATAGCACTTGTGTCTGGAGTTTGTTTGCAGTGGCTAGAGGCCCTGGGGAGCCCATTCTCTCTCTCTCACCCTCTCTCTGTCTCTAATAAATAAATAAATAAAAAGAAAAAAATTTTAAAAAAGTCAAACACAATACCAGAAAACGGAAGGAACAATTTCTTATGATCTGCATTGTCAATTTAACAAGATTTAGAAGCATGTTACAGACTGAGGTGCATCTCTGGGCATGTCTGTGAAGGCATTACCAGAGTCTGAATTTAGGAGGAAAGTTCAACCCTTAACATGTGTGGCACCATCCCATGGCCAGGGCCCTGGATGTAACACAGGGAGAAAAGCAGACAGGTAGCCTAGCCGAGCACCATCATTCAATTTTATATCTTTCTCGCCTCCCATGATGGGAACTGCTTTGTTCTGCCAGATCCTCCTCATCACGTTGGACAATTAGCTGGAGTAAATCTTTCAACCCTTAAGTTATTTCTGTGACAGCATGACAGAAGTAAGTATACACCTCTGCATCCATAGATTAAGAGCTTGGGAGGAGGGGCGACTGCCTCAACTCTAGCTGTGAAGCAAATTGGGATAAAAATTATCTAGTGGAATTTAACCTGTTCAAGGAAGTCTCTACCTTTTCCAGACTCAGGGTGCATAATCAAGGAAAAAGATTACAAAGGGAAAACAAAAGAATAAGGAACATTGATAAAAAACTATAAAAGAAATTGACTTACTATATCATTAGAAATTCAGACTAGAGAAATAAAATGGATCATCTACAAAAATTGTTGTACGATAACTCTCCTCTGTTGTGAATCAAAATGCCACTAAAATGTTTGAAGAAGTGGATATATACAGTGATGGCTCTACTGTGAGACCGGGACACATGGATCTTTGGATGCATGATTGATAAAAGTCATGTTTGTAACGTTATTGATCTGAAGCATGGAGGGCCTGCATCTTAGGGAAAAAAAAAAAAAAAAAGGTCAGGTCTATATCAGCATCCCTAGCAGAAAGAGGCAGTTCTGTTCTGATGTAGGAGAAATAAGCTTCGTCTATAGACAAATGGTGTTCTATCATTTTTCTTTGTATTTAAATGTTTTTAATTTATTTATTTAGAGAGAGAGAGAGAGAGAGACAACTGACACAGAGCAAGAGGCAGAGAGAGAATGAGTATGGGTGCACCAGGGCTTCCAGCCACTGCAAACAAACTCCAAACATATGTGCTACTCTGTGCTTCAAGCTTTCTGTAGGTTCTGGAGAATCAAACCCAGGCTGTTTGGCTTTTCAAGCAAGCACCTTTAATCACTGGGCCATCTCTGCATCCCTTATATCACTTCTTATATTATGAAAGCAATTCTTTAATAGTTTTAACTCATAGGAGTCAGAACCTTTTTATATTTTCTTACTGATTCTTTTACTACATGAGTTAGAACCTTTTTATATTTTCACTGAGTTTTTCAACAATTGATGAGAAGGATAAGGTGAAATGAATAGCATTTAGGATCATCTTCAATTTATAGTAAAATAAGTCAGGTATAAAGGCATAACCTTTTTTATCTCAAATTGAAATTTTCAACTTGCTAAAAGATAAATGTGAGAATTTCCAAGTCTTTAACAAAGATAATAAATATATTTAATATCATGTATGAATGCATATATGAAAAGAAAAAATCGAATGAAAAAACAAAAATATTTCATTTAATGGATAAGTTATAAAACATGTCACCAGTACACCAAATAGCCAAATAATTATCACAGAGATTAAAGTAAATTCACTTGGAAGAAAATGTATTCTCTTCACAAAATATAAGTTAATTATCTTTTTCTACTCTACTATCTTCTTCACAAATCCTGCAGTTTTGGGTATAATTAGTTACGTATTTCAAAATAAAGTTGTTGCACAAAGAAACACTTCTATGTAGAACTGAAAGTCAGACTATGGACAGAGAACCTTTGGAACACTGTAGTTGCTTACTAAAGTACTAAAACTAACCATAGAATCTAAAACATAGCACAACTTGTATCCAAATGAAGAAAGCACATTATTCATGTTTGTTCCCCTTGAACTAAAAGAGCTAAGTTAGCAAATGTGTCTTTGTGTGACCTCAACATGTAAAATGATCATCTTTATCATATAGTGTGTGTATGTGTGTGAAAAGTCAAACTAAGCCCCAATATGAGTTGTTTGAAACACGGTATACCTTCACAAGAACAACTTAATGAAGGTATCCCTTACGGGAGCATTAAATGAGGAAAAGCCGTACTTAGAATAATAAGAAAATATTATTTTAAGGAATTTAGAAATAAAATTCTTAAAACTGAATTGATTTAAAGTGGACTGATAGAAGGAAACTCACATTATGTAGCAGAAATCTTGGCTATACTATCTAGAAGAAGCACTTAAAATACAACATGCCCAGTATACATGGAGAATGAGATTCCTGAAGAACAGTTCTAACTAGACAGACACAACATTTACCATGGCTTGCTGGTAAGCACTCATTTGTGCTACTAGGTCATAGCACATCACCATTATGGGCTAGTGACAATCTGCTCTGTGTGACCCATGGTTTCCAGAGTTGGAAAATGATCTTTTACGTAAATAAATGTTTTCTGTGCATTTATGGAAGAGACTATGGCTCAGAATACAAATCCAGTCATTTTTCAATGTAAGCAACAATTCTAAGGACTTCTGGTTTCCCCTCACAGTGAAGGTCAGGCAGTGAGGTAAAGGACTTAACAGAATTTATTCAATAATCATGGCACAAGTTCATGCCACTGACCCAAAGAAGCCATTATCAAAACAACTGTTTGGTATGCAAACTGGGGTCTAAATTAAACACAACAAATATCACCTACTTTACTCTGCTGGGAGTTCTCTAAGCTATTACAATGTCATTTACTCAACAGCTCAATACCTTTTGGGGAGATTAATGGACAGGTTCAGTAACTTAGTAATTTCAATACAGAAAACTCTTCAGAATTGCTTAAATAGTCAAACTCGAACTTCTTTATCAAGTAGGATCACTCATCCTGCACCTGATATATCAGAAAAAAATCTCAGTGTCACTGGGCTTGTGAAGCTCTCTAATTATCCAGAAAGAAACTTTGAGAAAGACACATCACTGTGTGTGCACCATCAGGTTTGCCTGGCAGTCAATGGAAATGAAAGATCCAGAGGCCTGACATGATGGTGGAGACCCTGCTGTCATGAACCATGGTGAGGCCCAAGAAGCCTGGCATCTTCAAGGGATAGTCAGAGGACTGTGAAAGGCATAGCGAACAATCTTCAATGAAGATGTGTTTTTCATTTAAATAAATGGAACTCTTGGACATGTCTGACTGCTGAGACTAGCCCTGCTATCATAAGACCTTGATTCATCTGGCCATACAACCTGAAGTAACGAAACATTGTCTTTATAATCTGGTCCTTGGCGATTGCTTGTAAGCCCTTCAAGGTCATCTCACGCATCCTTGCCAGCTTATGAGAGCTGGCATGAAAAGTGGATGCAACCTGCCATCCTACATTCATAATCTCTCTTCGGCTTAGAAAGGAACAGAGAATTGGATTTGAATCCAAAAGCCACATTCAAGGTTTTGGGTCCAGTGTTTCCAATCGCTAGCTATAACCTTGGGCAGATCTCTGATAAAGTTTCTCCAAACCTGGATTTTCTCATTCAGAAATGGCTATTTTTAATATTTTTTTGCACTTCACAAAGTTCTTATAAAGATGAAATAATACAAGTTAATTTGGAATGAAATGCATAAATATTGAGAGCCTTATAAAGGAAATGTTTTATTAATGCAGTTAGTCACCTCAAAAGTAAATTTTCTCAAGGAAGAACAATACCTGAATATGGAATTTTATTCTCAACTATCAGATTATGATCAAAATTGAGTTATTGTTCTGGGAGCATTTTACCTTCTCACCACACTGAGGAAGAGAGGGTGGCACTTTTAGAGAACTAATGCAGTACAACCTTGTAGTGAAATTTTTCTAGAGTTAGGAAACTTAAAACTCTATTCTGTACCTGGCTTTTACTAATATACTTGAACAATACATACTGATGTCATTTATATTCATATTAAATAATATATACTTAAACTCATTTAACATAAACATACATCTGTAATGTATTAAATACTGTTTCTCTTACCTCATGTATAGTTCTCTTGTGGTCTGATGTCAACCCATAGTGTCAAACTAGAGTGCTGTTAGGGGAAAGCAAGAGATCAAAAAGTTTAATATGTAATTTTCATTTACAAAAATAGACATTATACCTAATGTCTTTTCAGTATAGGATGGAAGCACCCAGGAGGCAAAAATTAGTATACGTGAACGTGAAGAGATGAGTAGCAGTTGTCAGTTTGTTTTGTTTTGTTTTGCATTGACAAAATACTATACTTGCATCTCTGATACACGTTTACATTAGAATTATTATTTCCTGAGCCAATGGTATGTTGTTCTTGCTAAATGTCTTGACTTCTTAAACATTTTACATTAATTATCTATATTAGCTATAATCTTTACAACAACCTGCTTATTTGTAGTTTATAAATTAAACAAATGAAGCTTATAGATGTAAAGTTATTTGGTAAATTCACAAGATCATCAAGAAATGAGAAAATTCATACACCTTGTTTTCTTGTTCCTGGAGGAGTGCTCTACATGGTCATATTTTGTATCCAAGCTGTGGAACTTTGAAACTAACGAAACAAAAGCATAAAAGTGGGTGAGTCTGCATTTAGATGACAGACCACCAAGACTTTTTTTAAAGAGAGAGTCCTCTTACACTGGCAAAAATGAAAGATGGAAAGAAAAAAATAAGAAGAAAAGATGGAAAAAAGGAGGAAAGAAAGAAAGATAAACGAGGGGGGAGGAACTGAGGGAGAATGAAAAGAAGGCAAGAGAGAGAGAGGAAGAAAGAAATAAAGAAGGAAAAGAAGAAAGAAAAGAAAGGGAAAGAGAAAAAAGAAATGTAGGAAGGGAATAGAGGGAAGGAATGAAGAAGGAAGAAAGAAAAAATAGAGGAAAGAAGGGAGGAAGGAAGGTATGGAGGGAGAGAGCAAAAGAAAGAGAGAAAGATAGACAGACAGACAGAAAGAAAAGAAGAAAGAAAGAAAGAAAGAAAGAAAGAAAGAAAGAAAAAACGAAAAAGAAAAGATATCTTGGTTTTGAGTACAGGTAAATAAGTTGGGTAATTCATATTAGCTTCTTTTCCTCTAATTTCCTATGACAAGTCTTCTTGTCACCATTAACCCCAAAGCTGTTGTAGAACAGCATCTCTAAGTCAGTCTCTTTTGCTTGCCAACTTTTTGCAGCAAGAACAGGCACTTGGGTGAGAACTTTCTGTAGGAAAACGCTGCCCCACGCAGTCTGTCTGGAAGCAGGTGAAAAATGATGCACCCCAGAAGCTCAAGTGTGGAGACCCCCCTTGGCTCTTGGTAAGTCTTGGTGGTGTGCTCCTGTTACTAGTTGCCCATGCACTCTCTTTTCATCTCCAGAATTCTGCGTGACTAATGATTACTAGCCTGGCAAATTTTCTGCTCCTCATTCTGTTTTGTTCCTCCCACGAGGACTTGCTGCATATGGGATTGCCTGATTCAGGAAAGTGTATCCAAGAGCTGTCATGCTCCAAGATCTACACATTTACTGCTGCCTAGATGGAAAGCAGGGCTTTTAATGTACGGCTACCAGACGGTTACCTGAGAGATTTCATTGATGTTTTCATCTTGATGAGCAGACGAGTTCCTCAAGAAAGCAGAAATTGCCTTAAAATTCCATGATTTTGGGGTCTTGAAGGGAACATATAAATTTCTTTGGAATATGAGATATAAATGAAGAGTACCCAACACAGAGTATGTGATACAAATCCATTTTTATGACATTTGACTATGTCTTTAAATCCACATGAGCCATTAGTAGTTAACTATTTCATAAAACCTTGTATAGTGAGTGCTGTTTCTATAAAGACCATTGAGAGCATGAGTATTTCTGATTTGTTCCTTGATATAGCTGGGAACATAAACACTTTACTCTTTTGCCTATGGAAATGTCTCAGTCATAGGTCTTATCAGCTTTCGTGTTTCATGCAAGTTCAGTAAAGTACATTTTGGAACCAAAATTCTGCGCTTCCTGGAAAAAGGCTATAATAAAATAGAGGAGTCCTGTAAGTAGAAATGTTTCATTCCTTTTGACCTGGATTTTCTTTGTACCTTAATTAAAGAGTAAAGAAATCAGAGCCAGGGCACTAAGAGAGGACAGGGAAGTGCATTCTTTTGGGCTTGCTAGTTTTTGGTCTATGGCTTATCCAACAAGCCATTTTCCAGGTGTTTATTAAATCAAGCAAAACACTGTTTGGTTTTGTTTTTCCCATGCCTTAGTGGCTCTGCAACGAAATCAATTCAAGATAAGTGAAGAAAAGTGTGTAAATCACAATTTACATTGAGAAATTGATTCCTTTCCCCAAATGCAACCATGCTCCCTGAAAGACCTCAAGGACATCAAAGCAACTGTGAGCATGAAGATGAAAACAGAATTTAGGAATGGAAAATGAACTTTTATTCCTTGCTTATGATATATCAGAAGTGACTATCAGCTAAAAACAGCCTCCTATTGGACATTGCACTGAGTTAACTTAATTATTCATTGCTCCACATATGTGTGTGTGTGTGTGTGCTCAAGTGCATAATTTTCAAAGATTTCTGAGGTGAATAAAGAAAAATCAAGAAGCTTAAAATTTATTCTAGTTTTTGTTCTGTTGTTTGGTTTGGATATTCCCCAATGAATACTTCTAAATAATGCTCTGAGGTTACAGCCTCACTGTCTGACCAAATCTTCTCATGCAATTTATGGCCCTGAAGTCAAATGGGTTCTTCTCCAGGACTATACTCTTGCAATTTGACCCTGTCGCATGTGATTTATAACTATGTTGTATAATTTAGGTTGCAAATGAAAATTAGAAATGCACATCCTTATTGTTCTTAAAATGTAATTTAAATATGAGGGTTTAAGCATTTTCTTTTTATTATAGAGATTTGAAGAGCTGCTGCATAATTTCATAATTATAAAATACATCTTATGCAATTTAATGTGGCAAAGACTGATTCAAATATTCCATGATTTGCAGAAGTGGGAATGCATCATTTATTTTATATATTGAAAACAGTTGCCTTGTGTCATTATGATGAAAAGGGGTCTTTCATGAGGTAATTTTAGAAAGTTAAAAGTAAATAACTGTGCTTGAATTTCCATGACAAATTTGGGCACATTTACTGGTCAATAGACATTAGCAAGTGAAAAAGCAAACAAATAAACAAAACCTCTAGCCATAGTGGAGTGTCTTTTTGTAAAGAAAATGAGCATGTGATGCACACATGTTTCACACTGACTTTAAGTTGATGTGTCTAGAAGTGAGCAAAATAGATATGGCAGAAAAATTCTCAGTAATCTTCTTTGAAAATGTATCATAGACAAATACCAGCGATTCTTCATGATCATCAGGTAGGGTTAAGTAGAGACTATTTTGTTTTGTTTCAGTGTTTTAAGAACTTCAGGTTTTCTTAGGGATCATCATGTGTGACTCTGAATACTGGCCAGTATACTCATTTTCCCCAGAATTCACTCCTTTACTCACTCTGTGACTGGTAGTAATAACTGTGTAGTCTGCATCATTGCCCAAAGGCTGCCTATTTTTTAGGCCATTGAAAGCATCAGGAAGAGAAAAGAAGGAGGGATTAGAAATAATTCCTCTGGCCTCTACATTGTCTTTTTGCTGAGAGGAGGCTGCACCCTCCATACATACCAGCTCCTCCCAGACCAGCCTCTCCTACCAGCACTGCCCCTCCTGTTTCATGTTTGGAACCTTCCTCTTCGTTGGAGAGTTATATATGGTGCAAGCATCCACTTCTATAGATGCAGAGCAGAAGTATCTTTTGTACTTTTCCTACATCATAGGTACACATTTGAGGGACCCTTTGTTATTTAGGCTGTGTGTCAGTTATCGAATTTGAGAGTGTGTCACCGATTTTGTTGGCACTTGGATTGACATGACCAGAAAGTGATAGAATAAACGAGCCTCCTCCAATTGCAAATGTCCTTAATTCTAGTTCCCATTTAGAGAGGTAGAATACTTGCAAAAGTCAAGCACAGGAGGTTAATTATACACAGAGGCAGCAGGAGTGAACACAAACCTGAGATCCGTCACAAGAAGGTGCCCCTCAGAATCAGGAGAGATGGCAGGGAACATGGAATCTTGTCTTCCCATGACCTCCCCATCACAGCCCTGCTGACAGACCCATGAGAACACCCCACTCTAGAAAGTATACACATGGTTCCACTGATTCAATACATGCCTTCCCTCCTCTCCTAGTGAGTAAATGTGGGCAAGAGTGAAGACAGAGCATAGGTCATTCTGGAAATTTCCTCCTTGTCTCTTAGTGTTTTATTCTTAGTCAATTCTTCCTGGTAATTCAAAGTAAGAGGATAAAGTTGAGTTGGTCCAGGACATGTAGGGACCCGTTCTCCTACACCAATCCATGTCACTGTAGACTGAAACCTTTGACTCTAAGAAACCAATGAATGCGCCAATAAAGATTCCACCTCCATCCAAACTTCCTGCTATTGTTTGTTTGTTTTTGACCTTTCCCCGGTGAATACAAAGCCAGCTAAAAGGTACCTCTTCCCTAAAGCCTTATTCACTCTGTTCTTAGTCAAAATAGGTTCTCCTCCTGAGTGTGACCTTATCTCTTTGCTTAAATGATTAGCTCTACACATTCTCATTTGAGAAAATTAGAGGTGCCATTAGATGTAGGTTTTCTGAAACCAAAGATTCTCAACAAATATTTATCAAATACCAGATAAGAGTGTCTGGTACATGAAAGGGAAGGGGGATACCAAAAAGAAGGCAAGTTGGTAATTCAGAATCAGCTTGTTCTTTTCGTTTGTTTGTTTGTTTGTTTGGTTCTTCAAGGTAGGTGTCTCACTCTGGTCCAGGCTGACCTGGAATTAACTATGTAGTCTCAGGGTAGCCTCGAACTCATGGCAATCCTCCTACCTCTGCCTCCCAAGTGCTGGGATTAAAGGCGTGCGCCACCACGCCCGGCTATCTTGTTCTTAAAAGACTGGCCATAGCCATCACGTAGGCTCCTTGATAACCATTTTTTAGAAACCAAAGTGTATTCATATCACGGCATCACTCCTCCGGCTGCCACCCCCACCCCCACTCCCACTCCAGCAAGCACAGCTCGCAACCTTTGATAGTTTGCTCTGCTTTCCAAATAAATGTTACATTCCTGGGCGCCATGTGGAAGTACTCAATATTCATGCCACCTGCCAACGCAGGGTCAGTTTCCACTCCAGCATGTGAGCCGTGTGAACCGTGTACTCTGCCAAGTGACTAGAATCCATTTCCTACACATTTGGGATCCTACCTTGACCCTCACCATTATTTCCAGCTGCCAATTTTCTCACCAAATCCTTCCAACTCCAAAGAACAATATTCCATTACCAGATTTTGGCATTTCCCAGCCTCAAAGAGATTAACTTCTTAAGTGAAGAGAGCAAACTCATTCCGAGGTGCAGCCTGACCGTAGGCTGCCCGTGACTAGTGGAAGGCCTCCTTGGCTCATGCACTTGGAGCTCAGTAAATATTTCTGAAGTGAAATGACTTCTAGTGCTGTAATTAAACTTGCTGTGACCTTTCTTCAGATGGTAGCGGTAAGTGAGCTGTACAGCATGAAAAGTGTTATAAAGTTAGGTAAATTTGCAAGTTTTAACCTTATTAGTCATTTAAGTTAAAAGCTACATGATTTTAGTTTCTCTCTTTGATAAGAACACTATGCTCAGCTTCCATTTCTTCTCTTACTAAGTAGAATTACTCTTTACTCTCCAAACCTGCAAAAGATAGTGAGGTAGTGTTATTTTTCTTTCTGCCTTTGGGATTTCTTGCACTTGAAAAAAGCAAGTTTCAATAAGCATCCACTTCTATTTAGAAATTATTATGTATTTAAGGAAAATCTGAAAAAATATACCTGTATAAGATACAAATATTCATGATTCATAAAATAAAAGATAATACTTGGCCCAATTATTAAATTTTGAAAACACTCAAGGGTCTTTTTAGAAAACATCTAAGGATGTTCTTCTTTCAAAAATAATTCTCCAAAGGTACCTATGGATTTATTGAAATATTTATGATAAAAAGAAACCCAGAATCTTTATGTTGGTGGCATCAGAAAGAGGTTGAGTGATAGACAGGATCTGATTCTGAGGGTGAATTATTAAAAATATATTCTTCTTTACAGATCAAGAATCGAAAGATCAAGCAGTACAGTTCAAAAGTTGAAAGAGATTAGATAAAAGGTAGGTTGTACAGAAGAACCCAGGGAAGAGATGAAACAGATGGCGAGTTGGTCACTGAATTTTATCACACCACCTGTGGATGCGGGAGGGCTTACAGTCTTAAGAAAAGAGTATTCCTGAATGCAGTGGAGTCAAACATTTAATGTATTATTGTTCCCATGTAAAGGAAATAGACATTTGCTTAATACTAGTCCCTCTACTAGTAAAATAAATATCTATTTTGAGCAAGTATCAAAAGACCACATGACTCATTTTATTTACTACATATAAAATCACCATGAAGGAGAAAGGTACTGTTAATTCTCATGTTTAGCATATGAGAAAATAAGGATTTCCGAATTAGTCTGGAGTCAGATGGAGTGTATGGAAGAGGAAGGATTTGGCTGTAATTTGCCTGATGTAAGACTTTTAATTCCTTTACATGCTGGTTCCTTGATTCCAGATGTAATATATAAATAAAATTTGCTTAAAGGAGTCTGATGCATAGTCAAATGTGCTTCCTAGGATTTGTATCCAAGTATCACATGCCCTCCTTTTTGTCACTTCCTAATTATCTACTAAATAGCATGTTCTATTAGTATTGTTGCATATCTACTCTGATTTGCGTGTGCTCCAGAAACTGGTACTAAAATGATAAACATAGTCCAGTCTTCATTTCAAACAAGTCTTAGTCCAGTGAAGAATGTGCACAAGTTCATATGTGCTTGTGACATCACAGATTAGAACAGCCTTCTGCTAATACAAGAAACCTAAATGGGACACGGCCCATACCCACTTTCTTTTCCCCTACTCCTTTCTTCCTGCTCTTTCCCCCTTCTCTTCACCCTTTTACTTTTCCCTCTGTCTCTTGTCCATTTCCCTCCTTCTTCCTTCTTTCTCTTAGTTTCTTTCTTTCTTTCCTCCTTTCTTTCTTTCTTTTTTTTTTTCTTTCTGTCTCTTTCTTTCTTTCTTTTGTTCTTTCTTTTGTTCTTTCTTTCTTTCTTTCTTTCTTTCTTTCTTTCTTTCTTTCTTTCTTTCTCTCTCTCTTTCTTTCTTTCTTCCTCCTTCCATCTCTTCTTTGTGTGCATGCATGATTGAAGGAGGTGTGTTAGCTGAAGCTTCCTGAGCCATGATGCTGAGACCTGAATGAAAAGGACTGAGAGTTAGTTGGACAAAGGGAGGGGACCAAAGCAGAAAAGCGACCAAGCACAGAGGTACAGGGTTGAGAACAAAGGTTGCATATTCAGAAACCAGTATCAAGTGGCCTGCACTGTAGCCTGGAAGGGCAGAAGGTAGAAAGTGTCACAGTCTACATGGGTAATCTCCAGTCTCTCAAGCCGACAGATCTACCAAGGACTTCATTTCCTCCCCAGTTAATGACAAGCAAGTTCAGTTAGCTGAGACTATTCAAGCCCACCAAACCTTTAAAATGGTCACTGATCCCCTTGAGGAGTGCATTTCCCAGGATCTGGGATTCACAAACTGGGTCCACTGGTAGTATTTGTAGAGTATATTCTGTGTAAAATTGAGATATATTTCTTCAAAGTACACACACACATACACGCACATGCCCACGAATATATTTAAGGTGGGGTGGGAACTACTACATGAACGTAAACCAGCCTTGACTGTAAATTGAAAACTAGTCTTATCTCTTCTTGCAAAATTCCTTACCCATTACATGCAACAGGAGCTGTGACTTGATTGGACTTGTGGTCCTTCACTGCCATTTTCCAAGATCCATCTGTTTGGCTTGCTGACTGTGGGTTAATGTCGTGAATTAAATGATGGCATGTTGGATGCTACCACCTCTCAATGCTTTTAGTCTTAAAGGTCACATTAAGGTCTGACATTTTCCCCAGAAGGCAATCTTGTTTTAACTTCTGTTTCACTTTGGGAGGAAGTGAAGACAGTGCGTGAGTTTCTGTGTATTTTATCCCACCAGCCAAAGAATTCACATATGTGTTCTTCCTGCTACCAAACATGTCTTTCACTCATCTCTTAAATTGTTGGAAACAATCTGCTAAGTTTGTCTGTGTTGAAAATGGACATTCTGTTTGCAGGACTTATGGCAAGAATCTCCTTAGTACCTGGATCCTATATGCCTGTATTCTAAGATAGGGAATGTTTTCGGTCACCATGCAATATGGTCATCTAGCCTTTGTGTTCAATAGACTTAAATATTTGTGTCGTTCCACATGCACATTATATGATGACTTGAGTAAAATGTCCCTGTAGTTTTAGTTATGAGTTGGTGAATTGTCACCATAAACCCTGGCCTGGTTGGGCACCTGGTCCTGAGACAGATTCTGGATCAGAAAATTGTTGAGGCTGGGAACTAGGTAAAAAATTGTGACTTTCTGTTCTGGAAGCTTCTCTAGGCTTCTAGACCACTCAGGGATGTCTTCTGTGGTTATTTGGACTGAGCAAACTCTGGTTGGTGGCTCATCTTCACGGCCCTTGCTCAGGACTATTTTGTACTCATGCATGGTCAGTGTTCCTGCACATGGCCGCCTCAACCTGCTGTTCAGTAAGAGGACAGTGCCTTGTTTGCTTTCGTCATTATACCCTTATTTAAGTCAATTTGATTGTAATATATATATATATTTTTTTTTCACTTCAGGAACTTGTTAGTAAATTTTCTTTTTAAGAACTAAGCAGAGACCAAGGACATCTGATCAACTGACCTTTGCCTGTCTCCTCATTATATCATTCACCTTTTGGTTACTATGAACCAGACTTCTTTTTATTTTATTATGATGTTTGTCTTTTACCAGTTCCTTCTATCTAGACTTTATTGTCATTTCCCATCCTATTTTTTTTTATTTCATGTGTTTTTAATCAGCTTGGAGTTAATTAGTTAATTGTAACTAGCCTTTACCCTTCAGCTGACATAGCACGTGAAATGAACTATCCTTATATTAATAGAAGAGGTCACCCTTCCACCCTTCCTAGTTATAAACACTTAAGGTTCTCTCTTTTTCATAGTACCTTTCACAGTTTTAATTTAGTAACCAATTACTATTAATATATGTTTCCTTATCAGACTTTGAGTTTCATAGCAACAGGACTATACACGTCTTTTCTTGTTTGGGTATCACAGTGTCTTATCCAATCTCTTTTATTTAATTTAATATGTGTTCAACAGATACAGGCTCGAAAATGAGTAAATGAGCAAACGGTCTATTTTCAAAGGAGTAGCCTGAGCCAAAACTACAAGCTTAGTGGTTGCCTAGTAGGGCACCAGTGTTTCCATGCTTTTTGTCCTCATTGCAGATATATTTGAAACACTTTGGGATACTCTAAAAATGACTTTTTGTGCCTATGTATTCAAGATCAGAGCAAATTGGGTAGCATTTCTGGATTATCCATTGTCATGCCTGGACTTGCCCACGTGCACTCCTGATATTACCACAAGAACAATGAATTCTGGGTAGGCCGCTGGTGTGAGCCTATAGACTGCAGGGAAAGCACCTCTACCAACTCACAGACTGGAAAGGAAGAGAATGGCTTTCAAGTGTGTGCCTCAGCATTCACATATAACCAAAGCCAACCGACATGGAAAGCATATAACAAATTTGGTATTAGTAAGTGTAAAGAAGAGTAATTGGGAAAACCCCCCAGATGCTAAAGGATTCTAAGTCCTCTATTGGGTATGATATAGCCAATACTCCTTCCCTAACCACTTGCCTACAGGTGATCTAGGTTGGAAAAAAGGTATGGACTTTATCTGAAGTCATGGGCATGGACAAAGCTATTCATAAGTAATGAAAAAAGAGGATGCAGGGAATGAATTTGAGAAAACTTTAAAATTTAGATCAAAGTGAGGGAAACTTGTCAGCACGGGTAGAAGATCATGACTAGACAGTAGGAAACTGGAGTCTGGTTCTTTTAGAAGAACATCCAGTGGGAAAATGGGTGGTGAGAGGTTTCATCAGGACCACACCTTAACACTGTGTGCCTGCACAGGATCAGCATTAGGAGAGGGAAGTTTGCCTGCATTTGGTTCACTATCAAGTAAGTGGGGTTGGTGAAGGGACAAAGTCACTGAAGATGTCAGGAGGAAGTGGAGCAACAGAGACCCTTGTAGGAAATGATAAATAAAAGGATGTCCAGCATGCTCACCCCAAGGTGCCCTCAGCCTGGGCTTCTATATTCTATTCTATATATTGTAAGCTGTGTATCCTCAATAATGCCTGAGATGGAAGCGCATTTCTCATACAAGGATTGCATGCATATGTAATCTCACATTAACAAAGAGTTTAACACTGATGCTGGCATATAGTAAATTCTCAATAATTGATACTCACATTATTATTAACCTTTTAGATGTGCCAAAGGCTGAGGAATTTTTTTTTTGCCAATAATCATTCCTGTTTTGCTGAGTGCATAATTTGACTTTATTTCCTTCCACTTAGTTATGACCATGTGTGTGGTTCTTGCCAAAGGGATGTAACAAAATTATGGCTTAAATAGCAGCATAAAACAAGGCTTTTAAGGAGGATTAGGTCCACGGGACAATGGGGAACAATGGAATTCCATGACAGAGCCTGAGAGGCATACATTGAAGAGGTGACTTACATATGGAATATCTGTCATGTCCCAAAGTGACTAAGAAATAAACTCTTAGTGTATTTGACACAGGGCATATGTTTCATAGCTCTTTCTAATCTAAATCAATGCAGTAGGGTGAAATTATTCTTAATACCCATATATTAATGCTGCTCTCACTTTTAGTTAGAGAAGCTTCTCGTTGCAAGCATTCCGATGCATAATACTTCAGAAAGTATTCTTGAAGACCCCAGCTCTCAGACATCATCTTCCATAATATAGGGAAATAACCATTTTCAAGGACACTGTGGAAGAAGGCAAACTGGCAGAGTTTTTGATAGCTAATTGGACTATGTCTATAAAGATCTTGAAGCCCAGAATTCTACTCCTTGGAGTCTTTCTCAAAAATTAAAAACTCAGTTAAGGCACTTGCCTGAAAAACATAACAACCAGGGTTTGATTCCCCAGTACCCATGGAAAGCCAGATGCACAAGGTGATGCAAATACCTGAAGTTACGTGTGTAGTGGCTGGAGGCCCTGGAGTGCCCATTCTCTCCCTGGGTCTATATTTCTTTTCTCTCTCTCCCTACATCCCTGCCTCCCTCTCTCCCTCCCTGTATCTTTCTCTCTGTCTCCTTGCGAATATATGAATAAAATCATTTTTAAAAATTAAAAATTCATAGGAACATGAACAGAAGGGATGTCAAGAACATTAATATTACCAATAAAATGGAAAGAAAAAAGACACCTATTCTTTTTTCATCAGGGGTGTGGTAAAACTGCTTAGGTTATGCTAATGCTCTGAAGTGTTCTTCAGTCATTAGACAGAAGCAAGTCATGCATGAAAGAGGGTGTGAGTATCCATTCAACATGGCTAACGCTTCAGAAAACAGAAAATGCCCTTGCACAGTACAGCTAGTTAGATGAAAAAAATAAGTTTCATATGTATTATCATGAAAACTTACCTGAAACATATGAAGTAAAAACAAATCCAATTCTAGAATAAGGCATGGGAGCAACATCTCATGCATGTTCAATGAAATAAAAATATAAATAAAGAAACTGAATGCCATCCTTTAAACTGCCACCAGATGTTCCTCTGAGGGCTGGGTTAGGAGGGCTGGGGATAAAGAGAGAAGTCAGACTTCATGTACTCAAGCTATTTCTCAACTCTTTTCCACAAATAACTATTCTTGCCTCATTTGAAAAGCATCATGATTCATTTCAACATCATTTGGAATTATGATATAAAGTAGGGCATTTATACTTTGAGCAGGGAATAGTAATATTAAACATTAACTAAAAATGGGATGCTGATCACATACTAGCCACTGTTTAAGTACTTTTCTAGTATCACCTCCCCTGTTCCTGACTGATTCTGTCCCCATGACAGAGACACTGCTACTTTTAGCATCATACAGGAAAGGACGCCAGGGATGCGGCGCTTCTCAGAAGTCACAGAATTTCCTGTGGATAATGCAAGAGACAAAGGAGGCATTCGAGCTTCAGGATCTATCGTGATGACCACCCCTTAATGCTTTGTTTGAATAAAATTAATATTCTAATCCAGTGACAATCTGCTTAGAGTAATGAGAAGGAAGAGCGGTGCGATGAATCTCAGAAGGTTGATAGCAAATCTTGAAATCAAATGGTGAAGTGTTTGGATTGTTTGCTTTGATATTCAGCAGAGAAGCAGGATTATACAGTATTTGATGCATGCTAATGCTTTTGGTAAGCAGAATGGAGTGTGGAGCTTCAAGAAGATAGTAAACGAAGGCGCGTCATTTTGATCAATCAATGTACCAGTAGGGAAATCCGATAGAGATAAAAACCAATATTGGAACCATAAGTTGCTCATGCTTGGTAGGGAGTGATAATCCTGACTGCCTAAAGTGTACATTTCTAATCATTCTGGTGTGAATCATAACACAATGTTATCGTTTGAATGGATGTCCCCCAATACATTTAGGGGTTTATTAAAGCTTGTAACTTAGCTCTCCAACTGCCTGGCAGGAGGATATATCACTGTATGTGGTTTCCTAGGGTCCAGCCCTAAGGTTTATCTGCAGAATTCCAGTCTAAAGATACACAAAGAGCGTGAGCGCTGCTGGGGTTCCTGGAGTGTGCTTATAGTGCTGGTGGTGGCTGTTCTGTAAGCACGGTGGTAGTGGACCAGCTTCTTCTGCCATCATAGAACTTCCCGTGAATCCCTTCCTCCCACCTGGCTTCTGGTGCTGCGTGCTGCCTCCCAGGGTGGACCAAAACCAGCGTGGACTGAAGACCAACAGCTCTCCAGGAAGCTTCCAGGCCTTTAGTGATGGGTTGGAACTGCTGAGGCATCCAGCCTGTTAGACTGAACAGCCACTGGGTTCCTGACTCTAGGGCCTGCAAACTGCTAAAGTTGAAGTGCAATAAGCTAATTCAGTAAATTTCCTTTTAATTCAATTAATTCTACCACTTCTGCTCCTCTAGAGAACCCTGAAAACAGTCTTTTTCCTCAGTGAAGCTGAAGCCATGTGATCATCTAACAGGTCACCGTCTGTCCATAACACATACTTGAATGGTTTCCATCCATGCACTGATCATTTCCTTGGCTGGGAATTTACCTGTCCTTGAACTGACAAATTCCTACATGTGAGTTCTATGCACTTATTTATTTCTTTATATTTATTTATTTATTTATTTATTTATTTATTTATTTATTTATTTATTTATTTATGTTGCAGTCACCTTCAAATTACTGGCAGAAAATAGCTGACCAAAAACTACTTGTGGAAGGAAAGCCTTTTATTTATTTATTTATTTATTTATTTATTTATTTATTTATTTATTTTGGGGGCTTCCAGTCTCAAGGGGACGCTCCAATGTGCCAGGGGAAACCATCTCATGTGCAGAGGATGGACATCACCTCCTGGCCCAGCATCAGGTGGACAGTAGCAGGAGAGTGTGCCAAACACTGCCAAAGAGAAGCTGGATATAATACCCACAAGCCCATGCTCAGCAGCACACCTCTGACAAGTTTGCAATCCCCATCAGCTGGGGCTCAAGCATTCAGAAAACACCTGTGTAAGGGAGACACCTGGATTAGACCACCACCTCTATTTATTTGTTTGTTTAGCAGGGGTGGGGATGAAGAGCCTTGTCTAGGCAAGATCCATGTTACACCACTGATCCACACCATCATCCCCTTACTGGTGGATTCCAGGCAAGCTGAGCCACACCCAGATTTGCTGGGCAATGGCTCTACTGCTGAGCTACATGTCAGCCTCATGTGATCGCGATGCATTTTAAGGAGCAAACTAGAGAGTTGGGTCTTGTCTGCAATGCTCCTTATATGGCTTTCAAGGGAAGGAAAACCATTAACTTGTCTGTCTTTCTCTGCCCCTGTAGTCATTTTTCTGTCTTAGTGTCAGGTGTTCAAACAGGCATATACCTGAACTTTAAAACCTAGGGCTTTGTTCTATTGGATCATTGTTCGCCAAAGACCACCAGTGTCTAATAGAAAAGGTGCCTTTGAAGCAGCAATTGAATGAATGCATGGATTTTAATTTGTTTACTTAATTATATTGCCACCTCATTAATATGATGAAGAGGTCTTTTAAATTTAATAGTGAAATGAAATGCTACCCAAGATTTATTAAATAGTTTATGATAGTCATTCTTTTTTTTATTTTTATTTTTATTTTTTTGGTTTTGCGAGGTAGGGTCTCACTCTGGTCCAGGCTGACCTGGAATTAACTATGTAGTCTCAGGGTGGCCTCGAACTCTCAGCGATCCTCCTACCTCTGCCTCCTGAGTGCTGGGATTAAAGGCGTGCGCCACCACACCCAGTCTTGATAGTCATTCTTAACTTATAGACACATACAGCCCTATATGCATGCAGCATCTCATTTCAATATTGACCCATTTAACATTAGAATTTATCAGTTACAAAGTAAAGTTAAAGGCTGGCTAGATTGTTTCGTGGTTAAGGTACTTGCCTAAAAAGCCTAAGAAACAGGGTTTGATTCCACAGTACCCATATAAAGCCAGATACATAAGGTGACACATGTGTCTGGAGTTCATTTGCATTGGCAAGAGACCCTGGTGTGCCCATTCTCTCTCTCAGTCTTTCTCTCTCAAATAAATAAATAAAATATTTTAAAATCTAAGGTTAAGAAAGTTCGGCTTGATCAGTGTCAAACAAATAATAATGACTTTTCAAGTTAGGCTGTGATCTCAGAATTGGTTTTCTGAAAAAAAAAAAAAAGTAGAAGTAATCATAAAGTGAAGTAAAAGCAAGGTAAATGTAAGAAGAAAAAGAAATTGCTTATTAGGGAAGTGATTTCTACCACTAGGCTCACAGAACAGCACGGTGACTGTAAGACATACTATACTAGTTCAAACCTCTATGCCAATATCGCTAAGACCAAACCAGTGTCCTAGTTACAGCAGCACTATTGTCTTCCTTCTTTTATATTGAACATTGTATCTGTTTTGTTCACATCACAATTTTGTTTGTTATATTATCCAGAAAGAAACTTGCTGTCATTTTTTCTAAAGGTAGATATTGCGCTAAAATCACTTCAGATATCTTATTTCCAGATCTCTAAGGTGGGAACTACAGCTTTTAAAAAGCAAGAGAAAGAATGTGCTAAGACCATAAACCGTGACCACTCGGTCTGCAAATACACCCTACGAATCAGTTGTTTGCACATGAGAAATTCCAGGCAGCTTTCAATGCATACATTTTCAATGATTTTTGTAGGAGAAAACATTCCTAAGAAGGGTTGATGGATACAAATTCCCTTTAAAGACCAGTGACAGCAAAGACCAGATTGGCTTCCTCACGAATATTTTATATTTAGATAACTCTTCTAGCTTATTAATGAACAGAATGAAGAAAAAATCTCTAGCACTTGGAGTCTTTAATCATCTTCTTATAACACATTCCAAGTTACTCAGGGAAATATTTAGGAGCTGTTATTAATTTGCTTAGCTGATGACGGAAGGAACATAGCATGGCATTTTCCTCTTAATTACCTCAAGGTGATCTGGAGCTGTGTTAAGCAATTTGAGGTGACTCCTCCCCAAATTGGCTGGGAGGGAGGGTGCATCTCCCTCTGGTTTGCTAAGAATTGATCACAGGCAGCTGACTCCCCATCTGCCTCACTGAGGTTGTGCTTCTTAGAAAAAAAAAAAAAATATATATATATATATAACAGAAAGTTGACAGTCTGCTTACTGGATAAGATAGTGGCTGACCCGATGCAACAATAAAAATTGATCCTTGTCTTTCTATCAAGCATTAAATATTTTGCAGATTTTTCTGCTGAGTTGCACAAAAAGTTGGATTTTATATTAAATTTTGCCGTAGGGCATTATTACTTTGAGAGTAATCCAAATATTTTGTTTATATTGGAGAAGTTCAGGGAGGCATAGTTAAGCTGTGAATAGAATTCCAAACAATAACTGTGGAAGAGAACTATTCCCTTTGGTCAGAGGCTATTGTGGCAGCGGTTGTGCAGAGTCAATCAAAAAGAAGAAAGGGAGAGAGAGAGCAAAGCCAGTGTGAGAATGGAGCTGTCAGCCTGATGGGCTGGGGGGCAATGTAAGATTGGAGATGTGCTACGTCACAAGATAAATACTCAGTCTTTATCTGAGTGCTGGCAAGAACTAAATGCAACAATGAGAAATCTCATAAGGGTGTCATTACTGAGAAATACAGAGAAACTAAATTACTTCTGCATAAAATGTAAAACAACACAGAAATTATTTGTGGGGTGGCATAGTGCCATACTGCAGAGACTGAAGAAGAAAAGCCGGAGGATGAATTTCAGACCTGCATACATGCTTGCATTGGATGTTGTAGTTGTTTTTTTTTTTTTTTTTTTTCCTTTTTGACAACTTTGTTAAGTGGCCTGTCCAATCCATAATTTCTGTTGTAGTTGTGAAAATTGTGTTTTGGTGAATTATTTGATCTTTAGCATAAAATGTTTTAGGAATTGGGGCATGAGAGAGCATTTTTTTTTCCTATTGAAGAATGAGACTGAGAACTATAGAAAATTGTAATTTATTTGATTTGACTTTTGTTTATGTGGTTAATTACTGTTAAGTTTCTTGTGTGCTGGCTCCAGTTGTCTTTTCCAATGCCACCAAGAAGAAATAGGGCTGTTGGGGCAATTGGTTACCAACACAGTCCAGTAGACTCATATATTTTTTATAACTACCATCTCTTCTCAGTTCTTCTTTATATCTTAGATTGCTATTCATTTCCTTTCTGCAGAGTTTTTTGATTAACTTATATAGTGTAAATGGGGTTTTCATCACATTACCCATCAATTTTTCTACTTCTTGGTAGATTTTATCATTTTGCCAAAAAATGCTTCCTTCCTATAGTCAACCTTTACATTTACTCTTTCTAAACATGCACAGAATCATCTTCACGGGGCTGTTTTGATTCTCCGTGCACCACTATGTACCACATCTTGAAGTCTGCTTCCTTTCTGGCTTCAAGTTAACTTCTACATGTTTAATTAACTTGAATCACTCCCTCTACTTTTTATTTCAAACATTTGTTTAAATTGCCACCTGAAAATGCACCTTGATCTATTTCTCATTTTCATATTTCATCATGTAGTATGTTTACAGAAATATTTAAACCAGCATTTACAGTCTCCCTTTTCATATTATTGTTCAGTATATGATTTCGTTTTTAAAGCAATTCTCAAGAAAACGTGCTTGCTAGTGTCATATCATTACTTCAGTTGATGTCTGTGTGAATGCTGGAAATGTCAATCCAGTGTGCAGTCAACCACATGTGAAAGAAACTGAAAAACAAATCTCTAAAAAGTATATTTATTGTTGAAAGAATTGTAGCTGCACATGGGGAAAGATTTCTTTGGCAGAAGAAGAAGTTAGGAATAATATTTTCAAATTTCAAATGCATGTGTTTTTAATCTTAGGAATATTTACTTAGGAAAAGTTTGCTCAAATTCATTACTTTCACTTACATTCTTGTATAATAATTTTTAAAGTGCAACCATCTAAATATATTGAAAATTATTTTATAATTATGTAGTTTTTTTCTTTAGACTTTTGAGTATCATTTCTTCTTAAGTGTTATATATAATTAGATGATTTTTATACAAATCCACATGTAATTGTTATATATAATGAGTCCTGCATTGCTACATTTATGATATTGCTATATTATTGCCATAATTACTCATTAAATTACTCATGTTATCTCTAGCATACTGTACCTATGTTCCCCTCTGGATACAGCATGGTATCGTAGAAGTCCTATAAATCAGAAAAAGCCAATGTGCTCATTGATTGAGGACTTTGGCAAAATATTTATATTTTCTGTTCATTTCTCTCATTTTATAAAATTAAGTGACTGCCAAAGCTCTTGACAGCTGTACAATTTGGTGAGCTTACAATTCTACACGTGGAGTTAAGGAACCCTGATAAACATGCCAAGGTTTCAGAGCATCCTCAGTACATATTTATTAATAGATGATACAACACTTGCAATCTGTGATTGAGAGAATAAACAAGGGGGTGGGTATAAAGTGCTGTACACTGAAATTGGCATCTGATGTTAGAGTTGTACATTGAATTAATAAATATGGTTCCTTTACTTTGCACACCAGAATCCATGATGCTTTAAACTTTGCAAAGTCTTTCACGTTTATTGTATAGAGCTATGACCAACCAAAAACACGATCAAATTATTCTCCCTGTTATTGTTCTGGAAACTTCCATTAACTGCTCTTGATTATAAATGGAGATACAATTAATTGCCTGAGTTTTGATAGAGGTTTTCAAAAGCTTAGCAAAATTTTATTAGGTCATCTAAACAAAGTCCTTGTGAGCCAATTTACTGCTTCTCAACTCCTGTCTCTCACTTCCCTCCATCACTCAGCATAATCCGGACCCAGGACTGTTGATTGACAGGGGCCAAAGGAACTGGCACTCTTTTGTTGTTGTTGTTCAAAAATCTCTATTCTCTTAGTGTGGCTTGTATTCTAATAATAAGGTGAAAGTCTGCATTTTGCATCCCCAGAGCATGAACTGCCTGCCCTGCTTTGTCTCAGGCAAAGAACTTCTCCAGGCTAAATGCCTCGTGGCAGAGTGTAAGTAAGGACCTTACTGTTTTCCTCACCTGGCCTGCCCCGCAGCACTTTGTGCAGGATCATCTCAGGATTAGTAAATGTGCAGATGTAAAAGAAGCCTGACAGAGCCTGGGAGAGAAATCTCCAAACATCACAACATATCATGCTGAAAGCAATATAATAAAGACAGCTATTCAGGTCTGAGAAAAAAAGAGAAATGGAATGGCAGGAAGATTAAGTAGTTGGACACCTCAGCCACCATCGTTGGCATTCGAGAATGAAGAAGAGGGTGGAACCCCTTTTGCCTTTGAATGTTTCACCAATTGATTCCCCTGGCTGCCTTCCCGGAGTCTATGAGGATCACAGTCCCCTAATGACGGCTTCCTTGCATTCTTTTCAACTGATTCCTGCCCATATCCAAGAAGCCCATCAGAAACAAAAACACTGCGGTGATGTTAGACAGAACATTTGTTTTAGTTAAGAAGAGATCTTGGTGTGCAAGATAGAATGATATCCATGTGGTTCAAGCGGTAGACTGACGAAGGCACTGGAAACTCTCAAACAAATGAAGTGAAAAGAGAAGTGAATGGCAAGATCACCACTCAGTGTGCAGCTTCATAATTTAGAAAGGGTCAGAGGAAATTAAAAGATCATAATGCCATGCTAAATATTTTATAGCATTTACCTCTTGCAGGGAGTTATTTATAGTAGACTAGAATTGCAAAGCTGTTCACAGGAGATGTTAATATTTCTTGTTTGTTTTTTTTTTTTTGCTTCTATTTTTGCTTGGTATTGTGTGTGTGTGTGTAAGTGCGCATAAGTGTGTGTGTGTGTGTGTGTGTGTGTGTGTGTGTGTGTGTGTGCATGTGTGCATGTGCATGCATGCAGTGCAATCTCATCTATGTATCCTGGCTGAGACCATGCACTTTCCTTAAGTGGGGTGGGGTGCTTGCCTGTGAAGGACAGTGCCCAACATCAGGTTTCCTGCTCCATCTTCCCTGTGTCTGATCTTATTCAAGGCAGAGTCTCTTTACTGATCCCAGAGTTTGCTGTTTTTCACAGAGCGAGCTGATATCCTACTTTCTTGCTGCCTTTTTGTAGCACGGGAGTTAGAGGAGCTGCTCTTACATGGGATCTGGAGAAACTCAGGTGGTTTCAGGCCCCCTCAGGCCCTCATATTTGTGCAGGAAGTTCACAGTACCGCTGATTTTAAGATAAAATTAAAATACATGAAACACCTCATGGGATGTGGGGATTTTAATAAGCAGGTGTTGTTTCTTGAGAAACATAAACTGAGCAATCTCCCTCTAAAGATTTGTAACCAATGTTCTCTTTCGGTATTTCAGAACCTACTGAGTTTAAGCATGATGTTTCTGGATTTGAAAAGACCCTGAGCAAAGAGTAGCTTCTTAGAACATATGTTAGGTGAGGCTTTCACTTTCAGAGGCCAATTGACTGCCTTCCCTGTTTTAAGGACTTTCTCCAATCTATTTTAGTGTATGTCACTGTGGTAGTTTGAATATATGTCCCCCAATATATTCAATGTTTTATTACTTTATAGTTTGCATCTGCAATCACCTTGCTAGAGGCAAGGTCACTGGGGGCCGGTCTTAAGGTGTGGTGATGGTTTGAGATTCCATTGTAAAGATATGCAAATGTGCCTAGCAGGAGTTCCTGAAGTGTGCTGTGTGACCTTTTGGCTGTAGTTTTGCTCTGTGTGCTGTGGTGGCTGGTTGGCTTTTCTCTCTCTTGCCTGGTCCTGTGAAGGGCAAGCTGTTTCTCTTGCCATTATGGAACTTCCCCTGGATCTGTAAGCTTCAATAAATAATATCCCTTCCTCCATAACTGTGCCTGGTCTGGAAGTTCATCTCAGCGAACCTGAAGCTGTCTGCAACAGTCACTAAATTATTAAATGCATTATTTATTGTTCAGTCCACTTCAATTGCAATTTTAAGATGTGTTAAGTATTATTTTTTTTTTTAAATCTTCTTTTGGGCTGGAGAGATGGCTTAGCGGTTAAGGCGCCTGCCTCCTAAGCCTATGAACGCTGGTTCCAATCTCCAGAGCCTCCAATCTCCAGGTCCCACGTTTAGCCAGATGCAAAGTGACACAAGGGCGCAATGTCGCACTTGCCCACAAGGGGGCGTACACATGTGGATTTTGTTCACAGCAGCTGAGAGACTGCTGATGCACCCATCTCTGTCTGTCTCCCTCTCCCTCTCTGTCTGTCTCTCTCTGTGTCTCTCTCCAAAAATAAATAAAATATTTTTTTAAAAATTTAAAAAATCTTCTTTTATATAAAATTACTAAGTTTACAAAATAATTATACATTTCTACTCCTACTCTAGGGTAAGGCACATAACTTCTTTGTACCTCAGTTTATATACTATAGGAGGCCATCAAAATAACTATCTTCTGATACTAGCGTTATAACACCTTGAGAGACTTTTAATAAGCCCTCCAAGACTCAGGGAGCATTGTAGAAGAAATGGCAGAAAGAGTCTCAGGGTTGGAAAGAGTATCCTGAGCCATTGCTCCCCCCAAGACTGACTAGTGCATTCATGATCCCACAGTGAATACCAATAACCTCATTGAGAAGGACCCTCCATGGGATGGGGTCAGGGAGAGGGGACAAAGGCGTATATGCAGATAGGAATATGAACATTATGCTCATGCAGTTAGTTCACAGTTAATTTTTAAAATGTTATGTCACCCTGAATCCAAGTTAAGTATCCTAGTTTTACTTCTAAGGTGAATAAAAGACTTCATAGTATTAGAGTCTGTGAAATGAATACAACCATGAAAACCCCTATATGACTTTTCAGTATTGACTCAATTCTCTCTCAATACCCCCCATAATGATCTCTACAACCACATACTCCTCAACATAAGAATGGTGTTTCTTTCCCAGATATAATACAATATAGTGGTGGTTTGAAATGGAAAGTTTTTATTTAATGTAATTTAATGTTATTTTGCCTAATATAGAAAATTGTCACCCATAAAAAAAAAGAATGAGGCTGGAGAGATTGCTTAGTGCTTAAGGTGCCTGCCTCCTAAGCCTAAGAAGGCTGGTTCTAATCTCCAGTGGTTCCAATCTCCAGTTCCCACGTTTAGCCAGATGCAAAGTGACACAAGGGTGCAATGCTGCACTTGACCACAAGGGGGCACATGCATCTGGATTTCGTTCGCAACAGTTGAGAGACTGCTGGCATGCCCATCTCTGTCTTCCTCCAAAAAAAAAAAAAAAAAAAAGAAGAAGAAGAAGAAGAAGAAGAAGAATGGTGTTTCTCATTCTATTTATTTTAAGCCATAAATACCCACCCCCATACACTCTGGACTCTCAATCCATACTTGCTATACATCTGGATGAACGAGTGTAAGAACACATATGCTTGGAATGATCCTGGCCAAATCTGTAAGTGGAACCCATGTCTCAATAGGATGTCCCTTTTGCTTCCCTTTACACTGTGTTTATGTAAAGACATAATCATTATAAAACTAGGGGACAAATCACTACACTCAGACAGATTAGAGAGTTGTGGGCATTTGGAAAATAAAGAAAAGAAGTTGGGTAGGAAAGCTTGCTTAAGCACATGCAGTGCCATTTGGAAAGGAAAATAACTTGACTACTATTGCAGACTTATTAATGTTAGCAGTTGTCCTGATTATTCTAATGCAAACCAAATGGCATTTAATTTGGAAGAAATTGCTGTGGACTTGCAATGTAAAGAGGCAAGAAATGGAACAGACTTTCTTTCCGTGGCGTTTGGGATGTGGTTAAATTATTTTAGGATGTTCAACAGCGTAGTGCAAATTCAAATCCTGTGGGCAAAGCTAAACAAGCAGGTCTAGGCAGCTTAGCCACTTAATCTTTTGGTGTTCAGCCTGTTGGGCCTGTGCTGTGGAATGGCTCTTATGGCTTTCATGTGGAAAATGAGAATGTTCTGTAACGGCTGATGTGGGAATAAAGAAGTAAATACAACGAAAGTCTTACCAGCGCTTAATATTAACCGCACTAAGTAAGTGTAGCTAACTGCATTAAGTCATTGATTTATCAGGCCTGGACCAAATACCATTTCCCTTTGTCCATTTGAGAACAAGGACAGAAAGTATAAGAAAGTTAACCACGTACCTGGTGAATAGACGGACTCCCCTTAAGCAGTCTGAGGACAATGTCCATGAGGCCATTCATAATGAATTCAAACTTGATTAAGACTTATTGATCCTGATCCTTTAATCATTCAGTTATCAATAAATATCATTACTAGAAATGTCCATTTCTAACTAACTAATACATAAATAGGGCCATTTGGACCAAAACGTCAAATTAGAAGGAGATGCCTCATTGCACTTTATTTTCCCCTTTAAAATATTACTGAGCTACTTTAACCTTAGTCTATAATGATGGAAAAGAGGGACAGCCCAATTTACATGGCTAAATAAAATCCACCATTAACTGGTATATAAACTGGCTATGGGTGTTTAGGGATGAAGCCGAACACAATATATTTAGGTCATGCAAATGATACTTTGATTTCAGTCACATTTGGGAAGGTTCCAGACCCTATTAAAGTGCACAGTGAGAATAGCTTTATTTGCTTAAAGACGTGAGGGGTCTTCCTGGGGTCTTCCCTGTAATGGCCACATTCTGGGAAGCAACAGTATCCACTCTCTCTGGTTGGTGATTAGGCTTTTGGACCATTTTAAAGGATACAAAGGGGCTTTCTCTAGAAATTTCTGAGGCTTTTCTGCACAAATCTCAATTGTAAGCTTCAATACACTTGAATCCTAATTACCTTTTCAGTCCCTAATTACTCTGGAATCAGGTTATAGGCAAGTACTGTTAACAATGAAACTAGAAAGCAGGGGATATCACGTCCTGTCTGAAGGGCAAGCTGATGGTCAGTGGTTGACCATTACAAACAAAATGACAGAAAATAACAAACAAAACAACACACACACAAAAAAAAAACACACACACACACACACATAAAGCAGGTTTCTATCCCAAATTTTGAACATTTAACAAAGATAAGGAGCAATTATACAACATGTCTCCTAATAGCTTTGATTAGGGTGTCCTATTCCTAGTACACATACAGAAAACAGGAATTCTAAGAAAATTACCAGGTTGTTTTCCCCTAGTAATCATACTAAAAATAATGCTCAAAATATTTTGTAAATGCTAGGGCATATGTCTTACAATTTTTTTATATATATATCCTTCCCAGAACATAGTAGAAGGTCAATGATAATTTGCTAGCTGAAGTAAAATGAATGCATGTTTGAGGAAATTTTCATACCTTTCTCTAACTATCCTTGTACAACTCAAAGACTAAAATGCCTTTAATCCCAGCACTCGGGAGGCAGAGGTAGGAGGATACTTTGAGACTACATAGTGAATTCCAGGTCAGCCTGGACTAGAGTGAGACCCTAAAAACCAAAAAAAAAAAAAAAAAAAAAAAGACTAAAATGTTTGGTTTTGAGGATACTTTTTTAGCAGTTATAATCAGGGATAGAATTTTCCTTCTCAGAGGAATTTTATTTAAAAACACAGTGAAGTTTATTGCTTTATCTTACTATCCAGAATATTTATATTGTCTTTCAAGAAAAGCATATTCACCACCATGGAGAGAGAAGGGTTTCCATTTGTTTTCTCCTACTTTATCTCTTCAGATATCTAGTCTTTCACCAGTTTCAACCCATTTCACCTATGGATTACATAGGTAAAACTGATCATATATATATATATATATATATATATATATATATATATATATATGTGTGTGTGTGTGTGTGTGTGTGTATGTATGTATGTGTGTGTGTGTATATATATATATATATATATACACATACATACAAAACCAGAGAGAGAGAGAGAATTGATGAATTGACACACCAGGTCCACTGCAATCATACTCCAGACAGTTGTTCCACCTAGTGGTCCTGTGCAACTTTGCACTTGCCTCAGCTTTGTGCATCTGGCTTACGTGGGATCTGGACAAAGATGGAACATGGGTCCTTGAGAATCGCAGGCAAGTGCCTTAAGTGTTAAGCCATCTCCAGCCCCAAAATGATTTTAGGTTGAGGAAATGGGTTAAATTTTTTTTGAAAACAATATTAAATGGAAAAATTGAGTAATTTTTGTTTCTTTTTAATTATTTATTTGAGAGAGAGGCAGATAATGAAAGAGAATGGGTGTGCCAGAGCCTTCAGCTACTGCAAACAAATTCCAGACACATGAGTCACCTTGAGCATATGGCTTATGTGGGTCCTGGGGAATCAAACCTGGGTCTTTTGGCTTTGCTGGCAAGTACCTTGACTGCTAAGCCATCTAGCCAGCCCCAATACATTTTTTTAATTTTTAATTTTTTTTTTATTTTTGGAGAGAGACACAGAGATAGACAGGCAGAGAGAGGGGGAGAGGGAGACAGATAGAGAATGGGCACACCAGCAGTCTCTCAGCTGCTGTGAACGAAATCCAGATGTGTGTGCTCCCTTGTGGGCAAGTGTGGCATTGCACCCTTGCATCACTTTGCATCTGGCTAAACATGGGACCTGGAGATTGGAACCGGGTTCTAAGGCTTAGCAGGCAGGTGCCTTAACTGCTAAGCCATCTCTCCAGCCCAAGCCTCGATATTTTGATGATAATTGTCTCATTGACAGCAACGAGTTAGGACAGTTTGTTCTCTTTAACTTGCTCTCCGTAATGTATAAGTGCACTGTAATATCTAAAAGCTAAGAAAAAAATTCATCCTACATCTCATCCCAGATCCTACCTATTTCTTTTCTTCCCCATCTTTTTTTCCAGGAAAATACATTTAAGGTTTGAAAAATTATTTTCTTATCATTTTCTTGGGATCCTACGCCAACCAGTCTTCAGTCTCCACCAACACAACCAGACTGCTGATGTCCATAATTCTAAATCTAAAGTCATTTCTGAACCAGGTCCATCTTCTGACACTGTTTTTTTTCTTGGCTTTTAGGGCACCAAGCATCCTGGCTTCTTCCTACCTCTATGGAATACGAATTGCATGAAGCCTCTGTTGCAGACTCCTCCTCACAGCTTCAAGGTCTTAGAGGTCTGTCTCTAGATAATGTCTCTTTCTCATAAATCCTTATGTCCTTATTGAACTCATTGAGCACCACAGCTCTAAATATTATCCAAATGTTTGTAGTCTAACCAACTCTGTAGAGATTCCATATTCAGTTGCTTAGCTGGCAATGCCATGTCACATCTACTCAGCATCTCAAACTTAGCATTTGTAAAATGCAAACTCGTTTTCTTCCATATGCCCCCTCTTGCAGTGTGCATTCCCATCTATTGTGTGAACTCTTTTCTCATTAGAAGCCAATAAGCCTTTACTTCACCAAGCAGAGAACCCATAACAGACTAAAGTCCACTTCCACCAGAGTCCACCCTGGACAACCAAGAAGCTTATTGGACTTCCCTCCAGAGAGCATGGATTTACAAGAACTTGGGGACACTAATGGAGGGTCAAAAGGTCTCAGCCCAGCATGGATGCAGGCAAGAAAAAGTATCGCAAAGTATAAACCCAATAGAGGACTTATTTTCCTGCTATGAGTTTTTAACTTAATAATAAAAAGATGGATGATCTAATAAAAGCTGAAAGAAAAAAAAAAACCCTATCCTGCTATAAAAATTTTAAAACTTAATAGTAAAAGATGAGGAATCTAGTAAAACAGGCCAAATATTTGAGAAGCCATTTATCAAAATTATATAGACTGGAAATAACCAAAATAGGTAATCCTAAAAATGATTGGCAATTAGACAAATTCTAAATGAAACCATAATGCTAGACTGTAACACACACATCACCGTGCCTCCCATTAGAAAGATGGACAATATCAAGTCCTGGCAAGGATGTACAGAAAAGGATGCACTTGCCAATTACTGACAGGACTGTAAAATGGTACCGGCATTTTAGAAACAATTGCTTTTAAAGATAAACATATTGTCATACAACTCAGAGGTTCTACCTTCAGGTATTTATTGAAGACTAATTCCATGCTCATGTGTGCTTGACCATGAATCCTCACAGCAGCCTTCTGATAACAAATAAACTGAAAAAATATCCAAGTCCATTAGTTGGCAGATGGCAGTTTAGAGTATATCTGCACAATGAAATGCCACACTTAGCTAAAAAGAATACTGGCCAGGCTACAACAGAGAAGAAATTCAAATCAGTATAGCAAAAAAGCTAGCTACCAAAAAATGCTTGTTGTATTTTTTACTATATAGCAAATTATTTTAGCAATGTTGTCATTTTAAGTTAAGTGTGTAATCAGTTGAGTTTGTTTAATACTTCAAGATTTATTTTGTGCTTCATTGATGTCTGTCAGTTTGTATGTTAGTGATACTTTCAAATTGGCCATTGTTTAATTTAACGCCTTACCTATGAATTTCATTTATAAAATTTCCTGAGCTATTCTTAACAGCTTTGACTTTTATGATTTTTAGTTTAACACAATTTTCTCATGTTAAAAAGAAGATGATAATAACCAAACACACATATCTGCAAAAGTTTTATCAATCAGAATGTGGAAAATTGCTGGTTACTTTAGACAAAGGGTCATGACAGTAATAGATCCTTCGGATGTCACATGTGGTATTGCTGAGCACAGTTTTAGCCTGCAGGTAACTTTTAAATTAAGTAATTTTAAAATTAGCATATATGCATTTTCCCACATGTAAATTTTAGTAGTATGAATGTGTATAGAACATGCAAGCACATAAGCCATGTTCTACAGGCAATTTCCCTCAGTAAGCACACCTTCAAAATTTAGCCAAAATTTGGTTATTTGTTTATTTATTTAATTCAATTTATTTAAGAGAGAGAGTGAGTGTATGGACTTACTAGGGCACCTGCAACTGCAAAGACCTACAGACTCATGTGCCACTCTGTGATCTAGACTTGTATACATACTGGGGAATCAAAAGTGGGCCATCAGGCTTTGCCAGCAAGTGTCTTTAACTGCCTAGCCATCTCCCCAACTCCAGGAAAAGCTTTGAAAATCTCCAAGAAAATAATTGTCTATAGTTAATATATAAGGACTGATTTTTAGAAAAAATATATATTATTTATTAGAGAGAGAGAGAGAGAAATAATGAATGGGCATGCAAGGGCCTCTAGCCACTGCAAACTGCAGTTATGTGTCCCCATGTGCATCTAAGATGGGATCTGGAGAACGGAACTTGTGTCCTTAGGTTTTGCAGGCAAGAGCCTTAACCACTAAACCATCTCTCCAGCCCATGACTAATTTTCATATCATTATTTCTTAAATAATATACATACCATATGCACCTGCACTCACACATGAACATATAAACACACATATATACACATCATACACAAAAATAAATAATTAAATAAACAAAGGGGAATAGAATTATGCCCAGATATCAATACAAAATTGATTCGAAGATGCTCTGGGATATCAAAATCTATAAGGCTCAAGTCTATGATTGCTTATAAAAAATTGCAAGGTATTTACATGTAATCTACACTTATCATCTGCTATAATGTAATCATCTCTAGACCTCTTATAATATCTAATATAATAACAATAATACATAAATAGTTTTATAGTATATTTTTTGTTTATTTGCAAGCAGATAGAGAGAGAGACAGAAGAAAGACAGAGAGAGAAAGAATGGGCATGCTGGACCTGTATCCACTGCAAATGAACTCCAGATGCATAAGCTACTTTGTGCATATGGATTTACACGAGTCCTGGGGAACTGAACCTGTGTCCTTAGGCTTTGCAGGTAAGCGCCTTTAACTTCTAAGCCATTGCTCCAGCCCTATCACTTATATCTATTCATTAGTTTTTTTGTACATATATGCATATTTGTGTGGCACATGCATATGTTCACATGTGAAGGATGCACATTGTGTGTTCATGTGTACATGCATGTGAGGCCAGAGGTGTATTGGTGGGTGTTTTTCTTGATCACTTCCCACCTCATTTATTGAGTCAGGGTCTCCTGTTCAAACCCAGCCCTTACTGATTTAACCACTCTAGTGTTCCAGCTACCCCAAGGGATCTGATGACTGGGATCACAGGTTGTCCTCCACGCTGGCCCAGAATTTACAAGATACTCAAGGTCTGAGCTGAGGTCTTCACCCGGGGACAAATTCTTTAATGGCTGAGCCATCCCTCCAGCTCCTCATCTGTTTGCTTTGCTCTTCATTATTTGTTGTCTTGTGTGTCCTTGCAATTGTGATGTAGCTGTTCCATTTCACATCTCCCACTAAATTCTAATTATTATTTTAATTGCACTGTTTAATATGACAAATATTAACTAGAATGCTTGTCCTTGAGTAAATATTTGTGAACATGTCATAGTTGTTTTTAAGAAAAAAAACACCATACAAGTGTGTGTGAGTGTGAGTACATGCTTATGTGCATTCAGGCCTATGTGTGTTGGGGTGGGTACATGTGTAAGCATGCTAGAGGAGACAAGAGGACAATGTCATGTGTCATCCTCGGGGACGCTGTCACAGATCTATTCTTTCTGCCTGCCTTGTACTAGAATTACAGGGACATGTCACCACACCCAGTCTTTTCACATTTCAATGCCATTAGAAAAAGTTCAACCTCCATTTTATTCATATAGTCATTGTTTAATTTCTGCCTTCCTTGCTTAGACGTTATAAAATGTAACCCATATGTCTGAATCTTACCGTCCTCCTTGTCTAATCTATGACTAATTGTTTAAAATGATGTACAGACCTTGAAATTAAGATCAAATCTCTACATTCTTTAAAGTTTAAAAATTCTATCAGTTAGGAGCTTATCAAATATATTTTCTACCCCTAAAGTTTATTTTTTATATTAATTATTATCTCTGTTTAACATATTTGCCCAATAGTATCCATAGCTTGCCTGTTGCCATGGTAACCATGATTCCACTGATTATCAATTATCAACAGGAACAGCGTATGTGATTAAGCATGGACCTTTAGCAGAATCCATACTTGAAGCAATCATGTAAAGTAGATCATTCCTATCGCCATATCATTCAAATAATACAGAGCATGTGCGTAAAAACACAGGAAGTCAAAATCTTCTGCAGTTACCTCCAGCTTGTTGAGAGCATCTATACTCAGAGTGCATACAGTGCGCTACATGTCACGTGGTGCAAAAGGCACCATCTTAGCATTTGAGGCATTCCTATAGGATCTCAATGTGAAATGGTTCCTTCCTGATGCCCTCTAAGCCAAAAGTGAAGTCAAGAACTCATTGTACAAATTAGACCTGTTTTCGTTCTCTAAATGGGTCAAGTCAGTTTCATAGTAATATTCAAAAGCCGACATACTCAAAAGAGTGTTTTTCTCTTCCTCTTGCCATTTCAGGTAGCAAACATAGTTCATGTAAATATCCTGTTTATCATATATAATAACAAGACTTAAACAGTAAATGAAAAAGTACTTCTTTTTTTCCCTCCGAAATTGTCATGGAAAATCAGCTATTTTTAATGGCTGTTTTTTTAGTAAAAGCCACTACTTAGGGCAAGAAGCATACAGGGAGGATCCCGACTTAGAATCTTCACACTATCCCTTGTGATGAGACATACCTGTCCAATATGATTTTCATATCTTCATAGCCAGAAAGGGGGTTGCTTTCTTAACTATTGTGCTTTTGATCAGCCGTGAAACTGCTATTCAAAGCTTTGCTACCACGTCCTAGGTAAGCATATTACTATATATATTTTTTAAAAGCTTAATCTTAGAATCAAAAGGCATCTTTGAGATTTAGGTCTGACACTACTACTAGCTTGACATTGAGAAAAGTCAGTTAACTCTTAATTTCTAGTTGTGAGTGCATGAAAGTTTTGAAAGAGAGAAATGAAATCGAATGAAAACTTCTTTTCTAGCCTCATTATAAAAAAAAAAAAAAAACTTCTTTTACAATATCATACATACTCTCAATAGCAGTACAAACAAGTGGATTATTTGCAGTTGAAAATTTAGAAATTTATATTTCCAGGAGTTAAGGGCTAACCTGACAGTTATATAACCACTAAAAATTTATGTATAAGCTACAGTGTATCTAACTCTGAAAATACGCTCTTTCCTCTAAAAAGTGTAATAAATATGTCTAGAATTATTATTATTTCAGCAATAAACCTCTTTGTGTGGGGCTTGAAATGCATGATTTTTTTCTTCCAAATTCTATTCTCTTTGGGGATGACATATAACATAGATAGTTGAAATTTTCCAAGGAAAAGCAGTTTTTAAATCTAAAATATTGACATTGTTACTTTACAACATTAATCTACCACGAAAATTATAGTAATAGTAGTGCAAGAGAAAGGTTATTGGCTGTAAATGTTTTATACTTGTTAAATTTCAAGCCTATAAAATGTTTCCTGAACTGTGGCGCTCCAACTGGCCTATAACATTTTATTACAAATCCTCAGATCTTCACTCTAGGAGCTGGAAAACTGGGGTTTGAATGCCATTGCGTTTGAATGCCATGCCTTCTATTGTTTTATGCAGGTAATAGTAGACCCTAAAGCAACAAATTATCCCAAATCAAAATAGAAGCATCTGGAACCTCCTTGGCATAGACACTAGACTAATGCATTGAAAAAAGAGTTCTAGAGATTATAAATTAAGGTTTTTTTTTTTTTTTTTTTTTTTTGGTTTTTGAGGTAGGGTCTCACTCTGGCTCAGGCTGACCTGGAATTCACTCTGTAGTCTCAGGGTGGCCTCGAATTCTCGGCAATCCTCCTACGTCTGCCTCCCAAGTGCTGGGATTAAAGGTGTGCGCCACCACGCCCGGCTTAAATTAAGCTTTTTAAAGTGATTATTGTAGTTACCTTCAGATTGCTGGGACAAAACACCTGACTAAAAGCAATTGATGTGACAAAAACATTTATTTCAGATTATAATCTCAAGATTGGCAAGGAAAGGATGGCAGAGGCAAGACATCATGGTTTGCAGCAGCAGCTACAACATAGCAACAAGAGTGAAGCAAGCTCAAGAAAAGGGAGCCGGCTATACCATCTCTCCACCTGCCCACAGCAACACACCATCTCCAGCAAGTCTCTGCCTTCTAAATTGTCATCAGATGAGGACCAAACATTCAAAACATAGGAATTTATAGGGGATGTATGATGCAAACCACCACCATGATTAATGGGTTTTGAAAGCAAATCTATTAATTCTGTGATGTGTTAAGATAAATATTGAAAAAAAAAACATATACAAATGGAACACAGAATGGCAATGAAAAAAATAGAAATGTTAATGAAATTTGTACACATGCATATATATATATATATATATATATATATATATATTTATTTAAATTTTATTTATTTATTTATTTATTTATTTATTTGAGAGAAGGAGAGGGAAAGAGATAAAAAGTGAGCATGGGCCTGCCAGGGCCTCTAGCCATGGCAAACGAACTTCAGATGCATGCGTCTTTTGCATCTGGCTAACGTGGGACCTCGAGAATCGAACCAGAGTCCTTAGGCTTCATATATATATTTGAAACAGCTTAAAATTGTTTAAAGAAAGGGTAAGGAAATTAAGGTCACACTGTAAACTATAAAACAACCCCTAAATTGGGTGTGGTGCTACACACCTTTAATCCCAGCACTGGGGAGGCAGAGGTAGAAGGATTGCTGTGAATTCAAGGCCAGCTTGGGACTATGGAGTGAGTGACTGGACAGCCTGGACTAAAGTGATACCTTACTTTGAATAAAACAGAAAAAAAAATCCCACTAAATTTCTGTAAATATCAGAATATAATGATTTAGCACAGATCTAATGGATTACTAGAATGTTCTTAATTAAGCCAAAAAAAATGGAGTGAAATGAAAAAGTAATCTATGAAACAAATAGAAACAAATATTAAAATACAAGGCATAAGCCCAAGAACATTGATAATTGCATCATATATGTGCAAGTAGCACACTTGAAAATTGATGACTATAAAATAGTACCAAGCATAAGCTTTTATTAGTAAATTTAATATTCATATAAGTGAAAAGAAATGTTGAACAGTATTATATCACATAAAGATTACGTATAATAAGTTGGAATGACATTTTAATATTAGTAAAAACAGGTTTTAGTACAAAAAACTAAAATGGTACAAGCATTTTAAAGCTACAGTTCATGACAATAAAGTATTTAATACTTCTGGAAAATAAAACAATCCTAACTAACTGTGATTGTATGTGCATAATTAATACTATTTCAAAATTATAAAAGAAAAACTTATAAGACCAATAGCCATAAATATATAAGGGGATATCAGGAATCTCTTAGTAATTTAGAGAACAAGCAGAAAAACTTCCGGTCAGAACACATTGACCTTGAACACATGACAAACCTTGATTGAGCTGATTGTTATAAACCAGTATACCCATAAAGGTAAAGAATCTTTTTCAACATTACCATAATAGTCACAAAAATGCACTGTATATGGAGCTATACAATTCTAAATGAATATCAGACAGTCATAATACAGAAAGTTCTCTGTAATCACAACAGGATTAAATTAGCAATTTGGGGCTAGAGCGATGACTTAGAGATTAAGGCACTTGCCTGCAGAGCCTAAGGACCCAAATTCGATTCCCCTGTACCCACATAAAGCCAGATGTGCACTGTGGTGCATTCATCTGGAGTTCATTTGCAGTGGGTAGAGGCCCTGATGTGGCCATTCTATCTCTCATTCCCTCTGCTTCTGTCTCTCCCACTGCCTCTCAAATAAATATACACATACATAAATAAAACATTTTTAAAACAAATTAGAAAGTAGTAATGATAATGTAGCACTTTGAAATTAAACAACATACTTTAAAAGAGTATATGGATTAAAAAAACACTCAAATCAAAAAATATTTCAGTCATAATGAATTAAAATACATAAAAACAAATTCATTTCAAACATATCAAAGCAAATCAAAATATTTCAAGCAAAGTAAATTAAAAAATATAAAACACATCAGTTTTAAAATTAGAAAATCAGAATAGATTTAAAAAATAATTTATTTTTATTTTTATTTTTGAAAGACAGAGAGAGAGAGAATGGGCATGCCAGGACCTTTAGCCTGTCAAGACCACCTCCAAACACGTGTGCCCCCTTGTGGTGCGTGTGCAACATGGAGTACTTGCATCACTGCATCTGGCTACATGGGTCCTGGAGATTTAAACATGAGTTCTTAGGCTTTGCAGGCAAGCACCTTAACTGCCAAGCCATCTCTACAGCCCTAGATTTTTATGTATTAAAGATACTGTATTACTTGGTCCTAAAGAGTCCCAGTCCTAGGTAGCTTCATTTGTAAATGTGTAAATAAGCAAATATTATTAAATAAATATTTTCTGATAATGGAAAAGAAAAACCCAATAGCTCATTTTCAGAAGCTGTTGTTACTGTAATGCCAAAATCTGAAGAGGCACTGCAAAATAAAGATAAACTAAGTGAAGAGAAGAGGGCGGCAGGTAAGGAGGTGGAGGAAAGGGAAGGTAAATAGTTGGGAAGTTGAAGGTGAGTGGAAGAAGGGAAAGGCAAAGGCAAAGGGAAGGAAAGAAAATGCAATACAATGAAGACCTAAGATGAAAAAGACTACTAAACTGAATCCTTCAGAGTTTCAGACATAAGTAATAATCAACTGAAAGTTATCATGAAAGTTAACTGAAAGTTATCAATGCAATTCCGGCTCAACATGTAACACTCAGTTAATGTAAGTTAGTGCAATGAGCATATAAAATACATGTAATTTTTTCAAAAGAAACAGAGACATCATTTGACAAAATTTAATGGTCATATCCAGTAAAATTTTCAATAAGTTCAGAAAAAAATATGATGAATTATATCCACAAATAACCTTATACATAACATTCTGAAACAGAGAACTAAATAAAATTACTTAATAAAGAAAGATTGAATGTCTTGTTCCTGACTGATGTCCTCCACATTATCTCTATTCAATACCATCCTGAGAGACTCAGCATGTGTTATAACACATGAAAAAGAATTGAAATCAATAAGCTTGAATGGAACAAGAACTATGTATTTTCACAGACAATCATAATTGTGAATAGGGACAATTCCTAGCAATCTACAGAGAAAAATTAGAACCCAAAAGTTATACTTAAAAGTGTTCAGTTAAGCGCTTGCCTGGGAAGCCTAAGGACCCTGGTTCAAAGCTTGATTCTCCAGGACCCATGTAAGCCAGATGCACAAGGTGATGCATGCATCTGGAGTTCATTTGCAGTGGCTGGAGCCCTGGCACACCCATTATCTCTCTATCTACCTGCTTCTTTTTCTCTCTGTCTGCCTCACCCTCAAATAAATAAAAAATAAACCAAAAAAATTTTTAAAAGTGTTCAGGATACAATATCAATATATATTTCTATATACTATTAGTTAGTTAATCTAAAGTAAAATTAGAAAACATGATTTATAAAACTAAAAATTTAAATAGGTCTGGAATAAATTTAATAAAATTGTTTTGACCCATGCACTAAGACCTTCAAATGGCAAATTAAGGAAGATCTAAGTGTCCATGAGATACAGAACTCTAGAATACTAAAATGTCATGTTTACGTGGTAAACTATAACTCAATCCAATTCCACTGAACACAGAATTCCACCACTTTAGATTTGTGATAAGCTCTTAAGAATTTGTGTTTGTGCATAGGAATATCCATATGCGTGTGCATGTGTGTGGATACATGTGTACACATGTATATGTATATGTGTGTGGATACATGTGTGTGTATGTGTATGCATGTGTGTGGATACATGTGTGTGCATGTGTGTGGATACATGTGGAGGCCAGTGGACAAACTCGTGCGTAATCCTGAGAAACACCTGGAAGTCACCAGTTAGGCTGCCTGACGATTCCTCTTGATGCTGCTACCCGGGCTGGGATTACAAATTCAAGCCACTGTGTCTGGAACGGTTACTTGAACACAGGGGATGAAATTTTCGTCACGTTTGCAAGACAAACATTTTACCCACTGGCCTATCTTCCCACCACCAACCCCCATAATTTTTTATTTGATGTACAAACTATGTATATAGCAACAAGAATGATTTCAGAGTCTAAAATATTATATTGACCAAAGTAAATCTGATTCAAAGAGTGCATCCAAAGGTTGCATTTGTAGGAAATTCAGAGTACTGCAGAGTTAAATTACAATGATGGAACTCAAAATGTTACTTCTCTATATCTATAGTTAGCTGACTTGTATGTGTGTGCATGTGTAACACACACACACACACACACACACACACACACACACACAGTTTGCTTACAATAATGTTTACAGGCATGTTAAAATACATCATTCTATATATTAAAACTGATGCACTTCCAAATGTAAATTATACTACTGAATTTGATTTGCACAGTAAACAGATGAAGAATCTAATCACCAATGAATAAATAAACAAAACACAAAAGGAACTTAGGTCCCTAAAAGTGAGAGTATTTGTTGTGTGTCATCTCAGGTTCATTTTGTCTAAATGTTATATAAACTTTTAACCATTAGATGGTAAGTGAATATTATTAATTATATCAGTCTTCTCTTACACAACTAATTTTCATGGGGTTCATATCATTGCAGATTTAACCTCAGGAAAAAGAAAATGTTATTATCGTGATGTCAAAAGTGCCAGCATCATCATTTAAATCATGGATTCATTATTTGAGAAGAACCTATTCTATGCCAAACACAGAAAGGAATATTGTCTGTCTGTCCTTCAAAGTTTATAACATAGGGCCTGAGGAGATGGTTCATCAGATAAAGATGCTGGCTTGAAGACTCTGCTATCCTGGGTTTGATTTCCCAGTCATCAGGTGAAGCCAGATGCACGATGTGGTACATGGATCTGGAGTTTGCAGTGGCAAGGTCTTCCTCCCTCTCTCTCCTCACAAAGAAATAAACAAAATTAAACAAAAAAAAGATTTCATAACATAGTGTGAATAAAAGCCAAAATGCCATTTGACAGGTATCCCAGTCTTAAGCTCGCTGGATAACTGGATACAATGGTTTCACCATGTTGTAACGTGTAATACTCATTCTTTCATTTTAAGGTTTTGGCCTCTTGATAAATGTGGATAAATAAATTTTTCTGTAAAATCCATTAAATCATATTTGAGAAACTTCTTTTTGGAATGTCTAATACATTATATAAATGTATGTATGTAGCTCTGCATGTACAAATAGAGCTATAATTGTTGCTATGGTGATAACATTAGCTTGTGGATACCTTAAGTATATGGCATTTTGAATTGTTTTCTCAATTTAAATATCCGTTAGGATCTTGGAAAACAATGGTTTCCATCTGTAATACTTTTATTCTCCATACAGACTTCCTGTGCCTACCAGAGTCCCTCTTTCCTCAGTCATCACTGATACACATGACTGACAGTTAAGGCTTTGTAACAGACTTTTAACATTTGAATGATCCTCAAGTTCTCTCTCTCTCTCTCTCTCTCTCTGTGTGTGTGTGTGTGTGTCCCTATGTATTTTTTGCACTCAGTATAAAAAAATGTTATTTTCGTCTATTGAGATCAAACTGAAAAGATACATCATGTTGGGGAAACAGCTCATTGGATTGACAAAAGATGTGAACCAGCATTGTAAGTGCCAATTGCAATTTGTAGCTGACCTCAATTTCATCAGATTGCATCCGCATGCATGCACGCACGCACACACACACACACAAACACACACATAACTAGAATATACTACTACATGTGATAAAAATATGAGTTTGCAAAATTTTTCAAGCTTCATGTCAAAGACAAATCTTCAGTAATCTGACTGCCAGGTGAAATATTTCAGGTTTTCCAGCTGAAATACCAGGTGTGTGCACTTGAAAAGACTCATGACAGCATTTATAAAGACCCTGAGGTATGAACAAGAAACCATTTTTTAGGTATTAGCAAGCATCTACAAATAAAGAGAGCAGCTGTCATCTTAAATGCTGGGATCATCAATGACAACATTCCCCCCCTCCCCAGATCACTGAGAAGCTACAGATCATAGAAGGAGGACATCTTTCCAGTAAACTCCTCAGGTTACACCTGAAATTCAGGAGCTGAAAAATTACTGCACTTTCCAGGTGAGTATGCAGAGTATGCAGAAAGTCGGCAGTGCATAACTTGCCTCGTCTACTAAAAGACAGTGGGATTTTGTCCTGTGTTGATAGTTACCATCTCCACATGTGGCTGAGATGCTTCACAGCTTTGGCTTTCTATGTTGTGTGTGTGTCTGTGTTAGGTATGAATCCTTTGAATTGCTAGTTTTTAGTGGAAATAACTCAAGGGTCGGCTTTTATGAGTCTTTATGCAGACATAAGCAATCTTAACCATGTGAGTGCATGCTGCAATTACCCTACTGTTTCGCATCCAAATACTTCACAATTATTTTCCGAAGGATAAGCTCATCGTGATACCAAAACAACTCAATTATCAAAATAAGGAGTTAGGAGCTGAGGAGATAGGTTAGTCAGTAAAGTGCTTAATTCACAAGCAAAAGGACTTGAGTTCAATGCATAGATCTTACATGAAACTGTGGGAATATTGGGGCTGGGGAAATGGCTTAGCAGTTAAAGCATTTCCCTGTGAGGCTTAAGGAGCCAGGTTCGATTCCCCAGGTCCCAAGTAAGCCAGATGCACAAGGGGGCACATGCGTCTGGGAAGCTCTAGCATGCCCATTCTCTCTCTCTCTCTCTCTCTCTCTCTAATAAATAAATAAAATACATTTAAAAAAAGAAAATGTGGGGATATGGCACACTCCTATAATCCCACTGCTGGGTGGCTTGCTTCTGAGTCAGCCTAGCTGAATTGTCCAACTCAGGAAACCTGTCTCCAGAAAGTGTGAATAGTGTTTCTGAAGAATAACATCAGATATTACCCTCTGGCCTCTACACACATGAATGCATGTACACCCACACCCCCCCTTCCCCCCACACAAATATGCACACAAACTCATGAAAATGATAAGGAATTAACATCAATACAGTTCTAGTATTGGGGAATGATGTAATGATGCCCTTTAGAATAAAACATTTTTTCCTAATTAATTATCACATCCAGGGTCATATGATGCAATTAATTTCCATATCTTTCTAATTTGGACCACTTCCTAAACCCATCGTCTTGATATTTTTGAAGTTTATAACTCACTTCTTTTTAGAGAAGTTCTCTCAGTTTTGGTTGTTTCTGTTATTTCCTCATAATTAGGTTCATGCTATATGTTTTGGCTAAAATATAATGGGAAGATATTACATCTTTAGGTATAATATCAGGGCATATGACATTATTTCTTAGTGACGTTAACTTTTGGTCACCTTCTTAAAATGCTGTTTTCCAGGTTTTTAACAACTACAAAGTTAATACTTTTCACTCTCTGATTAATATGTATATGGCAAGAGATTCTTTGTGACTTTGATAAAATTTCCCATGACCAATCAATGTTTCCCATGCTAATTTGAGCATCACTCAAGACTTTTGCCCGAATTAATTTTCATGGGTATGGTTGCCAATGAGTATTTGGTTTTGTTTTTTTTTAAATTTACTATTAAAATATACATAATTAAATAGATACACAGTTGCTTTCTGCATTCACTCCTGGACTTATCATGTGAAATACTTTGGCCACTTACGTTTGACATACATCACTGAGTAGACCAGCATAGGAGGGCTGATTCATGTGGATTCTTCTTCAAGGATCCCAGTTCCATTTTACAATGGGATCTGGGCTGGCAATGGGTGTTTTGTATTGAGACGACCCTGAAGAGCAGACATTAGTTCTTCTTGGGTACTCCAGTTCTAAGTACAGTCAGCTCAGCTTAGCCATTTCACATCATGGTTCTTGGAACAAAAAAAAAAAAAAAAAAAAAAAACTAAACAAAAAATCTGTTCAAGATTAACTAAAAAGAGAAAGATTGAAGGCAAAATATGAAACATTAAAGATTTTTTGAAAAGAAAACAGCTGTGAAAAACTTTGGGAACTTATTTGATGAGACATGTTGAAAATTTTCCAAATATTGTAGGAAATTAAACTGACCCAAGAAGATAAGGAAAGCACCAATGGACTTGGAACCATTATCCATGTTGAGTCCTTATTTGATTACAATCTCAAAAATTAAACAGAATTTCCATAGTTGTCACACTTATTCACTGTGCATAAGTTTGAATATTGGAACAAGAATTAAATAAAGGGACTAGCTGGGGTTGGAGAGATGCTCAGCAGGGACGGTGCTTGCTTGCAAAGCCTGAGAGCTTGGGTTTGATTACCCAGTACACACATAAATCCAGATGCACAAAGTGGTGCATGCATCTGGAGTTAGTTGATAGTGGCTAGGGGCCCTGGTAGCCCATTCTCTCTTTTTGTACTTGCAAATGTTTACATAAAAACATTTGAAAATGGAGCTGGGGAAATGGCTTAGTGATTAAGGAGTTTGCATGTGAAGCCTAAGGAACCCATTTCAATTCCCCAGGACCCACATAAGCCAGATGCACAAGGAGGCACATGCATCTGGAGTTACTTTGCAGTGGCTGGAGATCCTAGCACGTCCATTCTCTCTGTGTCCTTGCCTCTCTCTCTCTTAAATAAATAAAATATTTAAAAAAATATTTGAAAATAAAAGTGGACTTGTGTATAAAAAAATCAGATTTTTGGCTAGAGATGTGGCTCAACAGTTAAGGTGTTTGTCTGTAAAACTAACAACGTAAGTTTGATTCCCCAGTACCCATGTTAAGCCAGAAGCACAAAATGCAAATTCCAAGTCAGTCTGGGCTAGAATGAGACCCTACCTCAAAAACAAAACAAAACAAGAAACAGAAAAATTTAGAACTCTAAAAGTGACACCTTCCGGGCAGCATTGAATTGATGCTTCCATAATTCAAGTGCAAAGGAAAGTTGTGACTCTGATAGTCAGTGACCAAGGCAGACAAGATGGTCTGGTATGTTAGATAATCCTGGAGATCTCCAGGTTCACGTCCTCTGGTCTCTTCTGTTATAAAATTGGATATCGAAACACAATGTATGGTCTTCTCATGCATACTGAATGAAGGAATTGGGGAAGACAACCTATTTATATTCTTATATATGTACTCTCCTTCTTTGCAAATACTGCATTAAACACAAGTTAGGTAAGAAAAATTGTTGATTTAGATTCATTACTTACTTAAAAATATATTCAGGGCTGGAGAGATTGCTTAGTGGTTAAGCACTTGCCTGTGAAGCCTAAGGACCCTGGTTCGAGGCTTGATTCCCCATTACCCACATAAGCCAGATGCACAAGGTGGCGCATGCATCTAGAATTCACTTGCAGTGGCTGGAGACCCTGATGCGCCCATTCTCTCTCTCTCTCTCTCTCTCTGCCTCTTTCTCTATGTCTGTCACTCTCAAATAAATAAATAAAAATAAACAAAAAAATTTAAAAATATATTCATTTATTTGAGAAAGAGAGAAAGACACAGAGAGAATGGGCATGCCAGGGCCTCCAACAACTGCAAATGAACTCCAGATGCACGATCCACTTGGTGCATCTGGCTTTATGTAAGATCCTGGGGAATTCTTGGGTCCTTTGGCTTTGCAGGCAAGTGCCCTAACCACTTAGCAATCCTCCAGCTCTCATTGCTTATTGTTCATTCATGTGTGTGTGTGTGTGTGTGTGTGTATATAGACACCATATATGCATATGTTTGTTCAGATGTGCACAATCAAACACACACCTGTGGGGCAGTAAGATGATGGTGGATCCTCCTCTATCACTGCAACATTTTCCTATTTTTAAAATTAATTAATTAATTAATTAATTTTTATTTTATTTTGAGATAGGGTCTAACTCTAGCCCAGGCTGACCTGGAACTCACTCTGTAGTCCCAGGCAGGCCTCAAACTCATAGCGATCCTCCTCCCAATTGCTGGGAGTAAAGGTGTGTGTCACCACTCCTGGCTCTCTTTCAACATTTTTCTTTGGGACAGGGTCTCTCATTGAACCTTGGTACAATTTTGTTTTGTTTTAAATTTATTAAATTTATTTTTCTTTATTCATTTGAGAGAGTGGCTGGGAGAGAATGGGCTTGTCAGGGCCTCTAGCTGCTGTAGATGAACTCCAGACATATGCGCCCCCTTGTGCATCTGGCTTAGGTGGGTCCTGGGGAATTGAACCTGGGTCCTTTGGCTTTGTAGGCAAGTGCCTTAACTGCTAAGCCATCTCTCCAGCCCCAATTTTATTTTTAATCTATCCTAGCTGACCAGTGAACTTCAATGATCCTCCTGAATCCACACCATCGAGTGCTGGGATTACAGGCCTGTGATATCCCATCTAACATCCTACGTGGGTCCTGGGGGGAATGAACTAAGGTCCTCATGATACACAACAAGTATCCTTCTCCACTGAACAATCTCTTAGATTTCTCTTTCTTCGTTTATGTTTTTTGATAGTTTTACTTTACTGATTTTTTTAAAGCCATAACTGAAGTAGAAAGTCCAGATTTGGTCCAAAAAAATATAGCCAGTTTCTCCTTGGATCCTTTTAAATTCACCCTTTTCCCTTCATTTCCTCTACCTCACTTTCTTTCTTCCTTCTGAGTATTTCCAAAAATTTTCATCAAAAATGATACGAAAGTAGGCCTTAGGCAAGGGACAGAGGAGCTTTAAGAAGTCTCACTGTCAAAATACAATGCATGAAGCAGTTTTATTGCCCACTTCTTTGACTGTAAAAAATATTCCTAGTTGATAGTTGGGGCAATAATTTGCAATGACTATTTTAATTAATTAATTTTTTGTTTGGATTTTAAAAAAATGATGTCTTTTGTTTTAAAAGCCCCAGGGCACTACCAGATCATTTTTAAAAGTCATTAATTAAATATTCTAAACAACCAACAGTTAGGTTATGTAATGAAGACAGGGAAATTAGGCCTTCCAAATAACATGGTACCCAGTGGACAGACTACCTTGTGCATTAAGATCAAGATTAGAAGTTGTCAGGTTGCTTAAAATTCAAAACCGGACACGGGCAAGCATGCCAGAAATGCCGTTGCAATGATGTTACATTTCTGAGCTATTCAGCAATTCTTAAAGTCCTACGAATGCCAAATGCTCACGTGCCACTATTTTGACAGAGTTATAGAGACCCTGAATTAACCTTATAAAGATATTCTTGTTTCTTCCTGACAGGGATAGATGTGACATCTTGTGGCACACATTATCTGCTTCGTGAGCATTTCAGCTCCGTGAACTTTTTCTAACCAGCTGAAGCAGGGACTTTTCAGAACGCATCCAAATTATGTGTGGGAATATTTGCTTTTGTGAGTGGTAGGTATGACATGTCTGCCTGCCAGTTTAATATGCCATGGTGACATCCATGAGAAAACAACCAATATGGTTGTGAGCCTTCTGTTCTCTTTGGGTTAACAAAGTGGAATGAGGGTTTAGCAAGGCCCTGACATATATTTTTGCACATAAATTCACCTCACTTTCATCCCTCCTTAGTGTGCCTTTGTGCTTTGACTTCCACCCAAAATGTAATACATGAATAAAGAAAGAAAGAAAGAACAAAAGAAAAAAGAAAGAAAGAAAGAAAGAAAGAAAGAAAGAAAGAAAAAAAAGGTAATTAACATTTTTATTTATTGCATGTTGAGAACCATGTTTCTTTTCCTTAACTGTCTCACACAACCCTTCAAACAGCCTTACAGCCATGGTTCACACGTTCTTCTCAATAAGATAAAACAAGACTCAGAAGGAATGTCACTCTTCAATGCCACAAGAAACCAAATGCTTGGTGGGAGTTAAACTGCCATCTTGAAAGACTGCAAAGTCTTAACAAAGTATTTGAATAGCTTTTATTTTTGGTCCTCATTTGTTATTTGATCACATATAGGACCTGAAACAATTAATCCTATGGATTGTTGATTCTGACTTTGAATATCACAAAAATTGAAGCCAAGAATAATAATCCACACTCCATCCATGTCAAGTCCATTTCCTACTCCCACAGTAAACCTCCTTCAAGAGGATGGAGAGAGAAACACACTCGTGTTGACAATGAGGATTCAGAGTTGCAACCTGGATGAGATACTTAAGCTTATCTAAGAGTAAATATTAACACTAGACTTGATCTTTAAATTTTCCTATTGCATGCTGCCTCAACTATGTGATAGGGTGGCAAAAAAAAAAAAAAAAAAAAAAAAAAAGAGTTTAAAAAATGACCAAGAATTGAATGTTTAATTTTGGTTCATAGTTTTAATTAACATATGTAATAAGATGCACAAAAGCGGCTGAAGAGATAGCTTAGTGGTTAAGACACTTGCCTGCAAAGCCAAAGGACCAAGATTTGATTCCCTAATACCCATGTATAGCCAGATGGACAAGGTGGCACATGCATCTAGAGTTCATTGGCAGTGGTTAGAGACCCTGGCATGCCAGTTCTCTCTTTTTCTGCCTTTTTCTCTGTCTCTCAAATAAATAAATAAAATAAAAAGATGAATAAAAGAGTATTGCAGGACTTCTTTAGCCTAATTTTCCTACAGGGCATCAGAATGCTCTATAGTTAATTGCTCTAAAATTAAGATTATGTTTAAAGCTGAGAGCAAACTACATTAGGAAGGCCAACAACAACAACAAAAAAAAACAGTTTGTTAAAATTAGTTCCACTTACCTGACCTCATGCCAGAAGTTATGTTTCACATGTTGAAAATTTGTGTTATGGTTATCCTAACGTATATGCAAACAAATAAAACCAGATTTACTCTTTCCAATATTAAAAGAATATTCATCATTCCTAAACATTTTTGAGACATTCTCTTATGTAGGCCAGGCTGGCCTTGAACTTCTGTATGTAGCAATGCATGACCTTGAAAGCAACAAACTCCCAAGTGATAGGATTACAGTCTGATGCCACAGCACCTGACTTAAAGGTTACTGTTGATAAAAATGAATATTTATACATTATTAATATGAAGGCATTATGATTGCCATAACCTCCAAAGCTAGTGACAGATAGCAATAATTATTTGATGAGAAGTTTTTCTTTCTCTCTTCAATATGTGTTTCAGGGTTGAAATGATATTGAAGGTTTTTCTTTTTTTTTTTTTTTTGTCCCTCCTTTCTTCAATTAGCCTTTTTACATTCATTTACTTACCTATTGCTGCTTAACCTGATGCCCTCAAAACTCAATGTCATAAACGATGTTTTCTCCAGATCTCTATGGCCAGGAGAACTGAGCAGCAGCCGGCTGGTGTGACTCAGGGTCTCTCAGGAGGCTGCAGTCCAGACTTGAGCCAGGACAGCAGTCATTTGGCAACTTCCTCGGAGAAGCAGCTCGGCTCCCAGGATGGCCGGCTGACAGAGCTGTTGGCAGGAAGTCTCGCTTCCTCACTGGCTCTTGGCGGGCCACCTCAGTCGCACCCTCTGCGGGTGGGTAAAGCTAGCTTGTCCTTGGTACATGGCAGGTGGCTTCCCTCCGAGAGTAATGAAAGAGAGCAGAGATGGAAGACACCGTTTTAGACAGTGTGAACTATTCCTGTTTATAACAAATGGCTTCCTAAGCCCGATGCTAAGATCAAGAGTAGGTGAAAGAGGGCTGGAGAGATGGCTTAGTGGTTATGGGGCTTGCCTGGATAGCTTAAGGGTCCGCGTTTGATTATCCAGGACCAACTTAAGGCAGATGTACAAGGTGATTCATATATCTGGAGTTTGTTTGCAATGCCTGGAGACTCTGGAATTCCTGTTTTCTCTCTCTGTCTCTCTCTGTCTTAGTGCCTCCCTTCCTCCCCCCCTTTCTAAAATACATAATTAATTAATTAATTAAAAATGTTTTTAACAATAAGTAGGTTAAAATGTGCCATTTGTAGGTCAAGCAACATTCAGGTGTTCCAGTAGACCTTTTCTCCCCAGAGCCCTGTCAGAAGTATTTCACATAACTGGCAGCACTGTTTATTCTCCTCCTCCCTACCCCAGTGCCTTCTGACCCCATGCATTATCTCGTGAATACTGCTCCACGTTGCCACCAAAGAGGATGTGGGAGAGTCACTGGCATCTTAAGTCATCAATGAAGTCTGCTTAAAAAATAAGACACAAGAAAAGGAAACTTTACCTCATGCCTCTTTCTTCCTCATTCTAATCTCCTCAAAACAAGAGCAATAAAATGAATTCAAGAAAAGGAAGGGTGTTTTTGTATGTCAAAGTAAATTAACATGTGTATGTAGGCGTCCTGTGGATGTGTTCATTGAAATCACAAATGATATCCAAATATGATGTGTCAACATAAGTTGACACTAATTCCTTTAAAGAGTAACATGTCGGGCTGGAGAAATGGCTTAGCAGTTACGATACCTGCCTGCGAAGCCTAAGAACGTCCTTTGAATCTACAGGTCTCACATTTAGCCAGACGCAAAAGTGACACAAGTGTGCAATGTTGCTCATGCATACAAGGGGGTGCCCACATCTGGAGTTCGTTCATAGCAGCTGAGAAGCCCTGGTGCACCTATTCTCTCTCTGCCTTTTCTCTGTCTCTGTCTCTCTCTCTCAGATTAAAAAAAAAAAAAAAAAAGAATAACATGTCATCATTCTGTTGTCTTAAAAAACCCTGGGTGGAAACATTTGGGAGACTGAGAATGGAGAAAGAATGAGTGCCAGGCAGCATGCGTAAACATGGCTGTTAGGAGAGAGGGCCATCTCTCCTCATACCTTTCCTCTCAGCAAGTCACTTGGTACCTTTCCATGCCTCCAGGAAAACACAGACATTAAAATACTTAATGCAGACCATTAGCTCCTGTCCCTTTCATAATCTTGTGCCAGTCAAAGAGGCATAGAAATTGGTGTTCACTTTTGCAGAGAGACATGAAGGTACGTTGGATTCAAGGTCAAATGTTTGCATTCCAATTATAATTGTTCCCAGTCAAACCTATGGGCTGGGTAGAAGTAGCTAGTTTAGAGTCAGGGTTCTAGGATGCAAGAGTGTGTGGTAAAGTCCTGAATTTCTAGGGCCCAAGGCTTAGTAAATAAATGCTTTAGTTCTTGAATCACTACATCTGATATTTTCCCACCCTGGTCCTTATGATCAGAATTCTAATGTAGATAATGGGGATCTGGAGATGGTTGTCATGGCAGCAACTCAACAGGTATTAGTAGCACAGGTAATTGAGAGGTTAGAGACCAATAAATAATGGGACATGTGGACTAGCATTATGTTTTTGTTGTTTTGGTCCACTGCGCATGCATGCGTAGCATGTGTGATGAGGGCACACTGTGTGTATGGTGTATGCACGCACACGTGTGTGCAGTTGCATGCATGCACCCTACGCACTCACAGGCAGAGGCCAAAGGGAAGTATCAGGTGCCTGCACTCCATTGCTGAGCGGCATGTTTCTGTGCAATGGAGTCTCTTCTTGAGTGTGGAGCTGCCATTCTCATGAACCCCAGTTCTTCGGTGTCTACCCCACCCCTGTGGCACAGGACTGGTGGTATAGTCATGTGTGGCCACAGCAGCTGCTTGAATGGAGGCTGGCAGATCAAACTCAGGCAGTCTCAGACCCCGCCAGGCCCTCATGCTTTTTCTACAGGAAGCAGTCTCTCCTGCCCCAGGATTTGTTTTCATTTAAGTTTTCTATAACTGATTTCAATTTTTGAAGGTTTTTTTTTTTGGCATCATGCCTTGAAAATGTCTCCTAAATTCACTGCAATCACTAACACAATCCTCCAATGCTAGGCACTGCATCTAGAATTGCTGTTCCTATATAATCTCAATTTGCCAAAGCCCCATGGTTTTTATCCCCATTTTACAGGAAAAGAAACGGAGGTATAAAGATACTAAATTGCCCACCATGTACAGAACTATTGTAGGGTAGATCTGAGATGTCAAAGATGAGAGACAATCCAACCATGTTCTAGGTTCTTTTTTCTTTATTTGCATTTTGAGGTAGTGTCTTGCTCAAGTCCCGGCTGATCTGGAATTTACTATGGAGTCTTGGGGTGGCCTCAAACTCATGGCGATCCTCCTGCCTATGCCTCCTGGTCTAGGTTCTTATTCTTAAGAATGAATGAATGCTGAATGAATGAGTGAATGAATGAATCCTTGAATGCTGCTTCCTACTTACAGAAAGGCAGATCTAGAAAACATAGAGTACTTGGGACCTAACTCTTATGATCACGAACAAACTTAATAGTGGACAAAGTCACGTGCCTTGTGCTTCATCCTGGAGTCGTGGTGCATGTGTGTCATCCCAGAGATCATGAGTTCAAGGCCAACAATACCAGCCTAAGCTACCTATTGAAACCGCTCCCCCAAATATAAATAGTCTAAGACTTACTTATTTTAAATAATTTTTAAAAATATTTATTTACTTATTTATTTGAGAGAGAGAGAAAGAGGAAGAGAAAGGGAGAAACAGGAAGAAAAAGGGAGAGTGGGTACACCTAGGCATTCAGCCATTGCAAACTCCAGATTCATGTGCCAACTTGTACATCTAGCGTAGATGGGTGCTGGGGAATTGAACCTGCACCCTTTGGCTTTACAGGCAAGCGCCATGACTGCTAAGCCATCTCTCTATCCTTAAGACTTGTTAATGTGTAGTGCATGGAACCACTGGGAAAATTACACATTTTAAGCACATAGGGATAAATAGGTGCATGTGGTCTTTCTGCTTAGAGGACATGTGTATGAGGGTGTGCCTTGCTGCCTTCTCTTTCCTGCTTAAATGCCACCAAACAGGGTAACAGCAGAGGGTCTGCTCCAAAATGAAAGAAACCAAAAATAGTTCTTTTTTAATGTCACACCCTTTTGCATGAAGTCACAAATCTGAGGATGAATGTCTTCCTTTGTTTGCCATAAAATAAGGAAATATCAGGACCAGACAGTTCTCGGACTTGTCTTCCCCTAGACTCTGAACTTGCACATGGGGCGAATAGACAAATCCTTGCATTTAAAAGAAGACAGATCTCTTATCAGTGTCAGGGAAAAAAATGGACGCTAAAAGCTCATAAAAATGCTAATGATCATATCATTTCCAAATGCCCCACTTCAGTACAAAGTTTCTTTTTCATACTCCGCACAATGCTCTCCTCCCCCTCGCCTGTTAATCTCCACGTCTCAGTGTGATCTTGGAGCAAATCACATAAATCTATAAAAAGATATTAGGCGTTCTCTTCCAAATATAATGCTCAGATAATAATGTGATTGTTGGGCTACATAGCATGCTTTGCTCGTTAGCAGTGAACTCAGATGTGAATGTGGCTCTGTATAAGCTCATCGCTGGCCTGCATGATGACTTCCCAGAAGCAGCGCCTGCAGCCTGCTGGCCTGCTCTGTGGAGCTTGGTCCACTCTCTGCACTCCATTACCTCCTATCCTCTGCTTCCAGTGGCGGGTTTTGTAGCCATTCCTTAAATCAGGCAGGGAGAATTGTTTTTTCTTCCTGTTTGGCTGTTGGCATTCCTGTAGTTATATAAGCCTTGGCTTGCTTAAGTGAATAAACTGGGCCTTGTGTGTTAAAGTGGTGATATTCAAGGGAACAAATCTATGGCCTTAGGAGTTACAAACAGACTAGCTCTGCCACGTATTTGAGTAAAGTCCACTTTCTAACTTCAGTAAGATACCAAGTAATTAATGGTACATAATTGGCTCTGAAGCAAAAAAAAAAAAAGCTTATTATATACCTTTCTATTACCTATTTATTTACCTATGTAGTGGAGGGTGGCACAGTGCCTCCTGCCAATGTGAACAAACATCAGAATTTTGTGCCACTTTTTCTGTCCAGCTTCTGTGAGTGACTTGGAAATTGAAACCAAGCAGCAGGCTTTGGAAGCACACTCCTTTAACCAATGAGCTCTTTTCATTGATTAGTAACCATAAGCTTTGCTCCTAGGTAATTGTTATCATCTCATTCCATGGTATGGAGAAATTTACTAATCCACAGCTAACCTATTTTTTCAGCATAACTTCCCACAGGTGGCATCTGATGGCAGGAATGGCCAAATCTATTTGAAATCCAGGTGACAAAATAAACTGCACTTTCAAAGAATGAAAAAGCTTATATTTAAGGATGCTTGACCTGCTTTTATCCAAGAATCAAAATGAAAGAAAAATAAATCTGTCATATATACTTCTAAAAGCTATGAAAATAAGAGAATTTTACAACAGATTGTAAATTCGATTGCAAAACTGAGCAGAAATTCTGATGGCATTTGAACTTTATTGTCTTGTTTTGGTTAAATTGTTTAAAACAAATTTGGTGTAAAATAGAATAGCAATTGAGAATACTCTATACGGTTTTGTTATCATTCCAAAAGATTGTTTTTGACCATAATAAAAAGACAAGTTTGCATGACTGATAAGATTCTCGCTTTGTAGAATTTTAGTTTTCTTTGTCTTGTTTTTTTTTTTTTTTTTTTTTAATCAGAAAAATAGCATGGATCATGGAAGAATAACTGACTTACTGTAGCTAAGGCTGTCTTAAAATTTAGTTGATCATTTAAGTTTCCAATTAGTAAACCAAATTCAGCCAAGGTGAGACATGGAAGGAACACGGCTTCTACAACTACAATTTGTTAGCAGTGACTGGACACATTGCTGTTAGGACCATGTGCGTTCCACTGTCCTTTGACTCTGTCTGTGACCTCCTTGTTTTGTTTAGCTTGCTGACTCTTCTTTTCATCATTCATCTATTTATTTCCCTCGTTTCCAAAAGACTGTTCTTTTCCTCTCCTTGGCTGACAAAGAGGAGCTGGTTTGCTTGCTCTTGACACTGACCCAGTCTTACATACGTGGCAGGCAGCTACAGACCTGAAGAAGAGATGTAACACACATTTGTTTTTATCTGAACTCTTTAATTGTGACCTGCAGATGCATTTGATGGCCATGTGTTTGGTCTCTGGTTGACTCACTGGAGAATGTTATCTAGATATAGGACTGGCCAACAGAACAACAAAGTGTCACTGGGGCATCTTGGAAGCAGAACTTGCAGTCCTCGGGAAGTTGCTAAATGACTGTAGTCCTGGCTAACATCTTAATTGCAAAGTTAGGACAGAATCTGAGTCAGAACTAGCCTGCTGAGCAAAGTAAATTTTTTCCTATAGTTTTTCAAGGTCAGGTCTTGCTCTAGCTCAGGCTGACCTGGAATACACTATATAGTCTCAGGCTGGCCTTGAACTCATAGGGATCTACCTACCTCAGTCTCCTGAGTGATGTGAATAAAAGCATGCACCATCATACCCAGCTAGAACTCATAATACACAGAAATATATATATTTAAGAGAGAGAATGGGTGCTCCAGTGCCTCTAGTCACTGCAAATGAACTCCAGATGCATGTGCCACCTTGTGCACCTGGCTTTATGTAGGTTCTAGGGAATTGGACCCTTAACCACTGAGCCATCTCTCCAGACCATACAGAATTCTGAAAAATATTTTATTTTGATTTATTTTAGAGAGAGACAGAGAGAGAGAGAGAGAGAGAGAATGGGCAATCCAGAAGCTCCAGCCATTGCAAATGAACTCCAGACACATGCGACACCTTGTGCATCTGGCTGAGATGGGTACTGGGGATTTGAACCTGGGTCCTTAGGCTTCACAGGCCTTAACTGCTGTGTCATCTCTCTATCCCACCCACCCCAATGCACAAAAGTTTTTTTAGAGAAAGAGAGACAAAAGGGGATAGAGAGAGAGAGAAGGGGAGAGAAAAACTGCCGCAATGTGCCTGTGAAGGTCAGAGGACAAGGAAAACTTCACGGTGTCTGCTCCACCTTCTTTAAGACAAGATTTCTCGCTGCTGCCAAAGAACTTCCTGACTTCAAACCAGCTGACCCAAGAGCTTCGGCTTCTCCTGGCTCTGCCTCCCCTTGTGGTAGGCATGTTGAGATGACAGAGGCATACACCACCTCTCATTCGGCTTTATCTGGGTGCTGGAGAATCCATGTTAGAATATTAATTGAGAGAAGCACGGGACAAAAAATATCTATTATCATTTCCCAACTAGAAATTACATATGAGAGTAGGCTTCTATCAGGTTCCCAGTGCTGTCTCTCATGAACTGTTTTTCTACTCTGTGTGATGATCTCTGACTACTGACCGTCTCATGCCTTGCCTCAGCGAACCAGAGAGAGTCTATGTGATCAATACAATATGGCTGAAGGAAGGGCAGGTACATCTCGAGGAGGCTATACAGGTTCTTTGACTTCCTTAGAATCACTCTGTATCGTTTCAGATCATTTTTTTTCTCTGAGGAAAGCAAGAAGCAAGTGATGAACAGGCTTGTGGAGATCACACATGGCGAGAGCTCAGCTCTCTGGCCTTGAGCCAAGCAGAGTATGGAAGCCATTCTTCAGCGCAAGCAAGTGTCTGATGTCTGTAGCTCCTGCTGACGTCTCTAGTACAATGTGATGAGAGACCGTGTGTGAGAGCCACAGTGATCGCGTGTTCCTGGACTCCTCACCCTATGAAACTATGCGAGATAACAAATGCACGCTAAGCTGCCAGATGTGGGACATTTCGCTAAGGTACAACAGATAGTTGATAGGCCATCACTAGCTACGCCATGCAAAGATGCTTAGTAAAGATATGGGGCAAAGAACATCGGGTTCCTTGGCTGGGGAATAGTCAAGGCAGTTCTTAATCCATCAGCAAAATGCGCTGAGCTGAGGGTGAGAGTAGGCACCACAGGGACAGTCATAGACCTGGCTTCATATCTCACATCAGGAAGAAGAGGTGACAGTTGCAACATTTGTCTCCACGCACTATGAGCTCTGTTTGCTTACTGGGTTAAGCTGGAGGGTTGATTTACTGATTTGCGCACATAAAGGAAGCTTGTCTTTGATCCTCCACCGCTCTGGGGTCAGATGGACGTCAAAGTGTCAGATATACAAATTCAAAGTCAATTCTGCTTCACATTCTTAAGCCATCGAACGTCCCAGCAAAGTTAGTGTTAGTGTTGACTCAGCCACATTATGCGCCTACTCGTTCACATCTTTCTTTCTCTCAAGAGCAGAGCACAGTGCTCTAATCGTAAAGCTTCCTTGAAGGTAGGTATTACATTTGTACATAAATTAATAAATGGAAAAGGAGTCCTTTTAGAGTGAAAATACTAATGAAGGGGATGGAGTAATGATAAGAATTCTTCTCATACCTCAGATTATCCCTGAAGACTTCCTCCCAGTTACATACTTATTTTTATTTCTTCAAATAAAAGACTCCCATGCTGCTGTTAACAGGTTTATCAAGAGGATTATTTCCTTTTCTAAATCATCCAGGCTGCTCCTCCCTCCCATTACCTGGGGTAATGTGAAGATAAATTGGAAAGAAGAAAGCAGAACTTGTAAAGGTGTCTGGAACTATTTAGGTGAGACCCACATCACAGCATTAGGGAGATGTTCTGAACATGAACATGAGGGGCCTGATGATGAGCTTTGAAGGAGACAATGATGGGAAGAGAGACAGACTGACACATCAATTCAGCTCTGACTGGTTAGTACTGCAATTTGGGGAAGAGATGGACAACTTTGTAAAGTGAGTCATCTTTAGGGACAGAGATTAAGCATGTCTTCTCACTCATTAAATTTTTCTAAAATATTCTACCCTATTGAAAACAGACATTTGGCATGGACCTACAAATGCTTAAATTAAAAGAGATATGAGGTGAAAAAAGAAACCCCTGTATTAACTTTATAAGTAACTGCTTTAGATTCCTCTCAAAGTGAACATATTACTTTGTGATGAAACACACACACACATACACACACACACACACACACACACATTTCTCATTCTTTTCTCTTTTCCTCTATTAAATTTAGAAATAGTTGGCTCTATTCTCTCTTTATACAAGAGAATCTTACAAATTACCAGCACGTAGAATGCATTTTTTCTTGACTATGATCAAATAAGAATCTTTATTCTGTTGGTGAAATGCATCTGATGTCTCCTTCCTGACTTGAGAATTTACTTAATATTAAACCATTTCCTTAATTAAAATGTTTAAGAAGTAAATATTTAGACTATCAAGATAGTTTGTTCAAGCCCAGCATGGTAGTGCATGCCTTTAATCCCAGCACTCTTGAGGCAGAGATAGGTGGATCATTGTGAGTATGAGGCCATCCTGAGACTACATAGTCAATCCCACTTCAGCCTGGGTAGAGAGTGAGACCTTACCTCACAAACAAAACAAAACAAAACAAAACAAAACAAAACAAAACAAAAGATAGATTTTTCTTTCTAAAACCCAATGGAGTGCTGTTTAAAATTCTTTTTCTTCCTATAGTAGACAATGTGTCCCTACAACCTTAAACTTCAACATAAGAGGTGCATGTGTAAAGGCAGCAATCAATGGTTTGAGAATTCACAGGAATAAGATTCCCACACTGAGGCTTCAACATGATCATCATATGCCAAATTTTTGAAGTTGTTAAAACATTGAGGTTGTTATCAAATAAGCCACCTTATTCTGACTTTGGTCCCAAGCTCAACCAAATAATGTCTTTGGGGGATTTATTTATTTATTTATTTAATGAACCAATACTTATCTTTCTTCCTTTTTGTTTAACCATTAGCATCACTTAAATCATCAAAATGTAAAGTTAATTGAGAACTTAAGCACTCTGATATCTCAGGCTGATGTATTTGGTCCATTTTAAAGAAAAAGAGCCCTGCCCCTCTTGAGGACATACAAAAGGAGCCCAAGAACTCATAGGACTGCATAGAGCATATCAAATATAACCACTGGTGACACTTGGGAAGATGTAAACAGAAATGGTGATTATAATGGTTGTGGATGTTGGTGATTACACTGTCATAAAGTTACTATTCATAACTCACATACAAGTTCTTCTTTCATCTTAAACTTCCCTGCAAAATTTTCATGACATGCTTAATACTTCTCTACATTCACAAAATGAGAACTTCTCACACTCTGAAATAGCCCTGCCAATGTGGTCTTAATAAAACTATAGAACCCAGAAGTGAAAATTTTCAACAAGATTTATGATTTTGCAGCAGTTCCACAAATGGACTCTTTTTGCATCTTACAAACTGGGTAAACACTCTGCAAATTGGCCAAACTGCTATTATAGGATATAAAATTAGAATTATATACTATGCCATTTTTAAACTTAAATTTGTCTTACTCTGTTATGTGTTGATATTTCTTCACAGTCTTCTCTTTACTGGTGTCATAATATTATCCACTCAAATGTCTGAATCTCTGTCAATGAAGTATGTGTTTCTTTGTGTGTTGGTCTTTATATCCTATAACTGTCAGGAAACTGTGTGCTGAAAATACGATGGAGCTGGTATGGATTAGGGACAAGGAAGCCTTTCTTCTGGTAGGTGGTTAGCTAGGGACTGCACAGAAACACGGATGCCACCTTGCCTGCTTTGGCAAGACTAGAACCAGTGTCTAATGCAATTTGATACAAGATGTCTGCACAGTATAACTCCTCGGCAATGGCTCCCTGCTTCTTTCTCAGCTTAGCATACCTGTGGGTTGGCCCTTCCCAAACCAGCCTGCAGAGCCCACCAACCAATCACGTCTCTCCCTAACACAACTGAGATAGGTGATGAGGTTCATCCTAATTGGATGTCTGGTTTCATTTAAATGGGCCTAAAAAGCATATGTAAGTATCTTAGCTCTTGGTGCCTTTTGATGATCTTGGCTCCCCTGCCCTTTGTGTCCCCATGATCTCTTATCTCTCTCTCTCCGTCTGTCTCTCTTTTTCTCTTGGCTTGGGATTTCCTGCTTTGTTTTCCCTCCCAAATCCACTTTAAAAGTTGTCATAATTCATAATTTACTCTTCTTTGAGTCCAAGTCTTCAATACTTTAATAACTTGGGGAAGGATGCAAAGTTGGGGTCCATGGGCCTGGAGTCTCTTACATCTGTATGAAGAGCTAATTCCTTCCAGAACTCCAACCCTGCATCAGAGCTATTACCATGATAACAGAGTAATCAGCTTTATAATTACAAATCAGGACTCATCATTTCATGTGTAGTACAACTGTGTAAGGGTCACAGGCTTATGTGGAAATGGAAAGCTAAAATAGAAAACAGGGCTTTCTTGTAAGTCCAACACTTTATGACCAAGATTTTGCTACCTTAATAAAACTGAGTACATAATGTACAGAAGAACTTCATGATGGTAGAGTTGTAGTAGGTAGATATGCATATATATATATATATATCTTATAACTACTTATAAATTCCAAGTACTATTGTAAGAACTTTTTGAACATTAATTCTCATGATGGTGTTCTTAGTGAAGCATGGTATAGCCCCCCAAAATGAACACACAGAGACAGAGTGTTGGGTTATTTGTCAAGCTCACACTAATAGTCAGTGGAAGATCCTGGATCATATCCCAGAGTCCATGAGTCAAATCACTATTCAGTGCTGATTGTCAGGAGAATAGACACGGCACATTGGTGACATTTCTCCAGCTCAACAGTCTTTCAGGTAGTAGGTGATCTTTGCCTTTGGTTTGCCTGAACAAAGTTAAGAAGATGAGAGAAAGAAAAGAAAATATCACTTATCAATAGCTACTTTCTTATAAATAAACAAATTCAATAGCCCAAATTCATTAATTCTGTGTTGATATAGGGAAGGTTCTGGGGTTGCACCAAGGAGAATAGAAATTGTAAAAAAAAAAAAAAAAAAAAAAACAAAACAAAACAAGCCTGGAGAGATGGCTTAGCTGTTAAGGTGCTTGCCTGCAAAGCCCAAGGACCCATGCTTGACTCTCCAGATCCCATGTAAGCCAGTTGCACAATGGTGAGGCAAGTGCAAAGTCACACATGCCCACTAGGTGGTGCAAGCATCTGGACTTTGATTGCAGTGGCTGAGGCCCTGGATACCAATCCTCTCCCTCTCCATCTGTCTCTCCCTCTCTTTCTCCTTCTTTCTCTTTAAAATTAAAAAAAAAAAGTTTTCATGTGGTAGAAGACTAAAAATGTTTCATTTCACAATATTTTAAAATCTATGAATATTTTCCCTTTTGTACATTAAAATGTACATCTGGCCTTTAACTATAATGTATACTGTTGGAATAGGCGGATTAAGTAAGCAACATACTTTTATGAAATGGAGCCTAAGAGAATAGCCCTTTAAGAGAGCCAACACTTTGGTAGCTTTTGTAATTCATCTCAAAGGGGAAATAAAGGGAGAGAAAAAGAGAGAGAGAGAGAGAGAGAAGAAAGAGGAAAGGGGACATGGAGAGGAGAAGAGGAAGAAGAGACAAGAGGAGAGAAGAGAGGGGTCATAAAAAAGATGATGAAGAGAGAAGAGATAGAAGAGGAGAGAAGAGAGAGAAAAGAGAGAGATCGATTCTGGAATTTATGTGTAATAAAAACTAACTCTGGTTAGACATGGAGAATCCTGCTTGAGATTCGAGCTATGCAGATTTGATTGCACTTTGAAAGACTTTATGGTTTGGAAGGTGAGGGAAAGTCAATTAGGCTTGGCTATCAGTTTGTTTAAGAGGATTCCGCTGGATAGCACATTGTTTAGTGAGCACTTTCTTTGCATCTTTAAATCAATGTGTCTGTTAGAACCAAATGAGATACCTGCTGTCATTAATGCACTGAGAGGACACAGGAGCAAGAAGCATTCTCCTGGGGAATGCGGAGCCTCCCTACACAAGGTCACAGTAGGACAGAAGACCGTAAGAGCATTCTTCCATTCAGACTGCATCGGGCATGCAACCCAACTGGCCACAGGGCGCCATATTTCCAGAAAGATTGTTGCTGTATTACTGAGTGATTTATCACCTCCATGTAGGATCTACCTAGGAACTATCTTCAATGCAGGAAAAATGAAAGCTGACTGTTAAAATGGATTTTAAGAACAACTGAATCAGAACAAAACTCACCACCCCTTTAAAAATAAAGTGAATAACTTATTCACCTTTTCAATCTTGTTTTAAGTACTGGGTACAGAATAGTGATCAATATTTTGTTGAACATAAATTATGCTTCCTTTTGTTAAAAAGTTATTTATTTATTTATTTATTTATTTATTTATTTATTTATTTATGTGTGAGAAAGAGAGAGACAGAGACAGAGAGAAATGGGCATGCCAGGACCTCTTGCCACTGAACATAAACTCCAATCACTTGGGCCATTTTGTGCATCAGGTTTTACATGAGTACTAGGGAATTGAACCTAGGCCAGCAGGGTTTGCAAACAAGTCTCCTCAGCTCAAATTACTCTTTCATAACCACTCTTAAAATGAACCTAGAATGCAAATTGTAAGCATCTTTGTATTTTCTATTTTTCTGAATATTGAATACAGAGAATGCATTTTAGTGTACTACATGTTTTATAGACATGGCATTTGGGGGTCTGCTATATATATCCTAGTTTATTGTTCCACATAATTATTTTTATGAGTTTTGCTATCTTTACTTTACAGGAATGAAAACTACAACTCCATAAGGATGGGTGACTTTTCCATAAAATTGCTGAGGCTGGTACTTGAATATTATGGACTTTAAATACAATATTTATGCCCATTATACACAACAATTACTTTTCTGCCTAAGTATTCATTTGAGAGAATCCCTAAGTAAAAACTTGTTCACTTTACTATACTTTTGCAGAACTGTTTATCTCAACACACGTTCTCCTCAGTCACAAATCACCATTACAACTTAAAATTTTGCACGTGAATGTCTTCATCTTTTTTAGTATCAAACATTTGGTTATTGAATTTCACTTCCAGTGAGAGATCTCCATTCCTATGCAGAGCCCTAAAGAAGTAGAGAATACATTCTGGTTTAGACTAAATAAGATTTTGTTTGTCATTGTGTTGACATTTAGAAGTCAGAACCTTGCATCTTTCTTTTAATACTGTGCATGTAAATTATACTATATCTTGCCATAATGAAGACAGAACTGAAATGATTTTTTTTTAAATTTAACCCAAATTCTTGGGGCTCCCAGGTCCAATGCTTACATTAATAAGGCAGTGATTAACTTCTGATCAACTTCTTTCTTGTGATCCAAAAGACAGCCATCAAGTTCAATTGATTTCTGTATCATTTATTCAGGCTTTATTTCAATAAAACATTTTAGGGGTTCATAAAGGTGCCAGAATTCTCTTTCTTTTCTATCAGACCCTGTTTTCCCCCAATGATGTTCAGGAGAACGATAATAATAACTGACCTCAGTTTCTGAGGACTTGCCAACATTTTTCAGAAGGAATGTGATAGTCTAGGCCTAAAATCATTTCCACATGTCTGTGCTCTGAAACTGAAGGGAATAAGTGCCAATCCCAGTTGCCTTATCTTAATATCCAGTGAGCCCGGGAGGCTGCAGACAAATTTGCTCTAGATGCAGCCAGTATTATACATCACAGCAATTTCTCAGCCCCTTCATCACACTCACTCAAAGGTATTGTACTGATAGCCAGAACAGCTGTTTCATGATACATCTTGAGCTGACTCAAGGAACTCAACGTCTTTGACACTGGGACACTCAAAGTCCACTTTGGGCTTTATAAGCCATCAGTGAATTGGCAGATTGACATAGACTTTCGGTCCTCTCACGGTATCCGTGATTCTTATGATGTTTAATTTTCAGGATTCTGTTGTAAACTTTAAGGAAATAAAATGCACAATGTTGTCCTTTTGTTTAATTTACAGGTAGACCCCCGTACATTCTCAGCCCTGGCTTCTGTTGTAGCAATATACATTTTTTTTTTGTTTGTTTTGCATGTTCTGACAGCAAGGAGCATGGCCATCATTCAGTGTGGCCTTTTGAGGATGCACAGAATGACTGAACAACACCGAAGGAGATGACACGCTTTACAAGGCAGATTTTGTGCGGTGCATAATATACTTTTGTGGAGGTCACATCCTGCTCTTCTATTAATAATAATAAGATTTGTGATTCTGAGCATTTACAATCTTTCATCTCAGTTCATAAAACTCTGAGTGTGTCAAAGTTGGCAAACTGTAGCTTTGCAGAAAAGCTCTAGCTCATATTCCTTGGCTTCTCACTTTCATGGTGACATTAAATGCACTTTCAGAGCTTACCACCTTGCAAAATACCCAGCCTTCCATGCATAAGGCTGAATATATGTGTGTGTGTATTAATATATTATCATATTATATTATTATAATATAATATATGTGTATATATTAATATATTACTATCTATTATTACTTTTGTATTTTAGTATTACTTTTGAGACTACGTCTTAAATTCATTTAATAGTTTCTCTCTGATTAAAATGAGTAATTTTACATAATTGTTAAACCTGGTCTGCATGATTTCTACTTTACCATATGGAAGAAATCTATGCCTTTAACATTATGGACTTGATCTACTAGAGTTGTTAGACTAAATACCCCTGAAAGCTGTTCTAAGGAAAGCGAACATCTACATTGACAAAACAAACATCTCAAATCACCTCCACTGTAGCTACATATCTTTCAGGCACAGAAGAGAAAAGAAACTCATTTGTCCAAATTTTGAATGATATCGAAAGCGGTATTATCAACCTTAAGAGAACGAAAGACCATTTCAGTAGGTTCCAGGTAGTGAGTATGGCTGGGATTCACCTAAGAGAGGCTGATCGTCTTAACCCCCATGTTGAAGATCACCAGTGAGTATTTGCTGTCCTGTGTGAAGGTTTCTTGCAAAGCTCTTAACCAAGAGAAGCAGAAATGAACATATTTTCTGTGCCTTGAATGTGACTGGTGACAAAAGAAAGGACTCGTCACTGATAGAGGAGGATTCCTTAGTGAGTACAGGAAGTTGTTGGGGGTACGGTGGTAGCTGTGGGAATGAAAGAGTAAAGGCGCAAAGAAACAAGTACAATCTTCATAAACTAGCAACTGGACAAAGCCTGAGCACTTAACAAAGGATGTGCACGGGGCAGTCACCGAGGTTGTTCTTCAGGGTACCTCTTATTTGGTGCTAATAATCTTGCCTCATAATAAAAGGTTCAGGAATCTTACATTCGTGAATTTATGAAGCTATTATATGAACACAAAGAATGATTTAATTCATTAATGTGATATAATTCAGTTTAGGATACTGACGTATGCTGGTACAGCTTGTTAGAGTTACTTCTAGGAATGGTCTGAGCCCTCTCCCCATCTCAGGGTCAAACATATTCACAGCCCAAAGACTGGAAGCATCATACCTTGAGAACCGTTACAAAGGAAAGCATTTCCTGGCCTGTAGAACACAACTCCCCATCTGAAAGCTTGAACTGAGGTTACTATGGTATAACAATGACAGTGGTAGGAAATGCTAACTGGGAGCTTATGAGAGAAGAAGCTTCCTAGGATTCTTCTCCAACTAGAAACTTCCACTGACTTCTCCACAGGATTCCTCCAGTTGTTTCTACTGTGTGTTGTACTCGCCTGACCCAATGTCCTGCTCTTAACTGCTGTTTGCCATTTGTTTATCCCCTGGGTCACGGGGGCTGCCCTGGCAAGGTTTCCTTGATTCTGTTGTTGTTCTAGTCTTCATCTACAACTTTTCACTTCTTCTTTTCCTTTGACTTGCTCTATCTCTAATAAACTCATTCATTGAAAACTGAAAATGAGCTGGGCGTGGTGGCTCACACCTTTAATGCCAGCACTCAGGAGGCAGAGGTAGGAGGATAGCCATGAGTTCAAGTCCACCCTGAAACTCCATAGTCATCCAGGTCAGCCTGAGCTGGAGTGAGACCCTACCTTGAAAAATAAAAAAGAAAGAAAGAAAAAAAGAAAGAAAAAGGAAAAAGAAAACTGCAAATGAACATATTTTTCAGATAAAACATTTTACCTGAGAACCCTCTCACAGAAAGCAAATCACTCAGTCGTAATGATTTATCAGTCTTCTCTCTGAGGAATCTTCTGCCAAAAAAAAAAAAAAAGAAAATATGAAGATGAAATTATAGTAAGGGGGCTGGAGAGATGGCTTAGTTGTTAAGGCACTTGCCTGCAAAGCCAAAGGACCCAGGTTCAATTCCTCAGTACCCACATAAAGCCAGATGCACAAGGTGGTACATGCATGTGAAGTTCGTTTTCAGTGGATGGAGGTCCTAGCATGACTATTCTCTCTCTCTCTTTCTCTCTTTCATTTGCCTTTTTTGCTCTATTTCTCTCTCTCTCTCAAATAAAAAAACTAAATAAATAAAATATTTTTTAAAAACATAGTAAGAATGACTTCCTCCCATCCTCCCTCCTTCCTTCCATCCTTCTTCTTTCCATCCTCCCTCCTTCATTTCATTTGCCCCTTTCTGTCTTTCTCAAATAAATAACTAACTAAATAAAAATGTTTTTAAAAACATAGTAAGCATGACTTCCTTCTATCCTCTCTCCTTCTTTCCATCTTCCCTCCTTCTTTCCATCTTCCCTCCTTCCTTCTGTCTTCCCTTCTTCCTTCCATCCTCCCTCCTTCCTTCCATCCTTTCTCCTTCCTTCCATACAACCTCCTTCCTTCCATATCTCCTCCTTCCATAATCTTTTATTGTTCCATTTCCTGTCTTTACATCTTTTTCCCATTCCTCTTTGCTGACAAATAGTAATTATGAAATTGGATTGAAAATTACACCTCCTGTGTATTCTCCCTCATGGGCAAATCTTTCATGGAAGCCCAATATCAAATCACCTCGTACACATGGTATCAAACTAAAGAAAAGTGTATCAATTAGATACATATTGATGTCATCTATATAAGAAACAAATGCATAAATCTTTCAGTAAGTTAATATTGTCAATGGAGCCAGGTCATTCAGTACATTTCAGCATCCCTTACATGGGTACAGCCAATAGTTGTCTTCATGATCCTTTGGAAGTGGGTCAGGACATCTTTCAAATGTCAGAAAGGAGATAGTATGTTAATTAAAAATTCTCCAGATTTTAGAGCTGTTTCCTCTCTCAGACAGCATTGACTATTTCTGATTTAATCATAGACATATTTCCTATGTAAGTCTTATTTACTCACATTCTAGGTTCCAAGCCTTTCTGGAATAATTGTGGACTTGATTTAAAGGACAGGTAACTATAAGCAGAGAAGAGCAGGATTTAAGGTTAATTCCAAGGACTATATCCTGGGCACACCACCTGCTTGTGTTAAGGTACATTACATGAGAACATATCTTTCTAGGAAGGAAAATGTATTCATGGAGCTCAAAGTGCTTCTAGGATATCAAGGGTATAGATTTATAGGAGGCATTTTGAATGAGTTCTCGGAAAGGACAGCGTTGTTAGAGTTAAAGAGAATATTATTCATGGTTTCCCTATTTTCTTGGTTCATTGGCTCTTACATAATGTGAGCAATATCAAAGTCAGTGATATTTATCTTCAAATTATTTGTACAAAGGTTATTGTATAATTCAGCATAGGAGATAGAAAACTAGAGGGAAATGTTGACTCACAATGATGTACCTCAATCATCTGTGATCCATCCGTGTTTAAATTTGTCTCATTTGCATAATATTTAAATTTATTTCATTGGTATTACGTAGATCAGACATATATCTTGCAGACTGATAAAGTCCCAGCCTAGTTTACAATGTCTTTGGCAGTTTGGGGTCACTCTTGTTTTGGTTTTGTTTCTGTAGCTCTGGGGATTGAACCCAGCATTTTACATATGCTAGGCAGGTGTTCTACCACCATGCTACATCTCCAGACCATCTTTTGTTCCTTCTTCTTTACAGCCTGGTTCTTGAAGGCATTAACACATGTAATCATGGCAAAAAGAGTTCCCTGGAGCACTTTGTATTTAGCAGAAAAAAAAAAATAGGTTTTTAGGGAAGTAGCTGTGAATCCTAAGAGGACAACCAGATGGATATATCTTTTTATCAGATCCAAAGGAAGAGAAAAAGATGATGAAACACATGTAATTCAGTGGAAAAGGGTATAAAAGAGGGCTAAGTGTGAGGCATTGAATCTGATAGGCTGCCCCAACAACAAAGGGACATGTGTGTTTGTGACTGCTCAGGACGTCGGCACATCAGAGCACTGGTAGGACTCATAGAGTCTGGCAACAGAAAGGACATTTTGGCTTCAATGATGACAGGTGTTGCTTCGTCTTCAAAATCCAACTCCCAGCTGGCTTCAATAATTCCTTTTGCAGAAGGGATAGCATATATTCCTTTTTTTGCCCTGAAGAAGTTGAACTTCCTATTAGAACTTCAAATTTAAAGCAATTATGGAATTTACCCATCACTCCTCAATGTCTGGAGATAAAAGAGGAATGATGGCTGAGATAAACTTGTCCCAGCATCTCAATCATAGAGAGAGAAAACAGCAGTACACTTGCTCTTAAGAGACGATGATCCAACAATTGGTTCTTTTCTGATCCACATTGCCGTGCTCTACTTTCTTGACAACTTCTCTGTTTCAGATTCTATTTTACTTACTTTGTGCTCCAATATCTTTGTATTTTATAAAGCATACACCAATGGTGCCCTGGAAGGATATTTAGGCGGCCTGTAAATTTCTGCCACTCGTGACTAGTAACCAGACAGAATATTCCAAGATAGCTGGTCTTTCTTTGCTTTTCCCTCCCTATTTTCTTCCCTCTCTCCCTTCCTCCATCCCTCCCCATTTTCCTCCCTAGTTGGCAAATATATATCACCTTTGTGAATAATTCAAAGGTGAGAACATTTTACTCTAACATGTTACATACTCATTTCACTCCTTTCATATTTTTATGGAAAACTTTGAAGTTCAAACCAAAGCTTTATTGTGAAGAAGAAAGTCTTATTTAGTTTTTATATTTATTTGCAAAGAGAGAGAGTGAATGGGTGAGCCAAAAATCCTACCACTGTAAACAAACTCCAGATGCATGTGCCACATTTTGCATCTGGCTTTACATGGTTCTGTAAGGCTTTGCAAGCAAGTGCTTTTAACCACTTAGTAATCCCTCCACACCAGGAACAAAGCTGGACATATATTGCCATCTGTACCTGAGAAACTAAACTGTACCATCTACAGAACAAGACAAGAAGAGTGGGATCACTCAAACGGTAAATTCAGAGAAGGTTTTGCTCCAAGTACTACTGTCTTCAGAGGATGAGGGCAGGGAACAAGATGTTGATTAATAAGAGTTGTGAGGGTTGACCAGGTCGGATCTCTTGTGTCTTAGGAAAACAGACTTTAAGTATTTCATTTATTATTTATTTATTTATTTGCAAGGAGACAGAGAGACGATGAGAATGAATGGGCGTGCCAGGGCCTCTTACCACTGCAAATGAATTTCTGATGGATGCACACACCACATTGTACATGTAGCAGTACATGGGTACTAGGGAAGAGAACCTGGGCCATCAGCCTTTGGGTCATCAGGCTTTTCAAGCAAGCACCTTTAACTGCTGAGCCATGTCTCCAGCCCAAAGGCAGAGTTTAAAACTGACACTTCTTCAGAGTGAGTCCAGTGAAGTGTGCATTACAACTATGACTAAAAAGAGTGACTAACACTGGGCGGAGTGATAAGTACATAAGAATGCACAGATGTAGCAGGAGCACGCAGTGGACCCTTCATCAGGAAACACTTCTGAGTTATCTCACTAGGAGGAAAAGGAAAAGGAGTTGGTCCTTCGCATCAGCTCACTCAACAGACATGCTTTGTTGAAGTAAGGAGAGGCAGGGCTTCAGGCTTTCTTTGGCTGTAGGTGATTCTCAGAGAAGAGTTTGGCCTACTGATCATCAACTACCTATGTAAGCAACTTGGGGACTGTCTCCTCTCTGGGATCCAAGTGGTGCATTGAGCATCCATTATAGCTTGTTTAAGAAGCTGTTTTCATGAAGGGAAACGAGAACACTTATTGTGCTTAAAAGACTTGAATTCACACATTGTGATTTTAAAGAATAACAATAAATCTTCCCAGGGCTTGCACGGAAAGGGCTGTCTTCCAGGGACAGCTGGGTGTTAATGAAGAAAAAAGAAAGTTAAGCTTTTTAACACACAGCCCTCCAAAAAAGTATGAACAGGGCAGAACATTTGGGAAGAATCTGAGATTGTGAGGATATGTTTGAACTAAATCTTAATTTATGGAAGGTTGAAAAGCAGATTCAGAGAATGACATGTTCAAGGAAGGATGTGGGTTCACTGCATTCCAATCTCTCCACATTTGTTCTGAGTTGTGGCAATGCGCTGAACCTTCCTGGTCCTCAACACCCTCACTGTGCTATATGCTTAAAAAGTGAGTGTTGCACCTGCTCTTTATCCTGTGTGATTCAGAGAGCAGCTGGGTACAGATGTGAACAGTGTTGGGATCTAAACAAGTGACAGCTGAGCTTCTTTGGGCACTTAAATAGTCCTTGTAACTCAAGTTATTAGCCAGATATGGACTCACTTCCTCTCTGTTTCCCATGACCAGTGACGTACTTCCTTCTTTTTCATTATAGCACTTAGTGCACCCAGATATTTCTCTCAACACGGCTGAAGCTCCTAGAAGACAAGGGTTTTTACTTCTTTATTACCTAATCCATGCTGCCGATTTCAATCAATTGTTTTACTAATAGCAACTCTTTTACTACCCCTGGGGAATACTTAAGAAAATTACCTTTTAAATCCTCAATTCCCTTCATTTAATGATGTCTAATTTTTTTTTTTTTAGGTTTTCTGTAAAATCATCTTAAATGCATTGCACCCTAACAGCTGCATGGCATTATCCGAGTGCTTGCTCCCATCTCTTCTACGGTCTCCTCAATGACTGACTTTAGCTGGCTCAGACCGGTACTTAAGGACCAGTGAGATGTTAGAAAGCAGGAGCTATGTGTACAGAGAAGATGGATCTGAGCCCAGCTGCCCAAAAGAAGTAGCTCCTAAAATGTTCCCATTCCCATTTCACTGTCTAGAAGGAAGAAAAGAGAGCAAGGTGCAGATATTTTCATTCTTTTATTATTTCATTCTTTTATTATTCACATGGTCTCCCTATTTATGCTGCCAAATGAGGTTTTTCATTGTAGTGAGATTTTCTTTAAACATTTGTGGTATAATGGTGTATGTGTGTCTCTCTCTCTGTGTGTGTGTGTGTGTGTGTGTGTGTGTGTGTGTGTGTTTGTGCAGGTGTACACATGTACAGAGGCCAGAGGAGAACATAAGGTGTCTTCCTTTATCATTCATTCATTTTATTTCCTTGACATGAAGTCCCTCACTGAAACAAGAGGTGCTTTTTTTGGTCAAACTGGCTAAGCAGAAAGCCCTGGCCACACATCCAACATTTCATACAGGTGAAGAGGTCTCCTAGAGAGAAGTGGTCCTGTATGATGGGAGGAGGGAGGAAACAAATATACAGAAAATATTTTACTATTATACAGATGAATCTATGTGCAATCTTCCCAGGGACAATGTCCGAGAACCAACCCCTCTGGGGTTTTGTTTGGGTATCTCTCCTTTTCTCCCTCTTCACCCTTCCCTCTCTTCCTTTGTCTCTCTCTTCCTGTCCCCCTCTCTCTCTGCTTCTGCTTTTTTTGGAGACAGGGTCTTTTATAGGTAGCACTTACCAGCTCTTACTATGTAAACCTGGCAGACAGCAAACTATCAGCAATCCTCCTGCCTCTGCCTGAGCCTTCCAAGGAGTAGAAATACAGAAATAAATACCCATGAGGGACTCTCCCAATCTCTTCCCGCTCTGAAAAGATCTTCCTAGGGAGAACAGAGCTTGTGCATGCAGTTCACTGGACCTGTATTTCCTTTATAAGAAAGAGCAGCTGTGCAGAGGAAGTCTTGCGTCTATAGCTCATCTAAATAGCCATCAGGAAATGGGATAAAGAAGTCTATTTTGGGTGCTCTAATTTGATCTGGCCCTGATAGCACAATAGAGTCATGTGAGGGACTACCTTTTAAAGAAAGCTCCTCCATTTCTTCATCTGAAATTTTGTCTCGGCAATAGCCTCTGTGTCCTACATCATGAAATGCACGAAAGATCTCTATAATCCGTAACCCTTCCGCTCTTCCCAGGAGCCATGAGGTAAGACCATCACGGTTCCCTGGATGGAGCTGGCAAGGTGGGTTAGCAGCTGGGGTGTTTTAAAGCCCGTGAAGTTCTCTCTCGGTAGCAGCTCAGGCTGACTAACGTGAGAAATCCATTATAATAACATGCTTTCTGAGGAAAGGGGATTACAGGTAATTTTCTTTTATTCCCTAGTAACAAGGTTTTAATACAGTGCTCAGACAGTAGTTGAAAATCAAATACCTCATTGAATTAAGGTGAGAAACAGATGGATTGGCTCATTCCTTTCTCAAGGCTTTGGAAATGTGGAAGTTAGAGATTCTTTTACTGAGAAGTTTTCCGAACATCGGATTTACTTCCACCTCTAGAATGCGTACTTCCCCCTAAGGGCCGATTCAGTGTGAGCAATTGTGAATTCCATGAGATTCGTGTTAATAGGGTTTTGATAAAAGAAAACTTGAAAGTGACCAGACATTCTAGAATACACAGATGCCAGTGTGCATAAACTTGTAGTCACATTCACAAATTTATCATGTCTGTCACGGAGTTTCTTGTTCTGAGGGGAGGCTAAAGCAAAGATATAGCTGTGTTCCCCACCCTTGCCACTCTTCCTTCTCTGGCTTGCCTGCTGATTCGTGAGTATGGTCTCTCCTCTCAGGAAACTATCAGTTGGTGGGTAGTGGGTAGAAACAAAACAAAACAAATAACTTTTTTCTAGAATAATAACTGGGCAGCTTTTGCTGTTGTTTCCCATGGTTGAACTGCCTAAGTAATGTTCATGGGCCTGTATGTGTATCTCTGGGTATTCATTTAATATAAGCTGCATGGTATCTTAGAAAGACTGCTGGGAAAGGAGCAATACAGAGGATGGGCACATCCAATAATCACTTACCTTTGGAGGGCTTGGACATTTTCATTGAAAAATTGGAGAACTTAGTCAGGCTTGGTGGCACACACATTTAATCCTAGCACTCAGGAGGCAGAGGTAGGAAATCACTGTGAGTTCAAGGCCACCCTGAGAATACAGAGTGAATTCCAAGACAGCCTGGGCTACAGTGAGACCCTACCTCGAAAAACCAAAAAAAAAAAAAAAAAAAAAAAAAAGAAAACCAAGTTTAGCCAGTCTTGATGCTCCAGACTCACACACACTCACCTCCATTGCCTGCTCTTTCGGTGTGGTTGTGAAGGTCCCATCATTAAAAGGGTGATCAATAGACATCTGTTGAATAATTAATGGAATCTATCTGGGCATGTGTGTTTTGGGTCAACCTTACTTACACCAATGAATTTCATTTTTTCCAAGGCTTATTGTACAACTTTTCAGATCTAGTACAGACTGGAATGAAAAACAACAGGAGGGCTGGAGAGATGGATTTGCAGTTAAGACACTTGCCTGTGAAGCCTAAGGACCCAGATTCAATTCCGCAGTAACCACATAAAGGCCAGATGCACAAAATGACACATTCATCTGGTGTTCACTTACAGTAGCTGGAGGCCCTGGCTCATCCATTCTCTCATTATCTGCTTTTCTCTCTCCCTCTCCCCTCTCTCTCTTCCCAATAAATAATTTAAAAAAAAAACAACAACATTTTGGTGGGCATGGATGTGCACTCCTTGCATCTCAATACTTGGGAGGTACACAATGGAAGATTGCCATGTGTTCAAGACCAGCTGAGACTGCATAATAAATTCCAGTGAGAGTGAGACCTTACCTCAAAACCAAAAACAAACAATCAAAAAAAAAAAAAAATGACAGTTAAGTAGAATGCTTGGCAGTAGTCTCACTGCTAATGGTACATTGCTGATGAATGGCTGTTTAGTGTCACGCCATGATGGAAGACAGGTCATCTCTAAGGACAGGCCCTTTCTGCTGAGTTGTTGTCAAGTCCAGCCTTGTATTTACATGGATTGTGCTGAGTGAATGGAAACCTGAAATTGATGTGGTTTTCATAGGTATTACTAAGTTTGTCTTTGCTACCAGTGTCAACACACGATGTTTTATTCTGGGAATGCCAAAACTAAGTAGAGTGTGATATTAATTTTTATAACAAAATAGTAGAAACTCCAAGCAAAAAAGAGAGGTCTTTGCAGCTACTTGAGCTGAATCCAGGTAAACGGTATCACCCACCTGGGGGGACGGTTCGTATTTGACATAGACTAGAAAAGCAAAGTGTAAAGTGACAGAGGAGGAGACACTGACAGAACAGTTTGGCCAAGGAGCACGTGGGACTTTGCAGCCATGGTGACATGCCATCGTGCTTGGTGAAACTGGAATGAACTGGGATACATTTTTTTTTTTTTTGTATAAATTTCCAAGGGACAGAAATGAGGAGAAAGCATTAAATAGCTCAGTCATATGGGGCAGACTTACTTTATATCTTCTTGTGAATTCCAGAATAAATAAAAATTCCAGTAGAAATGGATTAAAGTAGAACTAGAGCCAGATGGAGACACAGAGGAGGGAAGGGTCCTCAGCTGCTACTCACTACTACCCAACACGGCATGACGACAAGGCAGGGAGTAGTCACAAAGAGAAATACTGTTTTTCTCCTGTCAAATACAATTTCAATCATGGATGACTGAAGGCACGTTCATATTTGGTGGAAGCTCCAGTGAGTTATTTGTATGAATTTGTGAATTGCATTCATTTCCTTATAATACATAAAGGCATGTATTAAAATCTCACTAAGCTTGTCACTCATAGGAGATAATACATACGATCAGTAATATTTACACTCAGCATTTTCCATCCTCACCAGGGCCAGAGTAACAGCTGGCTATTGCCTACAATCTACAAATTATTATACCAATCACAGAAACAGGCTCCCCAGAATCACTTCATCAGTTTCCAGAGCAAGAGAATAGTCATGAGGCATCATGGGTCAGAAGAGCTTTAAATGATCAAGGCTTTGCAATTAATCAAAATTAAGCCGTTAAGCAAAGTTGTGTTGAAAGAGAATGCATAATAAAAGGACCATTGCCTATACTGGATGCCATGAAGCTGTAATGGTATTTCTCTGAGCGTAAAGAAGCCCATTTCCTGGTTTCCTCACGGTGCTCCACTATTACTCATGGACTCCCCTGAGGCTACACATTAGGTCGATACCAGAAGAATTGTCAATGTTTTAGTGGTAGAAATTTCATAAACAACACCGAGGTGAAATTGATTTATCTTCTCAAAAGTGGTTACTAGCTTTTAAGTAGATAATTTTTAGCCACTAATAATTTATGTAAAAAAAAAAAAAAAAAAAATGCACATGTGGACTAAGGCACAGATCAGAGGGAGAGTTGAAGTGGACAAAGTACAATACTCTTCTCCCTTTATGACACAACATGTCTTTACATTGTAAGACACATTCACTGGGGGCAGAGGCAGATAGTACAGTACAAGCTAATCAGCACCCTAACAATTTACAACTGAAGGACTTGTAAGCAAAACACAAACAAGGGTTTGATAGAACTTTCCAGGTTACAGGAGAGAAACTCAAGGATTAAATTCTCCTCCCTTCAATTGCAAAATGACTGTGAGGTAACAGTGTCCATTAATCAGGCACCATTCCTCCCTTCCCAGGAAACCAGCTAACTTTGAAGGAACCAAAATGTGTGTCTAGAACTAAACACACACTCAGGAGATGGTAGAATTCAATGAAGTCATCTTACCGGTACTTTCTGCCAGATCTCAACTCCTATACTCATTGCACTGTGTGCTTCAAGAATGTTCCACTGGAACTCTATTGACTATTCACCAAAGGTTCTGAATAGAGATACCAAGAACTCATGAGGCCAAGACAGGCCTAGTCATGGTCCTTGTGAAGCTGAGTCCAGTGGAATAAGAAACATTTCTAGGGCTGGAGAGATGGTTTAGCGGTTAAAGCACCTGCCTGCTAAGCCTAAGAATGCCCATTTGATTCTCCAGGTCCCACGTTTAGCCAGATGCAAGTGATGCAAGAGCACAATGCCACACTTGCTCACAAGGGGATGCATGCATCTGCAGTTCATTCAAAGCAGCTGAAATGGCCCTGGCATGCCCATTCCCTCTCTCTCTCTCTCTCTGCCTCTTCTTCTCTCTCTCTCTCTCTGTTTCTCTCTGTCTCTCTCAAAAAAAAAGAAAAGAAAAAAGAGACATCTCTAAACCAAGTCATCACTTAGATAGTGCTAGGTTAAAAAAAAAAAGAAGAAGAAAAAGAAGAAGAAGAAGAGGAGGAACGAGGAGGAGGAGCAGGAGGAGGAGAAGGAAAGAAAAGGCATGGGTTACTGTGAAAGCAAATGACTGATGACTGCTTTGTTTCTTACTTACAATGTTACCTTTAATCTCCTGAGACTGTTTCTGCCCATCTTTTGTTGAGTCTTATTTTAGGTTGTTTCTATGAGGCACTGTTCGTTATTCTGTCACAGAGCAATGGATTGACTGATTGACTGATTCGGTCATTGTCATCTTACGGCATCTTCTTAGGGAGGAGTTGTCATTTTCTTGATGTCTACAAAAGCCACAGAAGCCTAACAATTTCTGCCCCAGCCAAAGCCACCCATTTGTTTTTGTTCATACTGAAGAGGAAATATATGAAACATCCAAGCATCATTATCAAAAACTCTTTAGAAATGGGTATATGAGGAATTTTATGATTTCTGTCATAAATTGGTGGTGTCTGGGATAGCCTATTGAATATTATAATAAAAAACATAACCCCAGCACCTGGGAGGCAGAGGTAGTAGGAGCACTGTGAGTTTGAGGCCAGCCTGGAACTACAGAATGACTTCCAGTCAGCGAGGGCTAGAGTGAGACCCTACCTCAAAGGAAAAAAGGTTTTACCTTATAATGGTTGTTTTCCTCTAGAAACCCTTTATAGATCATATGAGTTAAGAGTCATTCATATGCAAAAATCACAATCATATTTTCAACAGGGAATATATAATATTAAGAAGAGCCTTAAAATTCTAGACAGGGGTCTGTGTAAGTGGTCCAGTGGTCAAATGGGCTTGCTTGCAAAGCCTGTCAGCCCGGGTTCAATTCTTAAGTACCCACATAAAGCCAAATGGGCAAAGTAGCACATATATCTGGAATTCTATTACAAAAGCAAAAGGCTGTGGCACATTCCTTCTCTCTCTCTCTCTCTCTCTCTCTCACACACACACACACACAAATACAGGTAGGAAGCCTGTGTAGTGAAACACAATTTTGTCCTAGTACTAAGGAGGCTAAGGTAGGAGGATCACCATGACTTCAAGGCCAGTTGAAGCTACAGATTTCCAGGTCAGCCTGGGGTAGAAAGTAATCCTGGTTTAAAAAAGAAAAATAAAAAAATAAACTTTTTATTATTATTATGGATACAGTGTTTCAGTGCTGGCTAGCACAAACAGGAGGACCTGAACATGTATTCCCAGAATACATAACACACACACACACACACACACACACACACACACACACACACAGGAAAATAGAGTGTGGACGTGTTACTATCTCTAGACCTCAGGGAGAGAACACAAGGAAAGAATATATTGGAATGTGGACCCCTCCATTCTCAAACTCAAAACTATGGAGATTCCAAGTCTGTAAAAGAGATGGAGGGACCCTGTGAGGGACAGATATATTCACTGATGTGCCACAGTGAACCCCCTCTCGGATGTCCCTAAATCTCACTAAGAATCCATTTCCCAGTGGCCGAGAAAGCCATGGAGAAGCTGCTGGCTTTGACATACAAGTGGGGTACATTTAAAGTGAAAGATACTTAAATTCTTGGCTACCCAGGTTTTCAATTAGACTCATGACTATAGTGATCCTCTGAGAATATTGGTGCTTATTTTATTTACAATTACAGCTAGATAATGGCTTGTGCTAGTTATCCAGTATTATAATATCTGAGTATGATTCTATGTGACAATACATAATGATTAGTTCCACTATTTTGTAATACAATGCATACTCACGCATGAATTTATTAGATTTATATATCTTAGGAAAGATTCAGTTGCTTAATTTAATTAAATAATTAATCACTACCTACTACACGCAAATCTCTACATGAAAATGTGAAGATTTAAAGATGCACTTGTCTTTCTTACTGAGATAAAATTGCATGAACAATGAACAGGATACAAACTTTGAATTGCTGTTGTAGTCAGTCATTTCCCACACCTTGTTTGGCTGCCTACGATGCGGTATGTAACTGATTAAAGTTGTAAAGTATTAGAGATTCCCTTGGAGGTCTCAGAGATTCTTGGTTAAAATTGGGATTTGAGTTCTACTTTGAAGTATGGACATTTTCTTCTGTAGCTGAAGTTGGAGGATGATAAAAAGCAGATAAAAGAGAAGTGAAGGGTCAGCATTGCAAATTGTATGCAACATTTTGCTTGCCTCACTTTCTCCCTGTTTCTCTCTCTAACATCTCTCTCTATCTGTCTTCCCTTCTTCTCTTATAGCTTCCCCACATCCTTCAGACAGATAAATGTGCATAATGAAGTTCAGAATGCATCAGTGATGCCACTATCTCAATGACTCCATACTGCCACACACTGTGAAATAAGAATTAAGAATGAAAGCCCAACAACTCATGAAGTCTCTCCTTGGTGAATCTCACATCCAAGTTCTAACCAGGCCCAACCCTGCTTAGCTTCCAAGGTCCGATGAGATTGGGCAGGAGTAGTATGTCCGTAGACTTCCTGGTCCTCTTGAACTCAAGTTTCCATCTGTTATCTCATAACTTAACAGTGTCGAACCCAACGGACTTTGTGCATGTGCCGTTTCCCAAATACCCCCCGCCACCTGGAAAACTCTGCAACTCTGTGGGGAGGGTGGGCAATGCCAGCCAATTTTTCCAAGCCCATCTCTAAAAGCTCACATTTTATGAAGCTACTCATAATTTCCCAGAGAATGGTAACATGGCAGGAAAAAGATGAGCTCTGAAAATCGGTAATGGAGCCATACTTGTCTTCCATTTCAAAGTTACTGTAATGAGGTTATGACATCATTGAGGGAATGTAGACTATATGATGCCTAGTGTTCACATTTTGACCAATAGAAAGGTCTAGTGTTCCTATTGTGTCAAGAGAATATCACTCCTTATTCTGGGGAAAAGATGGAGCACAAATCCCATCCCCTAGAAACCACACCACACGCGCACGTGCGCGCGCACACACACACACACACACACACATCAAATAGAGCAAATTGCCTTCTTAGAGAAATAGCACCTGCATTCTAAAAATCACAGATTTACTCTAAAAGTGAATGGCTCTTTCCTTGCATGTTATGTTACGTGATGTGATGTGATGTTATGTTATGTTATGTTTGTTTGTTATGTTATGTCAAAAGTCAGGACATGCTCCCCAATGTTCTCGGTATACTCGTTAAACATGGTAGGAAGAGATCACCCAGGGAAGAATGTTACCTCTGTAGCCTTGTGTGATGATGTGGACCCCTTCCTTCTTTCAGGACTTTTTTTGATGAATAGTACCTTTGGAGTTGGCACCTATGTCTCTACTTCAGGAAAAATAAATCTAAGACCCCCTCCCAAAAAACTCCCACATTTTAGTTTTCATAATGATGAAATTTTGGCAGTCTGGAGTCTTTAAGAAGACTATTTTTATGATCCAAGAGAAAAGTTTATTACAAATATCAAAATGCACTTTGGATTCCAGATGTGTCGGGAGAGTCGGGAGAATAAACTGGTATGGAAGAAAGGATCCCACTCCAATTTCACAATTTATTCCTCAGAGCTCCCTGACTGTCTTGACACACGATTGAAATGTAAGGAAGCTAGATTTCTTGCACCAGAAACGGTTCCTTTTGAAATAAAGACTGCTGTGGCATAATAGTTATATGACTCTCCCGTCTCTCATGGCTTGTTGGGGATGAAACATACTATATACCTCTCGCCTTCTTTTCTTCCCAGAGAGTTGGACTTATTGAAGTATAACTGATTGTTCTTTATAATATGTCAAACTGGCATTTTATTGATGTAGGTCGTGGTGTAATACTGTCAAAACTTTGGGTATAATTTTTATTTTCCTAGAGCAGAATTTGGGGAGAGAGTTGTTAGTTTAACATCTTCTTCATCTTTTACTTCTTGCTGCTCCATCCCCCTATATGTTTTCATGAACGAGTTAATATAGATTCACTTATTCTAACACATCTTTAAGTTACCAGTGATATAACCTTCTTGAACCTTGTACTAATTAGCCTCTGTAACTTTAAGCTCAACTTGAAAAAGCCCTAGCCAGTCATTTAAAACAAAATATACCAACCATTGGAGTTGTAAACAAAGAAAAAAGTGTTTTTATTTTGGTCTGTGGGATAATTATTCTCCTTCTTACTTTTACTTATTAGGACTTATTAAGAACTAGGACTGTAATAAAATGTAAATTATACATTAATGTCAATTATAGTGAATAATCCCTATCCTGATTGTTGGAAATATCTTTTTCTCAGTCTTCTGGAAGGTTAAACTCTTCCATGTTAAAAAGGCCATAATTAAATTATTTAAACTCAACTGAATGCAAAAAGAAAAAAAAAAAGCTTTAGGTTTACAGTAGCATGGAAAGTTTCTATCCTAACAAAGACAGGAGTGTTTCAAAGTGGTAACAGTCAACTGCACAATCAAAGTAAAGGACTTGGCTTTAAAAGTCCTTTCACAGACGCCGACGGTGCTAATGTCTCCAGCACCATTGTTGCACAAGCAGGATCCGCTTTTGTTACGCTTTCTCGACGTTTGGTCAGGACACCTTGGACCATGACGAACATACATCATGGACACCATTATCTGACACTTTAGAGACCATACTACCCGGAAGAGCAGCAGGAGACTTGGGTTAAGAATAAGAAACGCTTCCAAACTCAGTTTTAAAGAGTTTGAACCATTTAAGCATTCTCTGTATGTAGGCTTGTTCTATATTAGTAACAATGTCAGCACTATTGTAGAAGCGCTCTGAATACATACTTCTTAAGGGCCAGCCAAGACATTAGAGGGCTTGACTCTTGACGCTACGCTTCCTTTTGCTTCCTTTGCCACAGGGCTGAGACTGAAAGGCCTGGGGAGGGCTTTAGCTGTTCTTAGCACCATGACATCTAAACACCATGGGCTTGCTGAGTCCCGGGAAGTACAGGCTGGGACCAGTAAAGATATCTGGTCTTTCCATAATCCTGCAATTATCAAATGTTGAGTTTCAGGAATTTTTACAGCTGACCATATTTTAGGGGCATTTTTTAAAGTCCTCGCCTATTATATCTCACGACAAGTCAGTGAGGTTGTCAGGACAACTCTCCAGCTAGAACACCTGCCAGTCTTCCTCAGGTTCTAGTTAAAATCTTTTCCTGTTTGCATGAAGACGTGTGTTGGTGTGAACATGGGTGTGTGGTGTTGATATGCACGTGTGCTGGTGTGCTTGTATGTTTGTGCTGCTTTACATGTTGTGCATACATGTGTGTACAGGTTCCTGTGAAGGCCCTCCTTGGTAGTGTTACTGATAATTGCTGTGGGATCATGAACACGCCTCTCCTCTTCTACTATCAATGTCCCCAATGTGTTAGATCATTTTCAAGAGAAAACACACACACACACACACACACACACACACACACACACACGAGACATATACAAAGCACAGCATGATCACTGAAGATTCGTCTATCTCCATCTCCCACCTCCCACCACCCTTTCCAGTCATCTTTTCCAACCAATCTCCCTGGCTGATTGGCATATGCCCATTATTCTGCTTGTTCGTTTTCTTCATTCATGACTTCATATCAGGATTTTGTGACCACGGAACTCCTGAAGCTTCTCTTAATATAGTCACCAACAAATGTAAGCTGTGAAAACTCAATTTTCAAGCTCATATCTGCCTCATATTCAAGTTCAGTAGTGATGACCTTTATTGAATTTTTCATTTATTTATTTACTTGATAGAGAAAGAAAGAGAGAAAGGAGAGAAAGAGAGAGAATGGGCACTCCAGGGCCTCTAGCCACTGCAAATGAACTCCAGGTGCATGCGCCCCCTTGTGCAGCTGGCTAACGTGGGTCCTGGGGAATCAAACCCAGGTCCTTTGGCTTTGCAGGTAAACACCTTAACCACTAAGCAATCTCTCCAGCCCGTAATGACTTCTTTTTTCTTGCCACTGCACACACCAACTCTCACTGGTTTCCTCAGATTCATTCCGTGGATCAGAGCAATGTTTCCTGTTTCTTCACTTTGCTCAGTGGAAATACTGCCATGCTCACTGTGCTTTCCTCCTTATCCCATTGAGTTGAAAACATCCAAGGTACTTTGCCCTGCCTTTTATAGCATTGAACACAGAATAATCTTATGCTCTCTCTCTCAACCCTTTCTCACCACTGAATATTACACCTATACAAAGGGAAACATCCCCATGATCTGTAAATAGAATTCCAGGTGATTATTCACCATCCTGCTCACATCAGACACTCCTGGATTTTCCTGATCTAAACAAACAGCACAGCCACACATGCAGTTGCTCAGGCCAAAACTGGAAGCAGTTTCTTTGATTTCTCACTTGTCTTAATGCTCTTTATCCATCTAATCTGCTAGTCTTGTGGGCTTTCATCGTCTAAATATATCGAAATTCAATCCTCTCAACAACTCTAGTGCCAGGAGCTTAACTCAAGAAATGATTATCTCTTGTCTGGAATAATTATTAATTTGATGTAATGGGTAATTATTAGATAATATATTAGTCTTCTGATTGTTCTTTTTTCATTTCATTTATAACGACTATATTTCCCACTAAGGAGAGACACATTAAACAAAGAAAAGTCCATGATGATGTCACTGTCCATGTTCCTATCCTTGTCACTCATCGATCCAAAAGCCTTCAAGGAAGACCTGTCACCTAGGGGATAGGACGGGAATCATCACGTCAGCAGTGATGGGGAAAACCCGGCATAGTAGTGCCTGGTACTTTTTCCTTCATCTTATTCACCTCATCCTAACCACATGGGTCCTGCTGATGCTTCTTAATGGGCTAAACAGCCCCTCGTAGAGTCTTCATGCCTGCCTTTCTCACCCCTGGGAATTGTGCTTTCCAGAACCTCATGTGACTTCTCTTTCTTCCCATCACCTCAGATGCCATTCAAATGGCGTCCCCTCAAAGAAAAAAAATTCTTCATGACTTGCTTTGAAGTGAACCTTACACATGCAGTCAGACCCATCACTACAGCGTGTGCTCTTTTTTCATACAGTACTCAACATTGTCAGACTATACAAATACACACACTCAGAGAGAACCAAATGCAGCTTTCCGTGCCCTACTTATGTTAGCTTGCTGATTTCTCCCAACAGAATTTAAGGTCCTCGGAGGATGAGAAGGGCTGTGATCAATGCTATAATTCCATGGTCTGGAATAGTGCTTGACACATTGTAGATACTGAATAAATAATTGTTAACAAATGGCTAGAAGCAGTGGTAAAAATGAATTAAATGGCTTTGGGATTTTACCTGGCTGTACACTTGATTATAACAAAAACGAGTGTGCAAAAGAAAAATGACTATTAAATGCACACCAAAGTATTCTTCACTGAAAGTTTTGGAATTTTTTAGGGAAGGTAAGAGAGATAATCTTGCTCAATCAATTCACACGCTGCTGCTTACCACAGAACCCTAGAAACATCTACTCTGATGCTTTCCATTCCTCATCTTCCCTAAAGCTGTGTTGCATCAGGGAGGCAATAATATTGGCCTCAACAATTTTTCTTTGTACCCAATTATGTTCCCTTGGTCTGAATTCTCATTTTGGTATATGAACAGCCTGGGAAGTTGAGCCACTGCCAAATTTATCTGAGCATCAACTTGAGGGTAATGAAGTTGCTTTACCCATTAGTCAGTCAATGAATGTTAAGTACCTGTTGCATGTCAAGTTCACCTCATGCGTCAGGGCGGGAGCTTTGCAAGGAAAACTTCACTCTATTGAGTCCAACCTCCATTCATGGAAATCTATTGAGGAAGACATTTATTATAAAAATTTTGTGTGATGGGCTTTACAAAGGGAAATCCTAGGGTGCCATTATTCAATGGTTCTCTAGGTCTGACAATAGTGCTTCCTTGGTTTTTAAGCTTCTATAGGCATTTGATTTAAGCCTGCTAGCCTGCTTCCTTGGTCTCTCAGCCATTTGAGATTCTGTCTGTTCTTCAATGTCTTAGGAATTTGTGTTCATGAAGAAATTATTTGTATCCTGGACCCATCCTTTTATGTTCTAAGAACCCTCGCTAGTGGAGTATGAAAAGCTAGACAAATATTACTATGAATTAAGTGTTCCAGGGACCTCCCCACTATTCACATACCCAATTCCACCTAGCACCACAGGTACAATTTAAAAAATTATCATGAAATCCTTATACTCCCCTCACTGGTGCTCAAGAAAAAAAAAAAAAAAACTATCAAGATCCAATCTCCATGATCAGATTTTGATAAGAAGGCTCCAGAAACAATACTTTCCTCCACCAACTCCCTCCAAATCAAGTCACTAGATTAAGTCGTACCACTGTTTAATTGCACATGAATCAACTGAATACTATTTCCCAAAAATTACAGTATAGTGAGTTCTTCATAGCTTTTATAAGGCTTGTAAAATATGTGAGATGACAAACTATTTCAATTGAGTATTTCTGTCTAATTTAGAACAGAAGAAAAGATTTTTAGGAAAAATATTAAAATGAACTTGATGTGTTGTGGACACAAGGCTGTGTAATTTAACAGAAGAGCAATGAAGTAAGAACACACAGTCTGGTTTTTTTTTTTTTTTCTCTCTCTTCTTTTTTCATTTTGACAGTATAAAGGATGCTGTTTTAATGGTTGATAGATATGGACTTCAGAGCTGGAAATAAAAAAGGAAACTATATTTGCTTCTTGTTTCATTGCTGGATATTTTTTCCAGCTCTCCATGACTTGTTATTTCTCAAGGTTAACTTATTCAAACTAAGCTTCCCACCAAGGACCTGATTTATTGAAGCACACACAGCGTCTCACTGAGTGGAACTGTGGCACCTCTTCCAGGGTACGTTTTCACAGTGAGCGTGGGGAAACAAGGCTAAAACTGTGTCTCTTTTGTGAATGCGAGTGCCATCCCTCCTGGCATAACACTTACTTTCCAAGATAAATGTGAGCTTGATACTGGATGGAGCACATTTAAGCTTTTTCTCCTCCTACAAAATAACTGAACCACACTGTGATCTTAACTTATTTCTGTACCTACTTTAACAGAGGCATTGTTACTAGATTGGCTGTAAATGCATTCACGAATTTCATGGGTCAAAAATGGAAACATAATCATTGTTTCCTTAGTACTAAATTAAACTAATTATGGAACTGGCATAAACTCATACAGAAATTATGTGGTATTAAAAATCATTGTTTACTATAACAATGTAATTATGACAAACATTTTTATTTTCTTTTTTGGTGGGTGGGGAGTAGCATGTGGAGAATGTATGTGTTTGTGGTCTGTGCATGTGCATGTGCAGGTGCAGGTGCAGGTGCATGTGCAGGTGCAGGTGCAGGTGCAGTTATATGTCCACACAGTGTGGAAGCCACAACAAGACATGGGGCGACCCCTCCATTGCTTTTCTACTTTATTTCCCTTAGGCTGTCTCTCACTGAGGCTGGAGTGCCCCATTTTTTCTCTTCCCCTGACTGACTAGGGAGGGCCAGCATTCTTCCTGTGTCAGCACCCCTCAGAACTGGAGTTATAGGCATGAACAACCACACTGACTATTTACATGGAAGCTGGAAATTCACATCTCAAGGCTTATGCAGCAAGTGCTCTGACTGTGTGAGCATCTACCCAGCCTTGTGTGTGTTTCAAATGGGTAGATTGAAAACATGTGAAACATTTAAAAATATGGGATGCTGAAAGTAGAGCTAGTCTGCAAAAATTATCCACATATTGGAAGCTGTTTAAAATCATGTGCACCATTTTTGTGTTTTAAATTTATTGATTTATCTAATGTAGATACTATAATTATTGTTTTAATTATCCAACAACTTTCAGAGTAACACCTGGACACACATACACACCACACACTGGACATTGAAGACAGTGCCTTACACATGCTAGATACAAGCATACAAGGTAAGTACTCTACCACTGAGATATGCCTTTAGTCCTCTTTTTGCTTTATTTATTTATGTTGGTCTTTTGAGGTAGGGTCTTGCTCTATCCCAGGCTGACCTAGTACTCACTGTGTAGTTTCTGACTGGCCTTGGACTCACAGCAATTCTCCTACCTCTGCCTCCTGAGTGCTAGGATTAAAGGCATGTGCCACCATGCCCAGCTCTCTTTTTGCTTTTTTAAAACTATCAGACAAGTTCTTACTAAGTTATCTTAGCGGGCCTTGAACTCATTCTATAGATGAGGCAGCTGACCTTGAACTAGCAGTCTTTTTGCATCAGGCTTCCAAGTTTCTGGGATTGCAGCCTTGTAAAAAGGTCTAGCTCAGAAATTTCAACATGGCTGTAATGATATGATTACGACAATTAAAACTTCTATTGAAATAAAATAATACTTTCTTTTCTATGGGTTTCTTAATCAAAACAATGTGTTTGTTCTTTCCCTATTAACTGATAAATATATGAGATATGAGTTGTGTTATGATATTTTCTAACACACACACGCACACACACACACCATTGTCCTTTGCTTATAATTGGCCATCTACTACTCCCTTCCATTCTTCCTCTGCGCTCTCCTGCTCATTTCTGTCCTCCTCACAAATAATCCACCTGCTTTTATGCCACACACACACACACACATGTACATATATTACATACATATGACATATACAACATATATGAAACATGCATGTATACATGACATATATAGATATTTATCATGCCATATATATATATACTGTTTTTTTGAGGTAGGGACTCACTTTGGCCCAGGCTGACCTGAAAGTCATTCTATAGTCTCAGGGTGGCCTCAAACTCTCTGTGATCCTCCTATCTCTGCCTCCCAAGTGCTGGGATTAAAGTATATTTAAATAATAGTTGTATTAGGGTTCTCTAGAGAAACAGAATCAATAGAATGACTATGTAAAAAGTATTTTATTTTTTATATTAGCTTACAAAATATAGGATTGACCTTCCAACATCTGTCCACAGACAGGAAAGTCAAAGAAGCCCACAGCAGCTCAGTCAAGGAGGTTGGTTGCAGGCTGAAGAGTCACCGAAACTGGTCCCCGCTCAGTCCACAAGGCTCGATTCAGGCTGGAGAGACATAGGATTCTGTAGTGACTTTGCCCATGAGACACAGAACTCTGTAGTCACTCACTCCATGAGGCAAAATGAAAGATAAAAACACCAGCAAGTAGCACTGGCAAGCAGACAGGGGATGAACAAACCATTGCCACAGTTAAATGCAGATTGTGCATATGAGGAAAAATGGGAAATTTGGCTTTTTTCTCCCCAGTATCCTCTATCGATCTTTCTTCCTACATTAGACCTTTTTCTCCCCCTTCATAGTCCCCTGTCTAGCAAATATATATGTTACACTTCTTGACCAAAAAAAAGGAAAAACAGATATATTACCAGAAATGCTTCTTAGAAAAAGTCCTATTTCATACTATTTTATTAACATCTGAAGGTTTTTTTTATTTTTTATTTATTTATTTGAAAGTGGGGCAGAGCTTCTAAGTACTGCAAACAAACTCCTGGTGCATACATGCACCACTTTGTGCATCTGGCTTTATGTGGGTACTAGGGAATTGAAACTGCATTGTTAGGCATTACAGGCAAAAGCCTTAACCACTGAGCAATCTCTCCAGTCCCCTGAATAGTTTTTTTTTAACCATTTCCTTTTCTTGACTAATTTGCTCCTCCATTAATATCTCTCAACCCAACCATATCTATTCAAGTTTTATAACTTTATATCAAGCGTATTAGTGTCGCTTGTACTACACAAGCTCTGCCAGGTAAAGTTTTGTGAACCTTCATATTTCATAAAGGAAAAATAACGATTTTTTTCATTTTCAAAGGATACAATTATTTAAAATTGAATATGTTCTGAGATACCCTTAATATTTATCCTTGTTTCTTTTTTCTAAGCAAAATAATTATTTTTACTTACCAAGAGGCCACAATGTTCTTATACTAGGAATTCACTTCAGTCATGACAGTCATTAAAAATACCCACTGCACTAGTTTTTCCCCTAAACACACACACACACACACACACACACACACACACTTTTGCTGTAGTCATAAGTCTCTACTAAAGGTCTCAAAATGTTCTTAGAAGTGACTAAGAGGGGATATGTAGACGATATTGACAGCATTCTCAACATTTAACTACTAGTAGTAGGTTCCCTACAAAACTTTTGCTCATGAACTTCTAGAAAGTGATTTTCACATCAATGATGAGGGAAATGATCTGAAATCCTCCACTGGAGTTTTCTAGATAGTCACATTTCCGCCATTCTTCAAAGTTGCTGGGGGGAGTGGGCCAGGTGAAGACTCAACTTGTCCCTCCTCCCAACAATCACTCAACTGACATTTTGGAGATGATGAATTTATTGACTATTTGTCTAAACTAGACCTGTTTGCCTTCATAAATTCCACATGTAGTTTTCTCATTTCATGTAGTCTTCAAAGCAATAAAAGGCTTTATTTAGCGATGCTGTGGTTTTATTTTATTTTATTTTGTTTTATTTTATTTTATTTTATTTTATTTTGTTGTTTGGTTTTTCGAGGTAGCGTCTCACTCTAGCCCAGGCTGATCTGGAGTTCACTCCGTAGTCTCAGGGTAGCCTCAGCTTCATAGAGATCCTACTACCTCTGCCTTAAAGCATTAAAGGTGTGTGCCACCACACCCAGCAAAAATATTTTCTTTTATTCATTTGAGAGGCACAGAGAGTGAGTGACAGCTGATCAAGGCCTCCTTCTACTGAACACGACCTCCAGATGCACATGCACCACATTGTGCGTCTGGCTTTACGAGGGTACTGGGGAGCTGAGCCCAGGCAGACCAGGTTTGCAAACAAGTGCCTTTAACTGTGTAGCCATATTTCCAGCCCTTGCTTTTTTGTATCAATGTTTTCATTTTAAAGTCATGCTTAGCAGTAAGAGGGCCACTAGCAAAAAAAACTCTCAAATTCAGAATCTTTAGTTTTTTTAAAGTGACTCCTAATTTCTCAAACTCAAAGGCTTATTTCATCAAGTTGTAATTCAAGTACATGATAATAAATCACATCTGCATCCAGTAAGAAGTTGATTCCCAGAGAAGGATCCCACACCTCTAAGTACTTCTACGACGTACTTCAAGGCTAAGAGAAATGTTTGAATATTTTGTCCACAGATGAAAAATCATTCACAGAAGGCCATTACATTGAGCTGTTTACAGGTGTATTTTGAGACTCTTTTTCACAAAGAATTTTCTCTTTATGAATTCAATATTGATTATTTTTCCTTGTAGCCATGCTAATGAATAACAAATATATATATATATATATATATATATTTTGTATTTTATTTATTTGAGAGAGGGAGAGAGAATGAGCATGCTAGGAGCTCCAGCCCCTGCAAATGAACTCCATAACAATTTTCCACCTTGTGCATCTGGCTTCCATGGGTATTGGGTCCTTAAGCTTCACAGGCAAGCTCCTTAACTGCTAAGCCATCTCTCCACCCCAATTTTTCTATTTTTCTATCCAAGGAGAAATTTGTAAGAACTCCTGCAAAGTTTGATTTTTGGCGATGTTAGCATTCATCTTGCATCCTGTGGACATAGTACTAGAACTTGAGAGAGGAAATCTTGCAGTTGCCAACATTAGTTCTTCTATGACCCAAATGTGCAGGAGAAGTGATCACTAGACTATAGGAATAAGTCCACCAGAGGAGGCTGACCCTTCCTTCCCTGGGCAATTTTCTGCACAGCAAGCATAGTGCAATATGGACTTTAGTACTCATGTTGAACAATGTGACCTTGAACTTACTGCTACCTTCCCCATACACCTGACTGTACAACCAGAATTCCTTCAGGAGTTCACAAAAATCTAAGATTTATTAACAGGAAGAGTCTTGAAAAATACCTTGTTTTATTTTTTATTTTTATTTTTTTGGCCTTGGGGGTCCTGTTTTAATGATGTGTCCTATTTTAAAGCCAGAGCTTTTCTCAGCTTCTTAAGGCTACCTACATTCTTCATCTTGTGACCTTTCTGATCTCTGCCCCATCAAACATGAGTCCTTTTTGATGATTCTAATTTCTTTGTTTTTTGGTGGTGTCTTTTATCTCCTGCTAGACAAACTCTGCAGTGCTCAATGTACATAGATCAGGGTCTCAGTAATTGAAAATGACTTTCCTATTTTAATTGCTGCAAAAGAATACAAAATAATACTTAACCTTAATTACCCCCCACCACCACCAAAAAAAACCCTTTGGTATGAACTGTAAGATATTCACAAGCTTTAGGAATCCGGGCATGGCAGTGGAGGGGCATTCTGTCTATCAGACTTCTGTGCATCTATAAGCACTCTATTCTACTTCTCTGTCCTTTGTGTCTTTACCACCTTAACTCATAAGGATCCCAGTCCGACTGTAATATCATTTCTTCATGCAGTACCTGTGCCTGTTGTATTTCTTAGGGTTTTCCAGACATCCAAAAGTAGTCAGATAGACATGACCAAAAGATGGTAGATGGTAGAAAGATAAGAGATTGATGGATAGAAGATAGCTATAGATATAAATAGATGTATAGCTATATGGTACATGGATGGATGAAAGGAATTTAGCACCCACTTGTTGATAGCTATACACCCCTAACAGTTTCTCTGCTTGCTGAAGACCTTGAGACCCAAGTGTGGTTCAGTACAAGACAAACAAACACTAGCAGTCTCAGAACTTCAGAAATCAATGATGTAATTCACAAACCAAGACTCGGTGCCCATGAACTTGGTGGGTATGATGTTAATTTCCAGAATCCAAACTGTTGAGAGCCTGGAATTCTGATGCACAAATACTGGAGACTAGAATTCTGTTCCTTGGACATACTGACATCTTAGAACTAGCTTCCCTCTCCGTTACTCGTATTCCCTCTAAGACTCACCGTGTCATGATCCAGAACACATTCACTTCACGTTTAACTAGCTGTGAGCTCATGACCCATCTTCACCATAGAAGCTGCAGAGACCTTTTGTTTTTCTGAATTGATCTAAATGCTAAATAAAATTGATCCTTCACTTTCACGAACGGGATGAGTAAGTTACACTATGTGAGTCCTCAAAGATATAAATGATGATTTATCTCCTTAAGTGCAGAAAAATAAATGACATATCCAGGGCATGTTTTCTTAGAGCTCTTGCAACCAAACAATGCAGATTTACCAAAACCTCAGGATTTGTTTCATTCTTAAAAACAGGCAACGCTTATTAAATTATAGAATCTGGTATTCAAGGCTGTGGTACAAAGTCACATGCACTTAATTAAAATCACTCGAATCTCAATAACTGCATATTTGTACGTATTTGTTTTTGTTTTCTTAGGCAGGGTGTCATGCTAGCCCAGGCTGATCTGGAACTCACTCCGTGGTCCCCAGCTGGTCTCCCTGAATGCATGTTGATTCTCCCATTTTACTTCAGCCTTTAGTGCTGGGACTAAAGGCATGTGACACCACTCGGATCTTATCATGATCACTTCTCAACAAAAAAAAAAAAAATAAGAAAGAAAGAAAGAAAAGAAAGGAAGGAAGGAAGGAAGGAAGGAAGGAAGGAAGGAAGGAAGGAAAAGGCGGAAAAAGGAAAAGAACGTCTCGTCCTGTTGTGTACAGGTGATAACAGTAATGTCCTTCACAGAGTGTTTGCCAGAAGTCCTCTGTGCACGGAGGCAGGAAGCTCCTGCAGTCATTTCTTACCCCTTGCTTTTCAAAAATAATTTCAAAGAAATTCTCAGAGACCTCCCCCCCCCCACACACCCGATGGTCTCCAAAGACTATTTCATGATCTTGCCTTTTCAGTGACTTTTCATAAAGGAATACAAGATGTGAATCTGGATTTTAATATGTACCTTTTAAAGTAGTTATCAATGGTGCATTAGTCATTCTCCCCAGTGCTCTGGGGAGGTGAGTGAGTGAATAATTACAGGTAACCTTCAGACAAGGGAAGATCTCATCTAGCCTTGAAGGCTTCTAACTGCAGGGTGTTTAGTCTGATAGGGGAGTGAGCACTGAGTCATTAGCATGACGTTTCAGGGATCATTTGGAATTTGTAACTAAAATAAACCCATTTTTCTCTGTCAGGATAATGGGCTCATGTTCTCACTGGTAATGCTGGGTTTTCAATTTTTATTTCCTTTTTTCAAGATTCATAATTTAATGGGTCTATTTTACTTCAGGAAAGGACATAGACCAAGGCTGTCAAAAGCAAAATATGTTTAATTTTTTTTTTGTAAAGCTAGTTGTAAAAGGATAGATTCCTGCTTCTATTTCCATGTTGATTTTTAGGGAAGGAACTCACTTTAGGACAACTCTCTTCACTTAAACTGAGCTTTTAAAATGGACCTGCTCAGTAACTGTTAATGAACCACATATTCTGTTGATGAGTACAGTAAATCTGTTCAAGTCTTACATCACAAAGAGTATATGAATACTTGGTGGCATCTTTATATCATCTGATGCTTCATATATAGGACATAATTAGTATATACTATTATCATTTTATTTTAGGTAGGATTTCACTCTAGCCAGGCTGATCAGGAATTCACTATGTAGTCTCAGGGTGGCCTCATACAAACTCATAGTGACCTACCCATGCCTCCCAAATACTAGGATTTAAGGCCACCATGTCCGGCTCTATTATCACTTTTTAAAAGTACATATAATATACTTTTTTTTTTTTTTTTTTTTTGGAGAGAGACAGAGAGAGAGGGAGAGAAGGAGAGGGAGACAGATAGAGAATGGGTGCGTCAGCAGCCTCTCAGCTGCTATGAATGAACTCCAGATGCATGCGCCCCTTTGTGGCAAGTGCAGCATTGCGCCCTTGCATCACTTTGCATCTGGCTAAACGTGGGACCTGGCTATTGGAACTGACGTTCTTAGGCTTAGCGGGCAGGGGCCTTAACTGCTAAGCCATCTCTCCAGCCCCATATAATATACTTTTTAAAGTTCTTTTTTGCTCAATAACCTTTCTCTGTACTTTTATAGTGAGAAATATAAAGTTTCTTTATGACATAAAGCAAAAACATGCTGCCCTCTCTCTCTGCTTTACATCCAGTTGAGCTGTATCCCTTTTGATAGCAAACACATCCACTAATACACTTTAGTGCTTGTCACATGTGCAGTGGACCAAAAGAATGGTGAGAAAAAAACATCTCACTACTCTAATGTAGTTTTCCATATTTTCCATATTCTAGTCTATCTCAGCCTGTTTCATTTGTCTATCCTTTGGAGCATCTATCCCAGTTTTTTCTTCTGCAGCATGTTTTCAACTATGCAATTAAAAGGAGTCCCCATGGCAACAACCTTTCATTTTATTTCCCCTAATGCTGAACGTCCAAGATGGACTTATGCAGGCTGGAAAAGCACTCCACACCCAGACACACCTTTAACCACAACCTTTCTTTTTTTATTTTTATTTTTTGACTAATTATTCTTTGGCTGAGGCAAAAGAAAACTATATAAGCATTGAAGTGGGTATCAATTTAGTCATGTATATTAACAATTAATTTTTCTCACTTTTTATATTCTTCCATGTGTTTCAAAATCCAACTAGGTTTTCAATGCCTTTCTAAAATTTTGACTTTCAGTTCTTCAGAGTTTAACTATTAATGTCACTTTTTAATACTGTCGCCCAAGACAAAATCTATTTCATAGTTTGAATAGTTTTCTTCAACTAAATGGTCATTAGGCATCAGTGTGCTTAGGTGATGAAAACAAAATGCACCAATTTTCTTACAGCAGGCTCAATATAGCATTGATCTTTACTGCTTCTCTGTAGCAATGCAGGTGTGGTACAAAAGTTCTCCAAGGTGAAGGCATTTGCTGACAGCAATATCATCACTTGCGGGTAGGTAGAATGTTGGAAGTCAAGAGCCAGAGTTTCCTTGGATATCTTACAGTCTATGTGTAGTCATTTTCTTTAACTTTCTATCTGCCCAGCATTCTAGTGACTACTAGATAAATCTCATGGAATGTATCTGCAAGCTTAGACCTCTGCCCTCTACCTTAAAGCTAAGAATACCATGAGACAGCATCTGAAACTTCTAGAAAAGGCTTCCCGCTTTACTCTAGCCTGCCTACTAAGGCCCCTGACAATGTATTGACAATGTATTGAGTATTTGTGTTCTGTGTCTAAGAAAGTTCATGTAGCCTCTTCCACAGTGGGACATGTCATGCAGGGTAACTGGCATCTGTGCACCCAGGGCAGGCTCACTCATGCTTATCACAGAATAAATTATGTTCTTTTTACTGTATGTTTATTTGAGAGAGAAATGGAGATAGGGAAATGGAGGACTGAAGGGAAGATGGAGAGAGACAGAGCCAGGGCATCTTGACACTTTGAATGAACTCCAGACACATGCACTCCTTTGTACCCCTGACTTTACATGGATATTGGGGTATGAAACTTGGGCTGTCAGACTTTGCAAGCAAGTACCTTTAACCATTGAGCCATATCTCTGGCTCCCAGAACAATTTTCTTTTTTTAATTTATAAGTTTTACAAGATTATAGATAACAATTAAGAGAGGATAGAGTTCATGAGTGGGATTCCCAAGAAATAAGACAGCCCAGAATTTAAGACAAAGAAGGAATGTAGAATGACCAAGGAGGCCAGAGATGCTTTGAGAAGCCCAGAACTTAAGGAAGGAGGAGGGAGTATAGAGAATTGCTGCCCATGAGAAGACCAGAGTGGGGTAAAACCACCAGAACAAACGATTTTCTTATAAGCTTTCAATCAGAATTGTTATCTTATTTGGACAACCAAAAGCAAAGTTCAATTTAGGGCAAGAAATATTCACAGTGAAATGGGTTAATAATTGGAACAATTCAAAGAACTTGACTTGCTTGACTCAGAATGTGCACTGTTTATTAAAGCAGAGGCAACTACTACTGACTTCTCTCACCAGTCACTCCAACCACCTCATGCAGCGAGGACACGCAAAGACGGACACTCAGAGCCACTGCTATCTCACCTGCAAGATGTTCTCCAGACTGAACCCCTCGAACCACAGGAATTCTTGCTCATGCATTGATTCATTCATTCACTTACTCAACAAATATTCAGAGTGCCAGCTTACCTTGGCACTAGTCTAGAGACTTAGACATGTTCCATAGATGTCTCATCTTCCATAGAATAATGGGAGTCATGAGATAAGATATGAGTGTATGATCAAACTCCACTGTGCACGGATGTAACAGAGCTGTATACAAAGTATCTGACCCCAAATTGGGGCTGATTGTGAATAGGTAGGATAGAATAAGAGGAGCTGAGGATGTGCAACATCTTAAGATACTGAGTGACCTTGGTCAAGGCCATCCCATCTTTGGGTACCGGGATCTCCTATGCAGAGTGAGGATTTGGCTCTGATAAAAAGAACAATTGTTAAATTGGCTTAGCACTTCCTATTTGGTGGATAGAGTTTGAAGAATTTTATGTCTATTGATGATTTTTTTTTCCCTAATCAATATATGACACAGGTACCATAATCATTCAGTTTCAGTGAGAACAAAGCTAAAACCCTAAGAAGTTAAGCAATTTGTGCAAAGTCGCCCCAGGAGTTTGTGGTAGAGACAGACAGTGCTTCTTCTGTGAGACATACCTGAAGCTCTTTTCAGAAATTTTAAAAAATTAGGGACCGAGAGATTGCTCAGGAGTTAAGGCACTTGCTTGCAAAGCCTAAGGACCCAGGTTCCATTCCACAGTACCCATGTAAAGTCGGATGCACAAAGTGGCACACATGCCTGACATTTGTTTGCAGTGGCTAGAGGCCCTGGCCTGTTCTCTATCTATCTATCTATCTATCTATCTATCTATCTATCTATCCTCATTCTCTCTCTGCAACCACAATCCTTTGAAGAACACAGTGTACCTTAAAAGTTAGATGGTCGAGTCCCTTCAGCCATCTGACATAAGAGGGACAGTGAGGGACAAGATAACTAAACAGAACATGGGTGGTACAGCTGGCCCAGAGTCCATCATGATCCTTTCTAAAGACATACACTCAGTTCACTAAGCAGAATTGCTTTTAGGACCCCACCATGTAATTTTTTATCCTGTCAAGTCCATCATTATGGTGTCTGAACACATAAACACACAACTTACCTCTACATTGGTGGAAAATAAGCTTCAAGGTTCCTTCACATCCCTTCCTTTCACGTTAGTATTCTTTGTCCTACTTGAAGAAATGAGCACTCTCCCATCACCTCTGCAAAGTTCTATTCAAGTCTAATGACACCATTTCATTTTCCTGACCCTCCACTTGGAGGAGCACGCTGAGAATAAGTAAGTATCTGTCGCTTAGCTAATGGGCCTATTAGTGATGCATGTAATAATGCTTGAAACTGAGTCATTTTTTGACATGTTTGGCACATTTATACCTAATTTTAAATATGTTTTGAGAAAGACCTAAGTGGGAGATTTGTAGATATATTAATAAATGTCAACAGTCTTAAAGTAAATTATAAATTTCTGAGGAAAGATTCCTTGTGATGGAAGTTTCTAATTGCTGATATAGCTGAGGTTGATAAGAAAATGATGGAGGTTTTAACGAGGCCATCATCCGTACTTACACCTTTCCTCTGCCGAACAGATCAAAGCCACTTGCCCAATAATAAATGTCTTCTTCATTTCTCCAATACGCAAACATGGAAGACATGTGATTCTGTGCATTTCAAACATTATTAAAATAAAGATGTCTTTAGAATACCAGGAAGCACATTCAAGTTTTTACTTGAATTTTACATATATTTCAGACTTTTATGACTATTTGAATAGCTATTTTAATTAAAAAAGGTACTTTAGTATAACAAATTTCAGTAGGAACTTTTAAAGAAAATTATACAATGAAAACACAAGTCAAAACATTATATAGTCATTGTGATGGTAATGATCGGTATGTATAATAATTATAGTGGTTAACATTTGAAAACCTATACTATTGTATGGTATGACCTTATCTTTTTTTTTTTTTTTTTTTTTTTTTTTTTTTTTTTTTTTTTTTTTTTTTCAGGTAGGGTCTCACTCTGGCCCAGGCTGACCTGGAATTAACTATGTAGTCTCAAGGTGGCCTCAAACTCATGGCAATCCTCCTACCTCTGTTTACCTAGTGCTGGTATAAAAGGCGTGCACCACCACGCCTGGCTTGACCTCATCTTTTTAATGGACTCATGTTTCACAATTTATAAGTATTTTATATAAATTGTTTATTTTATTTATTGAATATTTTGCTCAGATTGATTTGGACTTTCTCAAAATCTTGGCAAGTATTTTACCACTGAACTATATCCCAGTTTTCTTTCACATTTTTTTTTTTTTTTCAAGGTAGGGTCTCTCTCTAGCTTAAACTGACCTGCAGCTCATTCTGTAGTACCAGGCTGGCCTCAAATTCACAGTGATCTTCCTACCTCTGCCTCAAGAGCACAGGGATTAAAGCTGTGCACCACCATGCCCAGCTACTAAGTTTCTCACCAAGTTTTCTAGATTGGCCCTGAATTTATTTTGTAGCCCAGGTTAACTTTGAACTTGTGATCTTCCTGTCTCTGCCTTCTAATGCACTGAAATTACTGGCCTGTGTCACCAGGACTGGCTGAATGTTTTTTTTTTTTTTTTTCCTACAACTAAGACCCCAATTGAGATAGTAAGGCATGAGGACTGATTTCTCCATTAAATATTTAAACACTGGTCATGTGATGCTTCCTGCTTTAGCTCACACACAGAGTATCCAAGAGTGAGAAGACGTGCCTCCAGAATGCCTATCACACAATGGCATGCACGTCCGTTAATGAAATCATTATGTATGACGTGAAAGCTAAATGACCATTTTTCTTCCCTGGCTATTCCCCAGTAGTTTTCCTTATTCATTCCCATTAATCCTTCGGATCCTTTCCCTGCCTTTTATTTTGCAGTATAAACTCATTCCATGATACTCTCACACACAAAAAAGTAAGTCACCACAAGGAAAGACTGGTTGACTAGTTGTTCTCAAAGGATAGTTAGACAATTCAGTTCAGTCTTTTTACAACTGAGTATGAGGTATGTAGAGAGCCAGCATCAAGGCCCATTGGAAGCCCAGTAAATTGTGATAAATACATTGCTAGGGTCCCCTATTAGTTTAACTTCTTTGCCTTGAGAGCAAATCTGTAGTGATACTATCTCAGATAAGAATGGGCAAACCAGATGATTCGAGACGGATCAAGTTCTTAGAAGGTGCCAGTGTGTGCTAAGCAATGATCACATTTATTACATGTAAATAAACTTCCAGATTTTTGCTTTTCATTAATCTTCACAATACCACAGTAAAGGTTGAGAATTCTGAAGCAACACAGGTAAGCTTTATTAAAGGTGAAATAACCTGATATTTGCAGCTCAGAAAAGCAAATCAGACCTAGAAATCCTGAGTGTGTTTTGAATTGAGAGATTTCCAGACGTTTTGACACAGGAGCATCCGGGAAGCTTCACACTGAACCTAGAGTGCTCTCCTGCCTTAGGAATCAGCACTTACATTAATAATTGCATTAATCATACTATCAATAAACATAATATTTAGACCGAGTGAAAACAAAACAACTTATTAAGAAGAAAAAAAACTTCTGTTAATAGTGTAATCTTCATATTAAGCCCTGTACATATATCAACAGAAGTGGATAGTCATATCTGAGGGTCTAAAACTTCTGCTCTACCCATGATTCTGTTCACTGTGTTCCCACATAATGAGGTCCAGTCTCTGGAGACAATTTACTACTGGTTACTCATTTTGAAATTAAATTTTTCTTTATGGTGGTTTGAATGTAAATGTCCCCCATAAGCTTTATGCGTTTGTAATTAAGCTTCTTAGTTATTGCCAGCTGATAGAACCTTTGAGAGGTGAAGTCTTTCAAGAAGAGAGGTGTGTTTCTGGGGGTGGTCCTAGGGGTTGTTCAGTCTGGCTTACTGTGCTTTCAGGCCTCTCTCTCTCTCTCTCTCTCTCTTTCTGAAGTGGATGTGTGATGTTGTATCCTGGTTGCTTTCCCCCACCATGATGAAGCTTCCCCTCAAAACTGTAAGCCTGGAATATGAAATAAACCATTTCATCCCATAAGCTGCTTCTGGTCGGGTATTCTGTCCTAGCAATTGGAAGTCAAATGCTACACTCTTTTAAAGAGGCCCAGACAATAGGGATAGAAGGGTTTGGGGGAAGGGGGGAGGGGAGGGTGGGAAAATCAAACACAAATCTAAATCCAAAATAAACTGGTGCCAGAGAAACCTTTATCCTTGGAGATAGACTAAAAGATATAATCCTCAATAGGAGTAAGGGGGCGGGGCGCTTGAAAAGAAGGGCCACGGAGAGGGTGGGATTAAGCCTAATCTCTCTCTCTCTCTCTCTCTCTCTCTCTCTCTCTGTATATATATAGTCTCTGGCCTATAACTTCAAGTACATTGCTACCTACAATGAGCTATTGATAAGAGAGACCTGTGGGGTCCCCAAATCAAGACAGAAGCACTTGATTGCCTGTCTGACACAAAAGGTAAGACCCTATTGCTTAAGGCACTATATGCTGCCAACACAGAGCACAGAGAGACCTCGCTAGAATCTGGAAGAAACCCAGCCTCCAGACAGTTAGCCTGTCTAGTGCTGGAAAGCACTACATGAGCTACTAGGAGAAAGTGGTCAACAACAGTCTGAGCAACCAGAGGTCTAAGCTACTCAGAAGCAAACACCCTGACAGGATTTACACGCCAGAGCAATAGTGGCACACAGCCTTGGGGGTAACCAATACCTTTCTGATTGGCTAAGAGATTTGCTCAGTGTAAAGAACCCATAGCTGGAATTGGAAACCAGGTCAGAACCCTATGGGGACAAAGATTATGCTCTCCAGTGTCAAGCTCTCACTAGTCTTTCTTTAAAATAAGGGTTACATACATCAAAATTTCCCTAAATTAATAATGCTTATCACATTTAAACTATGCTGACTTCACTCCCCATTGGGGAATCTGTTCTTTTTCAGAAGGTAGTGAGACCAGAGGAGATAAACTATCCCTCACACTTCAGCCAAGCCACAGCTGAAACCACAGAGGAATTGGGGAGATGAGCAAGAGTGCTGCTTCCATGGTGAGCCTGACAATCAGCACCAGGGTGAAGGAGACAGATGCTGAGGACACTCAACACCTACAAAGCAGAGATCCAGAGGCTCCTAAGAGTTCATCACTAAAGTAAACTTAAAACTCATCTACCACAGCTCAGGGAATTTTGTGGAAGAGGAGGAGGAAAGATTGTAAGAGCCCCAGGTTGAGACATCATACCCAGAAGCATTCTGTCCCCCAAAAGACAACTGACTACTGCTCCCACAGCACATAACCCACCACCCCATGGGAAATACCTGCAACCCCACTGAGGAGGGTCCCTAGCATATTGGGAGCTGGGACGAAGGAACCAACACATGATGTATCCATATAAAATATGTTTAATAACAATAACAATAAAGAATATGCAGCTTAAATAGGAAATTAATGGAAATAAGTAGAATAAATGTCATGTGCCGTTTAAATAGAAAATAAATAGGCGAGAAGAAAGGAAGAGGAGAAATGAGAGGAACAGAAAGAAGGGAAGGAGAGAGAAGAAAGGAAGAAAGGGTGAGGGAGGAGAATGCGAAATTCTTAGTTATAATGTCATTGGTAATGAACAAAAAAAAATTTGACCTCATTTAAGAAAAATAGAGGATTTTTTTTTTTTTGAGATAGGGTCTCATATATCCCCATGTTGGTCTTGAACTCACTATGTAGCTGAGGATGACCTTGAATGTCTAATCTTCCTGCCTCTGTACTCTGAATGCTGGGATTCCATCCTGCCACCACTAAGATTACATGGTCCAAGTGCTGAAACCGTGGGCTCTGCGCACAGTAGGCAAGCAGGTCTCTCCCGGCTGAGCTATATCCCCAGCTTCATTTTGCAGATCCTCAGCTATCTCAAACAACAAGGAAAAAGGCATGAATGTGTTTGCATCCTGAGGACTGGCAGAAGTAGGGATGGAATACCATTACACACAGCCAATCTTGCTAATGCCAGAAGCAAGACTGTAGCACGTGCTGAATTCCATGTCACATTCTCCTTGAGACTCTCGGGATGCTTTTCTATTGCTAATACTTCAGGTCCAAGGAAGGAACTGATTAATCCATCTTTAGTGTGAAGGAGCCCCAGTGACTGGGGAGGGGTTGGCAGGAGTGGTGGTGGTAACCAACCCAGGTTGGGTGAGCTTCTGCTCTTGAGTTGGTAAGCTGAGGTGAGAGTTCAGGTCACTGCTAAGCTGATTGTGTGATAAAGGAGAAAGGATACCAGTCAGAAAACCCTATGAACCACCATGCCTGATGTTACGTGGTTACTGGGCATCCAAACTCAAGTCCTCACGCTGGCATAGCAAGCACATTACGCACTGATATACTGCCCTACCTTCGTTAAAGCCATTTTTTAAAGATTTATTTTATTTTATTTACTTATTTAAAACAGAGATGGAGAGTGAGAATGGGCACACCAGGGCCTCTAGCCACTGCAAACAAACTCCAGACACCAGAGCCCCCTTGTGCATCTGGCTTACGTGGGACCTGGAGAATTAAACTGGGGTCCTTAGGCTTCGCAGGCATGTGCCTTAACCACTAAGCCATCTCTTCAGCCCTCTTCAAAGCAATTTTAAAGAATTCTCTAAACAAAAATCTCTGACAGTGCAGCTAAACTAGTAGTTTTCAAAGTGCTTGAGAATAATGTAAGCTTCAAATTACTTTCTAAAGCAATACACGGCAGGCTAAACGCATAAAACATGCTGAAGAAACAAATATTGTCATGGGCGACTTTGAAATATTCTCTGGCTCATAGCAGAGGTAATGAACATGAAAGTGGATTATTTCTTATATATTGGCCAATGATCTTTTATGGTGTTTTAAGATGAACATATAATACATAGGACACTATTTTGCCTTTTAAAAGTAGAGCTAAGGGCTGAAAGGATGGCTCGGTCATTAAGGCACTTTCCTGCAAACCCTAAGGACCTGGATTCCAGGCCCTAGGACCCACATAAAGCCAGATGAACAAGGAAATAAGGTGGCCCATGAATCTAGAATTTGTTTGCAGTGGCTAGAGTCCCTGGCACTCCCATTCAGTCTCTCTCTCCCTCATAAACAAATAAACACTTTTAAAATGTAGAACTAAAATGCTACACTGGGCCACTTATTTTACATTTGAATGGCAACGTTTCCATCTGTGAATCAGATATGGTTTAACACGCATTTAGCTTAATGAGAGAACAAAGAGAAACCTTATGACTAACTGCAGCTTTGTGTATGCAAGGTATTTGCACTTATTTAAATGTATCACACTGAATTATATAACAAGAACTGGTACACACTAGGGCATTCTTGACCACAGTATATCTGAAAGTGGACACTTTTTGCATGCTGACTGCATTCTGCATGTACTCAGAAAATTCATTGTCTCTTCAAAATAATCATCATCAAACCTGTGAAGTCTATGCTCCTCTCGATGGCTCTGTCCGTGTCTTGCTGCAAGCAAGACTCTATAAGATAAACACAACTCTCATTGAATTCAAGACGAGGCTGTCACCATCATTCTACTTCATATACCGTTGATATTAAAAATAGGGGTTTTCACAAGGTAAGCAACAGGGAAATTACATTTTCTGGATTCAGGTCCCCTGCACAATTTCCAAGTGATGTAGCATCAAGAAGTTTGATTTTATGACAATGTGTTTACAAATATATTAAAGCGTGGACTGTTGAGCACCATGCATGGGAATTGAGGTGCAGTGGTTGCTGATCGGAACAGCGGATGCTCATCACAGCCGTGTCTCTTGGCAATAGGATGAAAATGAGCCCAGTGTTTATATGTTCCTCTTTGGTTTAAAGTACCTGCCCAATCCATACACAAAATCCTATTTAGATGATATTTTAAGTGCCAAAAGGACATATTAATTAAATGTCACAGAACAAATGTTCCAGAAAGGATGCCATTCAAACAAAAGACTTCAATAAGGAGTCATGTTTGCACACAGAGAAGCCCCAAATGAAATACAATATAAATTAAAGTAGCCCATCAGAACCCTCCACCCTAACACACGATTCGACAATTCTCCATTTCCTAGTCTGAAATTAAAATCCATATGTTTTTCTCTAAGGCCTCATCCCAAATGTCTTATACTTTTGATGGACAAACATTTCTAAGATATTACTTTTCATACATTTCCTATGTTTCTGTTTGGTTTAAATATTCTTCACTTGGCAATTCATAATATATAGGAATTAGTTCAAAGATTATTTTGTATCAAATATAAAAATAAAAGTTAAGTGTATGGTGATGCTTGATTGGAAAGTTTCCTTAAAACATTTAGATTCAGAACACAGAGCTAGGGTATAAGAAGAAGTGTTAAAGGGTTTGAAGTTCCCACAGCCAAGCTGACAGCTCAGTTAGATGTTTTCCTGAACAATCGGAGTTTTATAGAAAATACTAATTTCTTCTCATGTTTTCACTTTATCTCAGATTTAGGTTGACTGATGCCCTGCGTGTCTTTCTTCTTCGCATGATCCATTTCTTCATTCTCACTGTTATGCGCACATCACTAGTAATGAAAAATAGAATCAAAGTGAAAGCGTGTCTCTTCTACCTTAAAATTACAAATACTTCTTTTTCTCTTGGACCTCACTTAATTCTGCTAGCTTTGCTGAAAGAAATTTGAAAGTTTACCAAGGAATTGTGTCAGCAAAATGCAGGACGTGTCCAATTTAGAATTAAAACTTTGATTTTGAAGTTTAGGCAGTGTATTTTGGGAAATTGTTATATGTTCAGGGCCAACTTCCAGGGCTAAACGGGAGAGAGTGGAGCCATTTCAGGCCTTTGGAAATGAGTATAGCTTGGTCATTAATCTATACGGAGGTAGAATGGAGGAGAGCCAAAAAATTAGCTAGGAAATGGTAGAGTAAGAAATGGGTCTTGACAATAGTGCTTTTTTTTGGGGGGGTACTTTATTTTACTTGGTCTTCAAAGCTTTTCTTTCTTTATAACTAGAAGCAAAATCATTAGCATTTCTTCTTGTTATTTTTCTCTTGGTGCTGGCTGACTTGGGCTTATCTATGTGTACTTTGCACTCATTGTATAACTTTGGGCAAGTGAGCAAATCTCCTTAATACTCACATTGCTGCTCATTGGGAAATAGAAGCTAAGACCACTCACCTTGCAGCAATATTGGAAGAGAGACAAGTAAAATGCATTAAGTACTGAGCACATCTCAAAGTCAAATAAAAAATAACCATGGAGAGGATACAGAGGCGATGGAGGTTGGAGACCAGCCTGAGGATGGAATCTGCATCCCAGCTCCCAACGACAAATGAGCCTTGCTTCTGGTTGAGAGGATCGATGGGCAAAGGTGCTGCCCTGGGGTCAGAGGATATATGCAATAGTGTCACGAACACATGCCCATGGAGCAGAGATTGCAGAGATGCAGCAAAGCTGAACTATGGCCCAGGGCACAGCCAGCCAGCCAAGGTGAAGGCCAGCCCTTTGAGCAGACAGAATGCATACGAACAGGAAGTTCAAATGCCAATGGCATCCTCAAATGGACCAGGGTCAGTAAAGGCACTTCACTCCAAAACCAAGTTGTTAAGAACAAATGAAGTTTATCTCACAGGGCCTTAAAGAACCTCTGCCACCCAGTTTCAGCACTCCCTGACAATCTCATCATAAGATATCTGTTCCTCTTGTTTCTTTAAGATTTTCTTTAATTAACTTTGGGCATCATACATCTTACATTTAAGATATTTTGTTACATCATTCAGTATTTATAAATGTCAACTCACCTTTAGACATATAATTTATGTTTATATTTATTTTGGAGAGAGACACAAAGAGAGACAGAGAGATAGGGAGAGGAAGACAGAGAATGGGCATGCCAGCAGCCTCTCAGACACTGTAAATGAAGTCCAGACACGTGCTCCCCCTTGTGGGCAAGTGCGGCATTGCGCCCTTGCGTCACTTTGCATCTGGCTAAACGTGGGACCTGGAGATTGGAACTGACATTCTTAGGCTTAGCAGGCAGGCGCCTTAACTGCTAAGCCATCTCTCCAGCTCCTAGACATATAATTTAGAGCTTTTTCTAAAAGGGAAAATCCTATGTCCCTCCTGTATAATAACTTATAACATTGTACTTTTCCGTATTGTTAGTAATTCTTGCATGTTTGTTTATAAATGTGCATGTATGCATGTGAGTGTGTGTGTGTGTGTGTGTGTGTGTAGACAGAGAGAGAGAGAGAGAGAGGGATTTCCTCTGTCTTATCCAGCTAGTGCTTATATCATCAATGCTCAGCATGGTATCTTATACAGCATGAGAAATTCATCAGTAGTTGTCAGGTTATTGAATGAAGAGCAATCAGACAGACTTAACAGCCTTAAGTGTCAGGCTAAGATCCTTAGCATTAGCAGTGGTGGTGGGTCAGCGCACTCCTCAAAGGAACGGGGGCCCAGGTGGGAAATGTAGGGAACAGCCCACTCGGTGCTAGGAGTTTATCTATGTCTGAGCTGCTGAAATGTTCAGAGGCTTAGCGACCCTGCAGTACAGAGAGGCCTATGAGCAATCAATGGAGAAAACCCGGACTCAGTTTATTGTTTAGTTATCTTGCCTTTTATAACTACTCTGTCTTAGTTAGGACTAAACTCTGATGCAAAAGAAACTTTTGACGGTGAAGTTGTTACCTATATCTTTAGCAATAATATTCCCTAATTTTAACACAGACCCTGAGGAATTTCATGTTTTTTAACACTTAATCCTATTAACTCTGTGAAGAAAACCTTATACATTTTTTCCTCACTAAGGTAATGAAGTTCAAAGGGCTGAAATTATTTTTCTGACATGGAATAGCTGGTAAGGGGCAGAGCTTGAGTTTGAACTCGATCCTTGGCCATTGGGCAGTTTGTGCTCTCACTCCCTACGCTGTATCAGATGCAGTGCAATGGAAGTGAGGCTCATATTTATTGCTATGTGAGTTTAGTGAAGATTTTATAAAATTCTGTCAAATTTGAACCTTTTGTTTTTAGGGGGGGAGGTTCAAGGTATGGTTTCACTCTAGCCCAGGCTGACCTGGAATTCACTGTGTAGTCTCAGGGTGGCCTCGAACTCACAGTAATTCTCCTACCTCTGCCTCCCAAGTGCTTGGATTAAAGGTGTGCGCCACCACACCTGGCTCGAAGGTTTGATGCAACAGATTTTTGTTTTTGTTTTTTTGTTTTTTAAGGTAGGGTTTCATTCTAGCTCAGGGTGACCTGGAATTCACTATGCAGTCTCAGAGTAGCCTTGAACTCACAGCTCTACTTCCTGAGTGCTGGGATTAAAGGCGAGCGCCACCACACCTCGCTTCTAAATTTGAACTTTTTCTATTTATCACATTATCACAAGGCTTACATTCTACAGCAAAAGGCTAGTCCACAGAACAAGATATAATCCATGTGAATGTTCTCTATTCCTAATATAATTTTAGGTAAATAAAGGGAATGTACAAACAATATGTGAGACACAATAGCTTCACACGAAATAGTATTCCTAGATTCAGAAATAAGTTGGAAGTTTCCCAATGATGTTAACAAACTTCAGAATACCAACAGACTAAATCTAGAAATAAAATATTTAAAAAAAAACAGATTTATGACAGTTAGCTTTATTTCAATTTACTAATTTACTTCTTTTTATGGTTTGGTTGTCAGTTTTTGTAAGTGACATCTTTTATCAACTGCTTTTTTTTTTTTTTTCAGGTGGAGGCTCATTATGTAGCTGGTTTCAAACTCACAGTCAGTCCCAAACTCACAATCTTCCTGACTCCAGGATTGATGGGTCATACAAATATGCTACTATAACTAGCTTAACTTCTATTTATTTTCTGCATTTAATCCTAATATTTTCCCAATACCTTGCTGTGTCTCTTCTCAGAATAATAGTTTTTATTTTTCAGTCAAACTTCCATGATTATAGACAGGCCCTCTCTCAATGCTCCAACAATGCATTGTTGTGAGTTTATTGTTTTATTTTTTAAAATATTTATTTATTTATCTACAAGCAGAGAGACACAGAAGAGAGGCAGATAAAGAGAAAATGGGCACACAAGGGTCTCTAGCCACTGCAAACAAATTCCAGATGCATGTGCCCCTTGTGCATCTGGCTTACGTGGGTCCTGGAGAATTGAACCGGGATCCTTTGTCTTCGCAGGCAAACGCCTTAACCGCTAAGCCATTTCTCCAGTGCTGTTTTATGTTTTGAGACAGTGTCTTGTTATGAAGTTGAGGCAGGCCTTGAACTCACAATGTTCATACCTCAGCCACCATGTGCTGAGATTATAGGCGTGAGCCAGCATTTATAGCTATATTATTAAGAAATTGAATAATCTGCCTTTTCTGGCTTAAGACTGGATCTAGTTATGCTAACACCATAGCCCATGAGTGGTTTTTACCTACAGCAACTCATGTTAGAAATATAATTACCAAAGGAAAACAGATGATGGCTGGAGAGATTGCTCAGTGGTTAAAGTCATTTGTCTGCAAAGCCTAATGACCGGAATTTCCCAAGTAAAGCCAGATACACAAAGATGGCACATGCTTCTGGAGTTCATTTGCAGTGGAAAGAGGCACTCGTGTGCCCATTCTTTCCTCTATGTATGTATCTAGCTATCTCTCCATCCATCTATCTCTCCTTGCAAATAAGTAAGTAAAATATGTTTTAAAACCTGAAAAGCCAGTGAAAGGTGATGCTTCCTTTATGAAGTCTTGGATTCCAGGGACAGAGCTTCTATGAATGGAATAATGTGCTTTCTTTTCCCTAAGAAGAGAGATACATCCTGTGAGTGTGCTTCTTCCTTTCCTTCCTTCCACATATACCCACTGGCATGTGATCTCGGATGTGACTGTAAGTTCTATAAGGCCCCAACCAGAAGCCAAGCAGATAACTTGACCCTCCAGAACTGTGAGCTAAGCAAACATCTTTCCTTTATACACTGTCCACTTTCAGACATGCTTTATAACAACAAGAAATAGATCAAGATAGCTAACAATTACCTTCTCTTAAAACAACATGGCTTTGAAATAGAGCATTATTTGTACCTTATAACCAGTCATAAAAACTGAAATATTACCTTAAGTTCAGAAATAAAGAGACAAAGGTGAGGGAACTCATTGCTAGAATATTTGATGCCATACTTAATTGTTGAATGTTCTTTTGGTGGAAAAGTTTCTGTAATATTAGGTGTACAAATTCTACAAGAACTTTAAGAATGCTAGTAAATTTGAAAACCCATGTTATTCATAAAGATAAAACTACATCACACTCAAAATTATTTCCTCCATAAATCCTCCCAAAACTTGATGGCAAACACTTCTGTCATTTAAAAAATATTTGAAAGCAGAGAGATGAGAGAATGATACACCAGGGTCTCCAGCCACTGCAAACAAACTCCAGATGTGTGTGCCACCTTGTGCATCTGGCTTTACATGGATACTGAGAAATCAAACACAGGTCATTTGACTTTGCAGGCAAGCACCTTAATGGCTGAGCCATCTCTCTAGCCCTGTCTTTTTTTCCCCAGTATGGCTTATTTGGGAGATTAAACAAATGTAACCTCACACTGAGCACTCATGTCAGACTTACTTCAGGTAGTATAAAACCAGAAAATTAATTCATGTTGCTGCATATGGCTATTGCCATCCATTTTTACTTCTTAATAACAATCCATTATAATTGTTCTGCAAAACTCATTCTCCTGGTGTTGAGGTACAGATTTAAAAAAAATATTGATGCTATTGGAAGAGCAAGGTGTATCTGAACACCATTTAAAATAGAAGGTGCTTTCACTCAGTGCACATAAGTACTTAGACATGAACTTGTTGGAGCATGCAATATATAAGTATGCTTCTGTATTTAAAAAACCTATTAAAAACAGTTCACACCAACACTGTGTGAGTTTTGGTGTTACACATCTTGTCAACACTTGGGGTGTCAGACCTTTAATTTTAGCCATTCCAGCAGCATTTGTTTTGTTTTTTTTTAAATGTAGTTATTTATTTGCTTGTAGGGGGGTGGACATGTGTCAGTATGACAGGGTCTCTTGCCCCTGCAAATGAATGCCAGATGCTTGTGCCTCATTTTAGGTCTGGCTTTACGTTGGTGGCTATGGAATCAAACCTGGGTGAACAGACTTTGCAAAGTAAGCACCTTAGCCACTGTACCATCTCCCTGGTCCTTGCTTGGTGGCCTTCCTTGTGGCTTTAATCTTCCTGTCCCGGGTGCTGTACGACATTGAGAATTTCTGTGTCCTGATTGACTAGGTACATACCTTCTTTTCCAAGCATCTACTTTGTTTCTCTCTATTTTTTTCCTTTTCTAATTATATTGTCTCTTTTATGGAGTTATAGGAGTTATTTCTGTATTCTAGCTGCAAATCTTTTGTGAATACACATGGGTATAATATTTTATGCCAGTCTATGGCTTGCTCATTCATTGTTAATGTATTTTGTTGAAGAAAAGTTTTACATGTTCATAAAACACAATTTATTTCTTCTTTATGATCATTTATTTTTGTGTCTTTGCTCCTTTCAGATTGAAAAGTTGCTATTCATATATTTTTCTAAGGACTTTATATAATATAGAGGTATGTGTTCTATTACATAAATTAATTTCATAGATTAGATATCAAGATGATATATAAATTGCATGCTACATATAATAAATTATATAACTAATAATATATAAATTAATCACATACCATTTTAATTAAATTATACATATACAGATACATGTTTTTATCCTCAACTTTTCAACATGAATAAAATGTTATACTTGGCAATCAGCTATATCTGTACACAGCGAATGCTCTTTTTCATCCTGGCACCATGGTAGGCCAACTCCAAACTACTGGAATCCACTTTTGCCTGTCTTCTTTCTAGTCTAGGAGGAAGGTTTTAGATAATAACTCTGCCTGATTAATGATCTATTCATGTATTCAGTTACTTTTCTTACTGCTGTGACCAAACACTTTTCAGAAGCTACTTAAGAAAAAAGAGAGGCTTGATAGGGCTCACGGGCTGTGGGTTCAGCACATCATGGCAGCGGTGGTGTGGGCAAGAGCAGCCCTGGCAGTGGCAGCGGGAACAGGAAGCAGCTGTTTGGTTGTGCGGGAGTCAGGAGGCAGAGAGACATGAATCCCACTGCTCACAGTGCTGCCTTCTTTACCCATCATCTTCAGTCCAGGTCACGCCCATGGGATGGTGCAACCCAAATTCAGGGTGACTCTGACTTCCTCAATTCAAACTTTCTGGGAACTCCCTCAAAGATTTCCCAAGAGATGTATCTGTAAGGAAAAAAAAAAAAAAAACATTTTAGGCAAGTTTGGAAGAATGAATTGAAAAGACGTCTGAATGGCGAGAGCAGACTTTGTTGACAGTTTAAGAGGGTTATCTACGGTTCCAGAGTCACTACTACCCTGGGAACGAGTGGCATTTAGCTGGGAGCTTTTCACGGCCTCAGGATGGGGTTAGGGACATATTGGGGGAGGGTAAAAAGGAAAGGAGAAATTAGGAAATGTGGGTTGTAAACTGTTTTTTTTTTTTTTTTTTTTCAGGTTTTTTTAACGGCTCAAGGTGTTAGGTAAGCTCACGCCCAAGCTTGTGGGACTTTGCAACCTGGCAGACAGCTTCAGGTTTGAACTTTCAGACCAGGCACAGTTATGGTGTTTATTTATTGAAGCTTACAGATCCAGGGGACGCCCATAACGTTTGTTCTCGGCCAGGCAGAGAGAGCAAAAGCCAACCAGCCACCACACCACACATTAACTACAGCCAAAAGGTCACACAGCAGACTTCAGGAACCATTTGCAACCACCTCTGACATTGCAGTGATTGCAGATGCAAACTGAATCTTCCCCACACAACCTCTGTGGGTTTCATGCCTTCCTCCAGGGTCTGTTTGATCACTCCTTCATTGCCTCCTTGGCGATTCAAAACCCAATCAAGTTGACAATGAAGAAGAGCAATCACAAGTAAAAGCCCAAAGGGCAAAGAGATGGATTAAAGAGATTTTGGAGGTGACAGAAGAACAAGTTCACCCAAAGGTTTACCTGATTGGCGACAACCAGGGTCAAAAGAGGAAAAGTAAGAAACAGGACTTTCCCAGATGGTGAGATCTGTGCTGTTAGGCCCATACACCTAGGGGCTGACCCTAGTGTGTGCTCCTACGTCTGCTGTCCTGAGTGCTAACTCGGCCCTCCCCTCCCACCCAGCATGCACTTGACCTGAGAAGACATTTATCTAGTCCCAACCAGGCCTCTCGATGGCAGAGCTAAGAATGAAACAAAGTTTTTGAGGACATGTGACAAATATTTTCTGTGGGTTTGTAGCCACTGAAATATAGAAAAGAACCTATAAAGACGAATATGTAATGAAAAGCACAGAATCAATTAACTGCATACAAGGCGCCAGGTCTTATCTCATTACATCCTGTTTGGGAAGAAAGACTTTAACGCACACTCCTGTGTTGAAGTAAAGATCTGAAATTTAACAGAGATTTGTTTGAGGCCTTTTCGTTCCTCAACCCCTGAAGAGTTTTCTACGGTCCATTGTCATCATGATCCAAACTAAGCCCTCAGTAAGTTCTGTCCTTATGCTTACTCCTCCCACAAGATGCAAATTAGAACATAAAGTGAGAGCCATCTGCTGAGGACGTCCTGAGTCAGCAGGTTCCCAAGGTCCTCCTCATCTGTATTCAGTGTCCCAGGCTTTCTCTGGGGTGTGAGGTCATGGAGCTGCTGACTGGAGCAAACCCACTGCCTGATGTGGCCAGAAAACATTTGTTGACACAAAAATTATACTACAAAGAACCCTTCTTATGTAATTGCCCCAAATGAGAGAAACCACAAGAATGAACTAATTAAAAACATCCCGTGGAGGAGAAACACTCCAGAAAGGTGGCTGGAGGAGCTGAACACATTCTTTCCCAGAAAAGAACCATAACAGTAAAAATTGACAACAAAAACAAATCTCAGGAAATTGTGCTAGGCAAATGAATAAATATTTATTCAAAAAAAAATCTATGGAATTTTGGAGAGAACTGGGAAAACCTACCCGATTTGAGCCATGATAAGTCTTTTTGCTCCCTCTAGTCAATGCAGTGGAATTCTTACTTAGGGCAGATAGAGCTAAGGACCTGGAGCCTGCTCATGGGTCTCTTGTTATTTGGACCCATGTATGAGACAGTTCAAGCCCAAAGATACTGTGAAAAGGACAAGGGATTTTTGCCTGAGATCCCCACCCTCAAGAATTAATTATCAAATGAAAGTTGGCCTTTTCAAAACTACTCCTGCAGGGCTGGAGAGGTGGCTTAGTGGTTAAGGCACTTACAGGTCCCATGTAAGGCAGATACATAAGGTGGTGCACATGTCTGGAGTTCGCTTACAGTGGCTGGAAGGCCCTGACACACCCATTCTCCCCCCCTCTCCTTCTCTATGTCTCAAATAAATAAAAATGAAATTAAAAGTACTCCTGCAAAGGGGGTCAGATCTCACTTTGATCAAAATGTGGAAGAATTTATGCTTCAGGGACTTGCTAGTAGGGGCAGCAGTCAGCTCTCAGTTAGTGTAGGCTAACAGCCTTGTGTGGTGCCCAAAAGTTGACACCAGTTGGTCATCCCTGAGATATGAGGAGGGTCTCAGAGGGAGTATGCATGTCTGGCATCCCACTTTCCGAGGAACCATGCTATAAGCTGTGCTCTGAGGAGAAATAGACTTCACAGGGAACCAATAAGAGACAGACTGTATTTGAAGGGAAAAAATGGATGATTCAGATGGAAGAGCAGGGCATTTCAATGTTCTACTTTCAATAATGAGTGGAATAACTGGGCAAGCAAGCCAGGAGTTAGAATTTCTGCCCTGATGAGTTTGAGTGTCTTCAGTGTCTCCTATGCATTAATGACCCCTCAGTGAAGACCAGTAACCCCACTGAGGAGGTACAGATTTAACCCAATGGGAATATGATCAACATGTGATATGTTCATACAGTAAAGTTCATAATGAATAAAACTTTAAAAAATAAGGATATATAAAAATATATAAAAAACAAGGATATATAAAATTTAAAGAGAAGCATAAACTAGCTAAGCATATGTATCTGGAATGTACCGTTCTAATGGTACATCAGAATGTTCTGGTAAGTTTAAGATTGAAATAATACATGTTATATCCTCTACCCATGATAGTATAAAATTATAAAAACTAGAAATTTGGGAGATTCATAAATATATGTGACCAACACACTTCTAAATGGGCAAACAAGAATTTCAAGAGACACTAGAAAATTCTTTGTGCTAAATGAAAATGAAATAATCAACATGCCCAGGTCCTGTGGCAGGCAGTGCTGAACAATACAATTTACAGCTATAAATCCCTTTATCCTTTTTTTTTTTAAAGAGCTCACATCCAAGCATAACTTTTAACTTAAGAAATGCAAAGGAATCTAGTGATCTTAACATAAGTAAGATGAAGAAACTGATAACGATCAAATCAGACATTAGTGAAAAGAGCAGGTGAAAAAAAACAAACAAAAATCACCAAAATTGCTTTTGAAATTAAAAGTTGATTCAATTAATAAGCATTTCAAGCAAATAACCAAGAAGAAAGAGGGAAGGCTGATGTTACTACAATCCGAATGAAAATGAAACATCATTAGCTAAATTATGGAATAAAAATGATTATTAAAATATATAAAATAACTGGGCATGGTGGCACAAACCTTTAATCCCAGTGCTTAGGAGGCAGAGATAGGATAATTTCTGTGAGTTCAAAGCCATCCTGAGACTACATGACTATATAGTGAATTTCAGGTCAATCTGGTCTCCAGTGAAACCATACCTCAAAAAAAAAAAAAAAAAAAAAAATATTATATATATATAAATATTGACTAGACTGTAGAGATATAAGAATCTTTATGTATTATTGTGGAATTTCAACATCATTAAGCACCAAAATATTCTGTATAAGGATTCTCCCAGAGATTCAAGAAAAAAATAATTTTTTTCAGTGCCAGGGATGGGATACCATCCAGTGAGTTGCTGGCCAAAGAGGTCCATAAAACATTACAGGCCATTGCTTTGGCTTTTGGCTTCCCACAAGGAAACCAAGTTAGACCCTATTGTTGAAGACTCCACATACTTGGGCTATAAAGTCAATGAAAAATCTGGCTGGAGCTGAGCTGCAAACTTCCTCCCTGTAGACCAGCTGACAGCAAACTGCATGCAGCTCTATGGGAGAGAGAGGGAAGTCATCAGTGGAAGTTAAAAAACTGGACACTGCAAGCCTTAACTTTAGCCAGCCAGGTTAAATGAGCTAACAGATGCAATAGTGGTGTGTCTGTTATAGGGGAAACCAACCACTCTCTAATTGGACTGGAGATCCACTCCATGGGAGGGAGTACATGCCTGGTACTGAAATCGTAAGACAGGGGAAGTCATGATTTCTAGGGATATAATATTTGCTGGTGTCTGGTTAAATACATATATTGTGCTCACCAAACTGCCCACTAAGCACTTTTCTTACTGTTCATACTCTCACTCTTGGTTAGAGAAGCTTCTCTTTTAAGATGGCAGTGACCTCTGGGATGACTCAAAAGGCACCATTGTGCTGAGAAGAGGTGACAGAGGAGTGCTCAGCACTGAAACATCTCTATCACACCTTCCAAGGCTCAAAGTCCATCATGGAATAGGTGGCAGGAAGACTGCAAGAGCCAAAGGAAGGGTAAGAATGGTTACAATGCACTCTTCCAGACACAAAATGGCCTGGATATCCATGACCTCACAGTGTCTGGCAGAACTTAAAAAGCTAAGATTTTATAGTTCAGCCTTTTGAAAGAAGCAAAGACTCAAGAAATTATGTTTAGTGGTAACATAGAATTAAGCCAAAAAAATCAGAATTAAAATTTGAGTCTTCACCATCAACAGCCCAAGTGCAGGTTTACTGTCCTCAGGTATTCACACTGGACAGAGGATATACTTAATGTTGGTAGCCTCAAAAAAAAAAAAAAAAAAATCCTATTTTCCTGAACCCATCATCTAATCTAATTTTATTTTAATCTTAGAATTTAAAGTATGTGTCAACATTTTATGACAAGTTTTTTGTGACATTTTTGACATTTTTTTCAGTTGGTATTCTAATTATTTAAACATTGTTTGCCTTCTCCTTTCTCCAGAGACCAACAATGGCTTTTGGCATGTAGTCCTGACCTACCACAGTTTATTTTAGTGATAATGTAGTGTTAGGGCAGCTAAAGCTTAGGAGAACTGCTGTGAGACTCCCTTCACTACACCCATCCTTCAAGAGTTCTAGAAGAAATCGGGCTGGGGAGATGGCTAAGCAGTTAAGGCACTTGCCTGGGAAGCCTAAGGACCCATGCATGACTCTCCAGATCCCACGTAAGCCAGATGCACAAGGTGACACACATATCTGGAGTTCAATTTCAGTGGCTGGAGGCCCTGGAGTGCCAATTCCTGCCGCCCTCCCCCCACCCCCACTCATTAAAAAAATACAAAAGGTCTTAAAAAAGGGCTCTCGATCAAATCACTGCTACAATTGAGAAAGCAAGCTGATACAAGACAAAATGTTCACCACTTAAAATCAACTTCAATATTTAAACACAAGCACCTGCTTTTTCTTCAATCATACTAAAATTTATAGATTCTGTTTTTAAATGTGACAGAATAACATCTATAATATGTTTAAATTCTTGGACCAGAGGGGAAAAAATATGTCAGGCTTTTTGTTTGTTTGTTTGTTTTTGCACTGATTTTGGCTGATATTGGCATCCATCCTATTTAAAGAACTGACTAGGGTATGACACTGTATATTATATTTTCTAGAAACTTTTGGTTGTCTAATATATTGTACAACATTCTTTTGCTTTTGGAAGGTTTTGGCTCCCTAACTAGACTATCCCCAGGCTGAGCCTGGAATTTACTATGTGGTCTCAGGATGGCCTCGAACTCATAGCGATCCTCCTACCTCTGTCTCCCTAGTGCTGGGATTAAAGGCGTGCACCACCACGCCCGGCTCTAGACTATCCCTCTGTATCTTAGAGTATGGTCAGTTAATAATGAAAAGTTAGCGCAATATGTCTGTGATGAAACTTGTAACCACTTACTTATTTGATTAGTGGAAGCAGGCTGTGATCTCATGCTGCGTATGTCCTCAGTCCAATCCAATGAGACCAGATAAGTTGAAAATAACTTTAGGAGAGACCAAAGGCATTTTGGAAGTTATCTCCACTCTAGAGCTAAGTTTTCCAACTATTTTCCCAAATAGAAGCATTAAGGAACTTCAGTTATTCACTTCTTCATCCACACTGTCCTATATCCAAACCATTTATGCTGACATAATGCTACTTATTTACCGACTTGTCTCTCACTTTCATCTTCATGAACATTGACACCAAAAAGAATATAGCATGTTTGGTGAATATTTCACATGGATTTCAAAAAATATAGATTTAGACTCTGATATGATTAAATGTGTTTTGTGTGTATATATATTCAAAAAACATTGCATATGTAATTTATGGATATAATATAATTTAATGTTTTTAAAAATAATTCTGGAAAGCACAGAAATATTTGTAATCATTTGAAATTTCATCATTTAGAATTAAGAAATCTTGGTACTTCTTGTTTCCCTCTAGCTTAATACCTGAAATAAAGATTATATATTTATTATCCATGCTAATCACAATAACTGGATTTGCAGTGTCTGTCATAGAGAAAGAATAATATAGACATCATTTCCTAGCACTATAACCAATTAGCATGATGATAACTCTAAGAATAGTACAGAGCTTGATCCTTATGAATTTGAAGTGGTGTGTTCAGTTTAGACAGATTAATTAAAACAACCAGGTACATGTAGTGATCATATTCGATTCACATCTTCCAGTATTAAGGTTGTATTAGGTTTATAAAATGAGAAATTAATCCAGAGAGGTGCTAATTAAATGTAAATAAAGGCCATTATGAACTTCTCAATGGAACTCAATTGGTATTATTATATTAAATAAAAGTGGTGTCAATCAGATGCCCAGGTGTTTGGCTTCTCTTAATTCTCAGCTTCAGGTTTTCAAAGAGCCATTATTGACTAGATAAATTTAATTACATATTTATCAGAAGGTCTTCTGACCATTTCCTTGATGGTGTGGACTATATTGCAATACAATTATTTATTCCCTCAAACAGAAGTTTTTTTCATCAACAAAGTGACTAAATTATTATCACTATCAAGCTGTTCTTTTCACCCAGAAATTTCCAGGAATAATTTCAGGAAAGTGGTTCATGCAGATTGGAAATATATACCATGAGATCTTCTCATTTTCTCCTCTATCATTTCTTTTTGCTTGAGCACAGGTAAGTGTTACAAGTATTTAAAACAAATACCTCATATCCATTCAAGAGATACATAATAAAAATTACATTGCTCCACATCAAGAAACAAAAAAGATTTGAAAGGTAGACAGTTCTAGTACTCAAAATGTGAGCTTTAAAATGTTACTAAAATTGCACGATTAATAATTAATCAATTATCATGATCTGAATTGTATTGCAATTTATTTCCATTCTTCAAAAAGGTAGAAAATTGCAATTATGACTATTTTATTTTGATTTCAGCCTCTCCATGTTGCTTATGCTAAGCACCCAATTGATTAACACGTGGGATACATTTAAGAAATTCAGGTTGTCTGTCCACATGTCTACAAGTCAATCATTTAAAGACACTGTAACTTCTCGAAACATGCTATGACCAAATTAGTTGTTGGTGTGAGCCAAGGCAATGTTAACTAAGTTGAGCAACTTATGTTTCTTGACACTGAAAATCTGATTTCTCACTAATATTGTTTGAATGATCAGAATGTGAATACTAGCTAGTAATACTGTAGGCTCCAAGTAACAATTATCTTGATGAAACTTAGAAGTCACAGAATAAACTGACCATACACAGAGTCTAAATTTTACATTAAAAGACAATAGCCTTCTTGATACAAATGAAATGAGATGCTTTATTAGAAAACTCTCTTGAAAACTGAAGCCATTGTATTACTGTACAACCCTATGAAGAAATCTTGTATTTGTGCTCTGTTTATGCCCTGAAAGTAGAACTAAGTAGAACTAATTATCTCTGTACACTTTCTCCAGTGATGTTTGGAACTGAAATAATAACACCGTGTCTTGTTATTGGAACAATGTATCAAAAGATAAAAAGAAACACAACGGTAATTCTCTGTGGAATAATGCTTTCACATTGGAAGCTAGGCCACATTAACCTGTTAGTTGAAAGGTTATACATGATCATATTTTTGTCTTTAATAATATCTGATGGGTATGACTTTAATAGGCTAACTCTGCCAGTAAAGATTCCTGAAGCATTCTTTTTGTTACATATGCTGAAGGATTTCTTTGTCCTCAGTGAGATACACTAACAAGTTCTCATTTCCGCCAAGTCTTCAAGGCATTCTACAATTAGATTTTAAGCCAAATAAAATGATCATTATCATGTCTCTAAGCCAAGGCGTAAAGAGTTTAGGCCATCTCTAGACGAGAAGGGCCAGCCAGGTATGCTTCTTCATGAAGGGCTGTGTCTCTCTCAGCCCCATCATGAATGCTTCAGCCAATGAAAGTAATCTTATTTAGTGGTAAATTCAAGGTGACTAAATTTTTAGATGGAATCATAATGCTTTTTAACCAAAAATTGCAAACATGGGGCTGGAGACATGGCTTAGTGGTTAAAACATTTGCCTGCAAAGCCAAAGGATCCTGGTTCGCTTCTCCAGGACCCATGTAAGCCAGATGCACAAGGAGGTATATATATACACATACATACATATGTGTATGGAGTTCGTTTGCAGTGGCTGGAGGCCCTGGCACACCCATTTGCTCTCTCTCCCTCTCTTTCTCTCTGCCTTTTTTTCTCTCTCTCAAATAAATAAAATATATTTAAAAACAGTTTGCATTTATAAAAATATTGCAGACATATTTTTTATGATGGAAGATATTTTCAGATGATTTAAATGCACATAGGAGCTTTACTTCTACTATTTAGGAGGTGGGTACTTCTTGGCAAATTGTTGACTAACCCTATAATAGTAGGAAAATAGACCAACATGCAGGGGTATTGTGAGAATCACATGTACTGCTGAGGATGGGGACTTGTATGCAAAGAATGACAGCCAAATAGCACTTGTATTACCATGTGATCAACAATAAGGGAACCGATGTTTTAAATAGGATACATTGGCCTACTTTCATATAACACTTTCATTTGTTTGTTTGTTTGTTTGTTTGTTTGTTTGTTTGTTTGTTGTGAGGCAGGGTCTTATGCAGCAAAGGCTGGCCTCAAACTTACTATGTAGCTAAGGATCACTTGGAAGTTCTGATACTCTTCCTTCTACCTCCCAAGTCCTAGAAAGAATTAGAGGAGTTGCGAGCCACTATACCTGGCCTATGTGTACTTTATTAAAGACAAAACAATTCTAAAAGCACTCCCAGAGAGACAATACAGAGTGGATGGCAAAACAACCTGTCAAAGTGCTGCATTATTATCCTGGCATGGTGGTGCACGCCTTTAATCCCAGCACTCGGGAGCCAGAGGTAGAAGGATCGTGTGAGTTCGAGGCCACCCTGAGACAACAGAGTGAATTCCAGGTCAGCCTGGGCCAGAGTGAGACCCTACCTTGAAACAACAACAACGACGAACAACAAAAAGTACTGTGTTATTAACGGGAGGATGTGTGCAATATTTCAAAGATCTGAGTAAAGAATACATGAGAACCAGGACTGAGGATGTAGCTCAGTGATAGAGTGCTTGCTGGCATGCACAGCATTCTGGGTTCAATCCTCAGCACTATCAAGAAAGGGAGAGAGAGAGAGAGAGAGAGAGAGAGAGAGAGAGAGAGAGAAGGAAAGAAAGAAAGGAAGGAAGGAGGGAATTTTAAATAAGACTGCATTGTAGCCCATTAAAAAATAAGGCAGTGCTGGAGAGATGGCTTAGCAGTTAAGGCACTTTCCTTCAAAGCCAAAGGACCTAGTTTTGATTCCCCAGGATCCACATATGGCACACCCATATTTTCTCCCTTGCTTTCTCAAAACTAAATAAAGTATTTTGGGGGGCAGGAGAGATGGCTTAGCAGTTAAGGCATTTGCCTGCAAAACCAGAGGATCCTGGTTTGATTCTCCAGGACCCATGTAAGCCAGATGCACAAGGGGTGCATGCATCTGAAGTTTGTTCATAGTGGCTGGAGGCCCTAGTGTGCCCATTCTCTCTCTCTCTCTCTCTCTCTGCCTCTTTCTCAAATACATAAACAAATAAAATATATTTAAAAACATGCAGCTCTTTAAAATAAATAAAGTAATACACACATCATATATGTATATATATGGAAGCCTTGTGTATGTAAAAGAGGCTGCTCTTAGGCAACATGTATGAGGAAGGGTACACAGTGAGAAGAAGTTCTGGATCATCCTGCATTTTAGTAGTAAGGCCACATGAAATTGCTAACACTATATGAAAGCTAAGTCAAAAAGTACTATGCTTTCTCACATAACCCTAATTTTTTTCCATTTATTAAACTTTCTTTGTGTTTAGATTTTACGATTACTTCTCAACTCAAACAATATCTTAAAAATTCAATCACTCATTCCATTTTATCTTAATTACCAAGAAACTATTGTTTCAAACTAGTGCTCTGATTGGCTGCACTAGATTGTTTGTGGTTTATACAACAGGCATGTTTCTATCAAATTTATGCTTAAGACTTTTAAACTTTGAAGAAGTATCATATTAAAAGGAGTTAATTACACTAAAATGGAAGAGACTATGTTTTTAGCTTAAGAAAGAACTAAGGGGCTGGAGTGATGACTTAATGGTTAAGGTGCTTGCCTACAAAGCCAAAGAACTCAGGTTTAATTCCCCAGGACCCTCTTTGGCTAGATGCACAAGGGGACGCATGCATCTGGAGTTTCTTTGAGTGGCTGGAGACCATTCTCTCTCTTTCTTTCTCTCAAATAAATCAATAAAAACAAAATTTAAAAAAAGAAAGAAGTAATACGATATATGAAGTAAAATAAAATATTTTAAACAATTTAATTGATTTTTAAAAGAAGGATTTAATTTTGTACTAGTTAAACAGACTTTGCTAATCTATAGTATGGTAAGGAAGGTGGATTTGGGGGTTGTGGTAGTTTGAATAGATGACCCCAAATATATTCAGTGTTTTATTAGTTTGTTGTTTGCATCTGCATTCACCTGACTGGAGGCAATGTCACTGGGTGGATTTTAAGGTGTGGTGGTGGGTTTAGGATTTCAATCTGAAGATATGCAAAGTGTGCCTAGCTGGAGTTCCTGAGGTGTGCTATGCTGTGTGGCTTTTGGCTTGTGGCTTCTTTCTCTCTGCTTCGACCTGTGAAGGCAGGCCAGCTTCTTCTACCTTTGTGGAACTTCCCCTGTATCTGTAAGCTTTAATAAATATCCCTCCCTCTATAACTGTGACTGGTCTGGAAGTTCATCTCAGCGAACCTGAAGCTGTCTGTTACAGGGGTCAAGTTAACTGAGAAAGGGTCCTTTATTTTTGTACAATATCTTGGTAAAAATAAGGCAGGTATTTTATTCTCATAAGTCTCAATTTACTATTTGGAAAACAGATAACCAGTTTCTTCTATTTATGTAAGAGGACTATGTTGACAATTGAATACGATAAGAAGTGACAAGCACCTAGACTATGAGTTACTTAACAACTGTGAGCTAAATTATTTATCTATAAGCTTATTTTATTATTTATTACGGGAATTTTAAAAAAGTAGCAATGATTCTTTAGAGTATAATTAAATGAAATTAAGTAGAAAATCTGCATTTTTCTAGATGGATAAATACTTTAAAAAATCTAAAAGAAAATTATTCTAAAACACTGAGCCTGTTTACTAGTGATATACTCTGACTTCATTTATAATAAGTAAACTATTATTATATTAGCAGTATATGCAGCATGTAAGAAAGCTCCATGACAGTGATCTTTTATAATGTCAGTCTCCACATACTACCACTTAGTGTCATGATCCTGGGAAATCGGTGAGATCTTTATTCTGTGAAACATCTCACCTTCCTCCATTCACTTCTTCTCTTACAGTTTTCAAGGCTACCACTTTCTTCAAAAGAAAAATAAAATTATTTCACAACAAGAAATCAGTGCTCCCCAAAGATTCTTCTTTCCCTTCAATGATTATCACTCATGAATTGTGTTTTCAAAGATTAGCAGTTTGAGTCCCAGTTCTGCAATTCATTATGTATGTGCTCTTTACCAAGCTACTCAACTTGTGTGTGTTTCTGTAAAAGGAGGACAACACTTAACCTGTGGTGTTTTAGAAAACTGAGGGCAGGCTGAAGAGATGGCAAAATGGTTAAAGTGTGTGCCTGCTAAGACTAGGGACCCAGGTAAGATTCTCCAGGTCCCACCTAAGCCAGATGCACAAGATGGCACATGCATCTGGAGTTCATTTGCAGTGGCTAGAGGCCCTAGCGTGCTCATTCTCACCCTCTCTCTCACACCCTGTATCTCTGATAAATAAATAAATAATTTTTTTAAATCTTTAAAATTAAAAAAAAATCTTTAAAAAAAAGAAAGAAAATTTATGGCCACCACATTAGAAAGTATGGCAAGGTTAAGAAAGAAAAGAGAGATAAGATAGATAGAGTTACAGATGGAGGAAGGATAATCCAGTCAGCTGAGAAAGCTTTTTTATTTTTTTATTTTTCTGAGGTAGGGTGCTTTCCTGGCTGTGCCTTCTGGGTGCTGGGGTTAAAGGCGTGCACCACCATGCCTGGTGGGAAAGCATTTTGTAATAGAAAAGAATGGCAATAATAAGAGATTACTGGCATTCATAAGAGACTACTTCTATAAACTCTCTTGCTATATCAAAGTACTATCTAAGACATAACTTCTTATCTTGATTCATCTAGATAAGTCTAAAACAGGCTCCATCATTATATTATTGTCTGGCCTCCTTCTCTGCCTAATATACTGATATCTAACAATGGGAGAGAGACAAGAGGAAATTTTCCAGTATGCATTGGGAAGTTTTAAAATATGATGATTCCCTGTGAGATGGACTAAGGGGTAGTGTTAAAACACCATCTTTGGTACACTAAGTTGCCTGTCTATAAATATCTCGGATTTACCATGTTACAGAATGTATTCCCTTTTAAATATAATTTTAGTTTTCTTTTAATGTTCTGAGTATGTTTGTATCGGAATATTTATCTTCCTTAATTTCCTTTTTAAAGCATAATCTTGGTGTGATGGTTAACCTTCATTTTTAAAAAACTGGATTTGTAATCTCCCAGGACACACACCTCTTAGGCAAGTCCATAAGAGTATTTACAGAGAAGTTTGTGTGAACAAAGAAACTTAACCCTGAATGCATTGTGCAGCACCACCTTGTATGCTGCAGTCCTGCCTGAAGAAATAGGAGTGGCGCTTTCTTTCTGTTTCCTATGAGCGTGACCATCCACCTCATGCCCCTGCACTCAATTTCCTCACAATGCTGGATTGTACAGTTAACCAGTAAGTCAAAATAAACCCTCATTCCACAGAATTAGCAGAGAAAATTACTATATTTTAAAGAAATAAAACTCACTTAAAATCTTTTTTTTTTTTTAAGCAAAATTGTAGCACTCTTGTTCAGCATAAAGTTCTCTACATGAAATTCCCTTCAAATGCTGTTTTCTTTTCCTTCACTATCATTCAGATCACAAGAAATAGCAAAGCTGGTTTGCTGTCTTGATAAGAGCAAAACAAAATATATGGATGGTGTGTATTACAGTTGTGATTAGTTAAAGGTATGAAAAATAATTAGTTATCCAAGTTACAATAAAATATATAAATACAAGTTTTATCTTTTCCTTTATACTTTCTAACTGATGTACCATTTTACTTCAATGTCTATCTAATGAGGCAGAATTAATAAGATGTGATTAACTGACCACTCAAAATTGACCTCTAAAATGATGAACCAAGTAACAACAAATACTGGGAATGTTTCTTGTAATTTTGGTGCTTTCTGGAACCAAGTTTTAGCCTTCATAAATTTTATAAATAATAGCTCTCTGCTGACATACAGGACAGATGTCTCATCTCTTCCTAGAATCTCACCTTGAACTTTGGCCGCCTGCTGAGTTGCAACACACATTTATTCATATTCTACTTGACAAGTTCTTTTGTTGTTACAGAGGGAAAGAAAAGCTCTCCCACAATCCTGGTTCACGGACTTTGGTTCCACATATTTCATGTAACATGCACAAAAGAGTCAACAGCATGGCTTAAAAATTATGAGTTCATTATTGTTTACTTGAAAATCTCTGAGTTGACATCAGAAATTACAAGAGATGGCATCTGTTCGCCTTGTGATGTGGAAATCACTCTTTCATGTGAATCTACCAACAAAACCATGTTAACATATGACTCTTAATTTCTCATTCTTGATGCACATATGTAAATAGACATAATTCCAATTTATTGTGCTTTTGTGGTTTTTTTCTACCCCTTACTAGGTGCTGGAAGGTTCAATCGGATGATGTAAGACATTGTTACAGAAAATTAAGTTTATTAACAACCAGTGATTGAAGACCTTCTGCATTAGCATGGCACATCTTGAAATATTAAGAAGGTTTACCTGTAGTTCATCCAGAGGCGCATACCCCACAGAAATGCCACTCCTGGTTTACAAAGTTTCTGTACAAACTGACCATTTCTACATATATCAAACAGTCTATTCTCCCTTATACATCTTACTGATTTCTGCATTAAATGGCCCAGCACAACATTGCCCCTCTTATTCTGTGATGTAAACTTCAGAGCTATGAAAGAATAACAAAAAATTCATGTTCTCAGAGAGTTTTCACTTCAGAAGAATGAAGTGGATAATGCCCTCAGGAAGAACTCAGTATGTGCACTGACCTCTGATAATGTATGCTATGAGCATTGCTAACGTAGTACGAAAGTGATAGGAAATGTCCCTGGGATGGCAGAGTGCTAAATGGATTGAAATAATCCCTGGGATGGCAGCCTGTGAGTGCCCTAAATGGATTGATCAGATGCACAAGGATAATCTTCATTTGCAGTGGACACAACTTTTAGCCTGTTTTATATTTTATTCTCAAATAAATAATTGTATTTTTTATAATTTTATGATATCATTTTTATTTTAAATATTGTATTTACGTGATATCATTTCATTTTAAAGTATGGTATTTATTCATTGATTTTTATCATGATAATCATTGGACAACTTTGAGCACTTTATTGATAAGATCTGATTTAGAATTTGGTAAAGGTCCCTTTGTCAACTATGATCATAATCGAATGCAGAAAGTGACAGAAGTTGAGAGAAATTCAAATCCTTTGCAAAAATCTGAGGAAGTGTTGGGTTAATTGAAGACTAATTAGCTTATTACAATATTTGGGGGTTGGAAAGATCACTCAGCAGCTAAAGAAATTGTCTGTAAAGCCTAATGACTCTGATTCAATTCCTCAATACCCACAAAATGCTAGATACAAAAAAAAAAATGGTGCATATATCTGAAGTTCATTTGTAGTGGCTGATGGCCCTGGTGTGCCCACTCTCTCCTTTGTCTCTCTTCTCTCTATCTCTCTTTCCTTAAAGATAAGTAAAAAAAATTAAAAACAATATTGTGTGTCTTTTTTTCTGATACTTATTATTAAATTATATGTCCCCTTTCTTCAAATTCCAATGAAGGTATAGAAAGATGTCTCTCCTCTTGTCTTCCAGGCGGGTGCTCAAAGGTTTACTGGGCTCCATTATTTCTTTGTTTATAGCATTTACAACATTGTCTAATACTAATGTGTGAGTTGTTTATTATTATAATTAGAGAATCAGCTCCACAAAACATTATTTTTAAAAGACTTTACCTTATCTTAAAACTATATATATAACTAGAAGATTACGGTGGTATGCACCTGCATTCTCAAATTTAACTTGGAAGGCTGAGGGAGAAGAACATTTGGAACCCAGTAGTTAGAGGCCAGGATAGGCAACAGGCAAAATAGCAAGACTCTGCCTCTGCAGACAAAACAAAACAAACACAGAGATACTGATAAACAAGTTCTGTATGCAGATGTGTGCACTAAGGTTTTCATATGTCACTGTCAAATGAATGAACACCTCTTAAGTATAGAATGAAAAATATTCAAAGTCACTGTTACTTGCTGAGATAAAGATTATATATATATATATATATATATATATATATATATATATATATATATATATATATATATATACCCTCAGAAAGCGTTGTTCATCTCATTCTCAGAAATTTCGGACATGTTATAACGAGGATGGGAAGTCCATCGTCTTTCCATGGATTTCAGTGTCCCTCCTTTAGGTCCCAATAAAAATGTAACTCTACAGGAAAGGAAATTTGTCACTTTGTGACAATTCTCAGGGAGTCTCTACTCGGCGTTCCCCATGTGTATGCGGAAGAAGCAGAATGCACTGGGCCGGCTCTTAAGGAATCTCTGTAGGTTTCCACATGGAGAAGCTAGTTTAGCTACCTGACAGTGGTTGTTTTTTTATGTTTTGTTTTTTGTTTTACTTTACATTCATCCTAATATCAGAATCATTATGAGTTTAAATTAGAGCAAACAACAGCCCTATACTATGGCCTAGTATTCTCCGGGGACAACTGTGTCACTTGGTGAAGATTTAGAATGATCTGAGTTACACTTGGGGAAGTCGGATTTGTGGAAGAATCATATTTAAAAAGATACAATAGGGCTGGAGAGATGGCTTCACAGGTACTTACCTGTGAAGCCTAAGGACCCGTGTTTGACTCTCTAGATCCCACGTAAGCCAGATGCACAAGGTGATGCATGTGCAAGGTTGCACATGCACACTAGGTGGCCTATGCATCTGGAGTTTGATTGCAGGGGCTGGAGACCTGGGTACACCAATTCTCTCTCTCTCTCTCTCTCTCATTTAAAAAAAAAAAAAAAAATGCTAGATAAAGAAGTGCTATTAAGCACTGCCTCTGTCACTGTCAACCCTCCATGTATTTCAAGGACATCCCTGACAGCAAACATCTGACAATGTGTGGGAGGTAAAACTTTGGAAGGTGCGTTGATAAATATCTGATAAAAAAAAAAAAAGTGTAGTCAGGATGGGGAAATGAACATACTGAATTTAACAGATTAAAACCATTGAGGATAAATACAGCGCCGTGTATTTAGTGCTATTTTTCTAGTCCTAGCTGCTAAAATATAACGATGAAAGAAAGAGCGACTTGTAAGGAAAATATTTAGGATGATAGCGAGTCTACCCTGATTAGTAGCCAACACCGTGCCTAGGCTGCCAAGCACGCTAAGTTGACCTAAGGCAAAATCACAGAAATGCAATGCCATGAAGGGAAACAATATGCACCTTTACCAGATGCTTAAAGAGATTGCATGTGGAGGATTGTAAATCGCAAGGAGTTGCCAACCTGAAATATACCCAGAGGGGACAATTAGAATGAAGGACAAACTCAAAACAAAGTGACCTGGGAAGTAGTGAAAGAAACCAGGTATGGTAGCTTGAATGTTATAGTTTAAATGTTTGCCCCCATAGACTCAGGCTTGAATACTGAGTCTCCTGTAGCCAAAGCCCTGCTGGGAAAAAAAAGAAAAAAATATATATATATATATATATGTCATGGGGACAAATTTTGGAGTCCATCCCTAACGTGTGTGGAGAGCAGTTGGCGCTCTGGTGAGTGTGTGATGCTGGGTGTTGATCATCTCTCTGCTTGGCCTGTGAAAATGAGCCAGCATTCTGCCACTGATGATATTCCCCAGGGATTGATAAGCTTTGAATAAACCCTTTACTCCCGGGTGGCATGTTTGTCCCAACAACATGATTCTGACAGCAGTACCAGGCATGTCCAGCACAGAGGAGGGAAAGGGAGCAGCTACACCATGAGGCATGTGTGGAAGAGCATCATGAGACTTCTGTAAAAGTTCACGACATGTCTAGAAGGGTTCTAGAATATTCTGTAATAATCATCAGAGTATAAACTGAAATAGGTGTGTTGAAAAAATATCAAGTGATTTTGGAAAAATGACTGTAAATATGCTAAAACATTGGTGACTTTAATTAAGGAGATATAACTGAACTGGAGTTAGGAAATGGATGTAGTTTGTTTCTTTTTCTTTTCTTCTTCTTCTTCTTTTTGTTTGTTTGGCAGGGTTCTATTTGCCTTCTGGTTGTTAGGATAACGCTCACGAACAAAAGTACCTGAGGGGAAAAAACATTTGTTTAGGTTCACCGTCTCAAGGGGGTGGGGGCTGCAGGATGGCAGGAGAAAAGATGGCATGAACAGTGGCTCAGCACTGCCACCTCTTCCACTTCTGCCACAGGCAGTTGGAAAATAGCATCAGGACACTGAGCTGAATGAACTCCAGCAAGGGGGAGGCAGCCATACCATCACTAAGCCCTCCCACCAGCAACACACCTGTTCCAGCAAAGCTCTACCTCCCCAATTGCGACCAGCTGAGGAGCAAGCATTCAGAACACATGTGGTTATGGGGGACATATGGTTCAAACCATCACATGGGGTTTCACCTTTACCCACATAGCTGAGGGGTGGAGGGACAAAACTCTTGGAGAATGGGTTATATGTAGGCTTTACTCTATTGTTTCCTCTAATAAAACTATAATGTTTTATGCCTTCATTATTTTGTTATAACAAAATCTGTCTCTCATCCACAATTGGGATACATTTAGCTAATGCATAAAATATTAATAATAAAGAGAGTGTTAATGGTAAGATTTATTCATCACTGTAATTTACAATATATTTTTTTAAATAAACTGATGAGACACCAAAAGTTTAGTGAGTCAACTTTCTGGCTAAATTCATCTTTCCCACACATCCCCCTCTAACTATACAACTTGTCTCTGTACAGGTTCAGGGCTAATTTATTTTTCTTATTATTTGTGGGTATCAATACATGTTCTCCAACCAAGAACAAGAAGAGTAGACACCTACATGATATGTACAATATATTAGATACTGTAGTTAGGCCCTCCTATTCACAAGCTTAACCTCCAGTGGACAATACCTCTCTAAACAAAAGTCAACTTCTTTTAATGCAGATAGTATTACTATTAATGTTATTGTAATATAGAAAGCAGTAAGAGTGGGTTCAAGTGTCTAAAAATTGTGGCAGTAAGTTGAGGCCTGAACTGGCCTCTCCTTAAAGCCATCGAATATCACTGACAATCTTTGCACTGTCCAGTGTCTGGATCAGTTAAATCAGGAAACTGAGCTCTGATAATGAGTCATCTGTTTTATAGTGTATGGCTATCCCTGGCTTCCAACTGCTTATGCCCTTCAACTAGTTTTATAGCATCTACAAAAATGTGTTGGGTTGTTTGTTAAAAGGGTACCTGGATATTTACACACCGGTAAAACTCGACTGTGATCACGTTTCTGCAAAGAGAAAACATTGCACTTGGAAACTGGCTGGTGTTCAGACAACAAGACGAGTCAGTGGGATTACCTGCTTCCATTTCCGTGGCTCTCAATCGCCAAGGTTAACGTGAGGATGAGCACTACTCAAGGAGACTTCTTCAGGGACGAATGTCCTGGCTTGGCTCCAGGTATCATGCAAGCCATGCCCAGGCAATTCTGGCAGTGAATCTCTACATTGACCTGCAATTCTTCTGCGGTTACTACCATGGTGTTCTGCCATCAGAGGCTGCCAAGTTAATTACAGCTCACCAAAATGCAAGAACTTTACAAATACCCACCAGGCTCTGAATTGAATTATTATTTGTGGTCTAGGAATGTCAAGGGCCTCTGAAATCTCCTATTGGCAAGGCAACCCTCTCTCTCTCTCTTCCTTCTAAGAGAAACCCACAGAGACTCTTCAAAACTGCAAAGCTAAGATATTTGAAAAAGTTCTTCCACTGACTTCTGAGTTCAGCCACATCTCAGTAGTGTCCTAGAGATGCTCCTTGTGCCCATGAACTTGATTTGGAAATGATTAAGAGTGAGGAGGGAGACCACAGTGGCTTATGCCAAGTTAAAAAGTTCACCACGTGGAATAAAGATTTGATTAAGACCGTAGAGTTTGGATATGGAACTGTCACATTAAAAGGAGTTTGTTTGATACTTCCAGAGTGATAGACCTTTTGAAAGGCTTCCTTCTAGAACAGGAGATGAGAGGCATCCCAAGCAAATTGTACAGTGACACGTCTGAATAATTCGTGAGAGGATTCACTGACTCCTAACCCGCAAAGTCAATGTGGCAGCAGAGATGAGGCATTCTTTTATCCCAATCTTTCAAATCAAATCATCACAGGGAATTTCCTGGAATAGCCAAACAAAACTGCAGTGTATTTTAAAAAAAAAAAAAAAAGACACACAGAGAGAGAGAGACTGTAGCAAGACTACCGAAATATGAAGGAAGCCATTTATATTCCATGAATCACTGGTCACATGTGTTCATCCAGGAAGGATGGAAGGCCCAGCCTTAATGGAGCCATCATTGATTTGGCACAGAAGCACTGTGAATTGTTTTATTTGATTTGTGGATGTATGAAAAACTAAGCCATATAGACAGATGGCTTGGGTGCTTTGAAAATTTGGTATGTATAAAATAAAATCCCTTTAAGTTACAAATATTTTCCACTTAGGTTGCCACCCATTCCTTACTCCTGAAGGATCAACGTTAGACATGTTTGATGTCATTTCCAGTTTCCTGTGAAGGGTATGTGTGTGGGGGCAATGGAAGAGTCACAGAGGACAATTTCATACACTCATACTCCACAGTGCTTTTCTTTTCTTTTTTTTCTTTTTTCTTTTTTCTTTCTTTCTTTCTTTCTTTCTTTCTTTCTTTCTTTCTTTCTTTCTTTCTTTTCTTTCTTTTTTTTTTTGGAGAGAGACACATAGAGAGACAGAGAGAGAAAGAGAGGAAGACAGATAGAGATGGGCACTCCAGCAGCCTCTCAGCCTTTGCAAACAAACTCTAGATGCTTGCACCCCCTTGTGGGAAAGTGTGGCATTGCACCCTTGAGTCACTTTGCATCCAGCTAATCGTGGGACCTGGAGATTGGAACCGGCTTTCTTAGCCTTAGTGGGCAGGCACCTTAACCGCTAAGCCATCTCTCCAGCCCCACACTGCTCTTTCTTAACAACCCCATCCGTCATAAGACTTCGCTGTTTCTATTTTGAAAAGGGGCTTTTGGAGATGGTCGTGATCCATAGAAATCATGCAGAGTCTATGCAAAATGAAGTGGACATGTTGAAAAAGAATGTGGAAATAATACTACAGAGACAGAGCTGGGATGGAGAAATGAAAACACTTCACTGATACTAGGGAGAAGTTCACCACTTCTCAGTCACTGGAAGAAGAAACATTATTGGTTAAAAAATCAGTTGTTCTTTGTTAGTTTTATGTCTGTTCTCCTTCACATAGGCATGTCACGAACATCGGATAATTCATCTCCTTTTGTATTGACTTTGTGTGTGTGTGTGTGTGTGTGTGTGTGTGTGTATAAAATCTACCCATCATCTATGTGTAGCTATGGTGGTTTGAATCAGATGGTCCTCATAAAATCATGTGTTTTAAGTGTTTGGTCTCCAATACAGTGGCAACTTGAGAGACAGATCCTTGCTGGAGTTGGTGTGCTAGGGGCAGGCTTAAGATTTTTTTTGTTTTGTTTTGTTTTCATATTTTATTTGTTTATTTATCTATCTGAAAGAGGGAAAGAGGCAGAAAGAGAGATTGAGGGAGAGAATGGGTGCACCAGGGCATCTAACCACTGCAAAGCATGCACCATCTTATGCATCTGGCTTACATGGATCCTGGAGAATTGAACCGGGGTCCTTTGGCTTTGCAGGCAAACCCCTTAACCACTAAGCCATTTCTCCAGGTGTTTTCGACACCTTCCCTTTGCCAGAGCTCAGTTTGGCTCACTCCTTTGCTGCTGTTTATTATGTGGTGCCACAGGGAATGATGCCAGACTCTCCTCCCCAATTATCTTTCTCTTCGATCATGAAACTTCCCCTGGAGACTGTAAGCCACATAAACCCTTACTTTCTGTCGGCTGCTTGTGGTCAGGTGTTTTGTCTCAGTAATGTGAAGGCAACTCGAGCAATCAGACACAACATGCTTGTTACTGTGCCTCACTGTGGAAGGGCCAATTTGGGCGACTCACAAATGCATTACTTAGTATTCTTTCCAGTAGAACACACGGCCACCCTCCCTTGGCACCTATCATAGATACAGAGCTGTGAACTAGAGTTTCCACAATGTACAACTGAAATTTCAAACTGAATCCTCTCGGCCAGGCATGGCGGCACACACCCAGAATCCCAGCACTTGAGATGGAAGGAAGGAGGTTCAAGAATTCGAGGTGACTCTCAGTTCCATGGAATGTTCAAGCCTGGCTAGCCTGAGTACCTGTGAGCCTGCTTCAAACAAACAAATTTTGTTCCTTTATTCAAGATGATGTATCTTTTCACCGATATTTTCTCATCTTTTCCCCCTCTCTTTTGTCAGACAGCTTTGCTTAGAACAGAATATCTCACGCAAGAAAAGGGAAATTTGTTGGGCATGGTGGCACACACCTTTAACCCCAGCAATTGGGGGTGGGGCAGAGGCAGGAGGATAGCCATTAGTTCTAGGCCACCCTGAAACTATATAGTGAATTCTAGGTCCACCTGGGCTACAGCAAAACTCTGCCTCAAAAAAAGAAAGAAGGAAGGAAGGAAGGAAGGAAGGAAGGAGGAAGGGAGGGAGGGAGGGAGGAAGGAAGGAAGGAAGGAAGGAAGGAAAGAAAGAAAGAAGGAAAGGAGAGAGGGAGGGAGGGAGGGAGGGAGGGAAGGGAAGGAAAGAAGAGGGAAGAAAGGAAGGAAATGAAGGAAGGGAGGAAGGGAGGGAGGGAGGAAAAGAAAAGAAAAAATTGGCTTGGATTTTTGGAAGTTCAAGTTTAAGATCAGGTGTTCCCTTTGTTTGGACTTCTGGTGGGGTTAGGGTGGTGGCAATGAACTTGTGTTGATGTGACCTCTCACATCTAGATTCACAAAGAGAGAGTGATACCCACAATCCTTTATTGAGGGCATACCTCCAATAACCTAAAGGTTTCCCCACAAGACCCCACCTCCCAGAGGTTTCATCACTTTTCAATAACACCATCCTGCAGTCCATGCCTTGAGGAGAATTTCATCAAACCCTGACACCCTCCAGCCACCCTAGCCTCTGGTAATATTCCACTCTCTACTGTTAGGAGCTCAATTTCTTTTAAGCTTCAACCTCAATTTGTGATAGAGCAGCATTTCTATATATGATGCCCTTGAAGTTCCTTCATGTGGTCAAAAAGAGAACTTAATTTTTTGTGAATATCTAATATTTCCTCGTGTATGTAGGCCACATTTTCTTTAACTGCTCATCCACAGTAGGGAGGGCAACTCCATAGATTGGTTATTGGAAATAGTCATGCAATGTGGTAGTTTGAATATATGTCCCCCAATATATTCAATGTTTTATTACTTTATAGTTTGCATCTGCAATGACCTTGCTAGAGGCAAGGTCACTGGGGGCCAGTCTTAAGGTGTGGTGATGGTTTGAGATTCCATTGTAAAGATATGCAAATGTGCCTAGCAGGAGTTCCTGAAGTGTGCTGTGTGACGTTTTGGCTGTAGTTTTGCTCTGTGTGCTGTGGTGGCGGGTTGGCTTTCTCTCTCTCTGTTTGGCCCTGTGGAGAGCAGGCCGTTTCTCCTGCCTTTATGGAACTTCCCCTGGATCTGTAAGCTTCAATAAATAATATCCCTTCCTCCATAACTGTGCCTGGTCTGGAAGTTCATCTCAGTGAACCTGAAGCTGTCTGCAACAGTAAAGTGGTACCAAGGAGTGTGGGGTGAGATGAACCTGACCGTGTGGATATTCGTCTTTTGGAACCTTTGTTTTGGAGGAATGGGCATGGACTTGGTGCTTGCAACTGAAGATGCCTTCTGGAGTGGTAAGCCAAGTTTTATGGACTATTCTGATGAGAGTTTGAGAATGCTAAGTGCAGACAGTATTGAACTTCGAGGCTTGGCTTATGAGCTTTCTAAGGGGAAGAAAAGACTGCAGAGGACTTTGTTGGAACTGGGCTACTGGCATAAGGGATGGCTACGTTCCGCTATCCAGGCCTAGAAAGTTTGATCAAGGTTAAATTTGTAATGGACTGATGTGCTTGGCTAAAGGTATCGGACTGAGATTTTAAGATTTTAAGTTGTAAAATCTGAAGCAAGATAAAATTAGAGGCATTGAGGCTGGTTTAGGTGCTATTGTCAACACATTAGCAATCTTAAGGAAGGTGGAAGGAAGGTGGCCCGACTGCATTTACATTAAAACAATGGAGAGGATGCCTGAGGAAAGACTGTTAAAAATGCAAATTCTTGGAAAGAGCTGACTGGAGAAGGAACCTGCTGTTCAAGGCTGTGGTTTATTTCATCCCTGGATTAAGAATATGGCTGTGTCCTGCACACCTGGTATTAGTTTTGGAAGCATGAAAAATGCATGGAGTGGTCATGAGTTGCACACGGTTCCAGGAGCCACTGCTGGGATGCAGCATGAAGGCAGGGCATGAAGTTCCTGAGTAATAGGGTGGAAGAGCCTTTTGGAAGATGGACCGTGGTTTGCATGGAGACCTGAAGATGTTTTGGATATACCAGGACTGTGCAAAAGGGCTACCATGGAGTGCAGTGTTGGCATGGGATGAAAGTTTTCCCTGGCGACTCTGCCCAGCTGGAGGGGCGGAATTGGAAAACCTGAAGACTGTTAGTCTCTGGTTATATTGAACTTGAACTGCAGAAGTTTGATGACTGCTGATGGTGGTTGAGTTTGCATTGTTTTAGTTTCTCCTTGCTATGCCTTATACCAGTTAAAAATGTTTACTCTGTGCCTTTACATGTTGAAAGTATTTAACTTGTTTGATTTTACAGGACTCACTATCTTAAGTTGATCAAGACTGTGAGAACCTTTGAAATTGGACTGAGTACAATTTACAATGTGTGATAGTTATAAATCTATTGGGGGCCAGGAGCTAAATATATTGGGGGCCAGGGGCGGAATGTGGTAGTTTGAATATATGTCCCCCAATATATTCAATGTTTTATTACTTTATAGTTTGCATCTGCAATGACCTTGCTAGAGGCAAGGTCACTGGGGGCCAGTCTTAAGGTGTGGTGATGGTTTGAGATTCCATTGTAAAGATATGCAAATGTGCCTAGCAGGAGTTCCTGAAGTGTGCTGTGTGACCTTTTGGCTGTAGTTTTGCTCTGTGTGCTGTGGTGGCGGGTTGGCTTTCTCTCTCTCTGTTTGGCCCTGTGGAGAGCAGGCCGTTTCTCCTGCCTTTATGGAACTTCCCCTGGATCTGTAAGCTTTAATAAATAATATCCCTTCCTCCATAACTGTGCCTGGTCTGGAAGTTCATCTCAGTGAACCTGAAGCTGTCTGCAACATGCAATAACATGGGAAGAGAGATGGCTAGACTCCTGTGGAGAGGGTTACACAGTAATGAGATTGCTGGATCCTGTGGTAGTCTGGTTCTAGCTTTGCTTTTGAGAACCCTCCATAACAATTTTTGTGATGGACATACAACTTTACATTGTAATGGGCAACGTTTGAGAGTTCTTCTCTTTCTGTACCGTTGCCAGTACTTTTAATGCATGCATGTGTGTGTGTGTGTGTGTGTGTGTGTGTGTGTGTGTGTGTATGCAATTTATTTATTTGATATTTTGGATAGTCACCATTCTAACTAGATGAGATGATATCTCCTTGAGTGTTCATTTTTATCTCAATTATGATTAGTGACGTAAAACCATTTTCCTTCTATGTCTCTATCAATTTCTCTTCTTAATTGGAAGATCTCTATTGTTGCTTTGCAAAGATTGAAGTTAGAGTATATTGTTTATTTATTTATCTGTTGGTTCATTTTATTTATTTATGATACTGAGCTATCTGTATTGCTTATATGTTTTGGGTGTTAATCTTTGGAGAAGAAGAGTGTGAAAATATTTTCTTCCATTCTTTCTCATTGTCTGTTTCCTCTGTTGCTTTCCTTTGCTATTCAAAGGCATTCTTTTTTCAATTTACTATGTTCTTGGATGGAGAGATGGCTTAGTGGTTAAGGTGTTTGCCTGTGATGCCTATGGACTCAGAGGTTCAATTCCCCAGTACCCACATAAGCCAGATGTACAAGGTCTTGCATGTGTCTGTATTTCATTTGTAGTAGCTGAAAGCCTTATGGGCCCATTCTCTCTGTCACTCTCTCTCTCTCTCTCCCTCTCACTCTCTCTCTCTCTCTTAAATAAGTAAATAAATAATAATAAATAAAATAGACATGCACTCTATTCTTATCAATTTTTACTTTTGTGGTCTATATGTTTGAAGTCATGTTAAGATGTTTCCCAGACCAATGTCCTGAAATACGCTATAGTCATTTGAACTTAAGACATCACAAGTGATAAACATCAAATATTTTCCTCCCAAACAACTCATCTTACAGGGTTTTCATTCTAGTAAATCCTGACACTATAATCCAAAACTGTGTTTGAATCTCCTCCACTGTATTCACCATCTCACATACCACATCTGGATCACCACATCACCTTCTGTCTCTTCTTCAAAAATCTCCTAAGTTTCATTTCTGGGCTGGGGAGATGGAGCAGTTAACAAATCTTGCTTGCAAAGCCTTTAGGCCTGGGTTGGTCCAGGGTTCAATTCCCCACTACCAACATAAAGACAGATGCATAAAGTGACCCATTGCATCTGGAATTCGTTTGCAGTGGCAAGAGGCTCTGGCACATGCATTCTCTCTCTCTCTCTCTCTCTCTCTCTCTCTCTCTCTCTCTCTCTCTCTCTCTCCCTCTCCCTCTCCCTCTCCCTCTCCCTCTCCCTCTCCCTTTCATAAAGAAATAAACATTTAGACAAATGTACCTTCTGGATCCCACTCTTTTCCTGTGATCTTGGCTTGGGATCTGCCAGTTCTCACCTAATCCTGTGTCATCCTCCTCCTGTAAAGGTTGTGATCTCATAGTTACTCATCACAGTAGCTGAAAGTTTCTATTAAAAGTAAAGTTTGAGTCTCTTACTTTCTCCTGTGATACTTTCTAATTATCCTTTGCTCCAGATGTAAAACACATCCTTCCAAAAGTCTCCCAAGTACTATGCAATGTGGGACTTTAAATTTTTTTTATTTTATTTTCTTATGTTTTTAGAGAGAACAAGAGACAGAGAGAGAGAGAGAGAGAGACAGACAGACAGACAGACAGACAGACAGACAGACAGAGAAAATTGGCACTCCAGGGCCTCAGACACTGAATTGCACTCCTGATGCTTGAGCACCTAGTAGGCATGTGTGACCATGCACTTGTCTCACCTTTGTGCATTTGGCTGTCTTGGGATCTGGAGCAAGATCAAACATGGGTCCTTAGGCTTTGCAGGCAAGAGCCTTAACCACTAAGTCATCTCTCCAGCCCCAATGTGGAACTTTTGATAGCATATAGCAGCCTCCCTCCTGTAATGGTCTCTGCCCTTCTTCCAGTGAAACAGATTTCTCTCTCAGGACCTTTGCCCCTGCGCTTCCTGCTGACCACGAATTCTCCAGATTTGTAGACGGTTTGCTTCTAACTTCCTTTGGATGTAGTCAACCTATGACTCTTTATAAAGTTTCATTGCCTCCCTTTCAATTTCTTCTTCCTTTCCCCACTAGAATATGAATGTCTAGAGGTAGGAAATGGAGTCTACTTTTGTCCACTTTGGAATTCTAAATGTTCCCAAGAGCTTTTTGCATATAGAAGGCATTAACTAAGAATGCTAATTGAATGTGAATAAAATCACTTTGAGTATGAAGTTTATTCACTAATCAATAAACTGAAAGCAATAACATTTTCTCAAATAATAATTAATAGCAAGTAGATTTCCTTGTACTCATTTAGAATAAATGGGACATTTTTTTCCTTCAGTGTCGAGAGGAGATCCATGGCAAGGAAATGTTGTAGCTAGCTCATTTACTTGTCAAATAAATTTTTATGAGAGATGGCCAGCAATGGCCCTATGACCAGATCATACAAAGCCCTCTAAAGTAAAAGTATGTGTAACAAGAAACTTTTAAAGCCTGTATTCTGAAGAGATAACACTCTACACTATTCCTAGGTGTCTTCAATCAGTGTAATAGTTCATATCATTTTTTTAAATCTCAGAATCTTTTCCTAAAATATTTCCTTCTACCTGTTTCTATACCATAAAACAATGTTCCTAGTTTTATGTATTTTTAATTTATTTTTTATTGTTAGTCAGTGTAGATATTATTCATTCTGGCTTTTCCATATACAATTTGTTTTAGTTGATTCTTGCTCGTGCTCCTATCCCCGCTTCCTACCCCCACTACCAGCTCCTCTGTTTATACTCCATTCCGGTCACCATTCTGTAGGTTTACCCACATTTACCCTTCCACTTACATGTTCTCTCAGACATGCAGGTCTTAGTTTTATTTATTTTTATATCTCTTGGAAGTTTTTTTTGTGCATGTTTTTCATGTTGGGGTGGATATTCCAACTGTTTCTTTAAAATCCTGATAGATTTGATTAAAATTCATCTATATTTAAATAATAATTAGGCTTCTTGAAAAAATTATTATTTAAAAACATCAGGTGTCAAGGTTTTTAAATAATACAATACTGATTCTTGATTCATCAGTTTGATTGGAGCTTCTCACATTTTGTGGAGTGAACGTTTATGCTTGCTTTTAATAAATCTATACTAAAAAATGTTATGTGATATAAAAATGTGTCCTTACAAAGTCAACGATTATTTCTATCTCTACTGTAATACATATCAGTGCAGGTTCCAAGAAACTACAGAATTTACATTAAGATCTTCCCAGATATATTTCATAAATTACTATCTTAAAATTGAGAGAAGGAAAAGGAGGCCCATGGGCCATGTGCTGTGGATACAAACACAGGTGAAACCAGCTCCATAGTCTGAAATTTAGCACAAGACTCTCCATGGTTTCATCAGTAAGAAACAAAGCCGAATGGGCTTCTACTGCTTGGAAATAGCTGTTCTTTTTGTGAAAAGAAAAGAAGGTGGGGAGAATATGACACTGAAATAAAGTGTTACATTTTGAGCATGGACTATAAATAAAATTAGTGGTTACATTCCTGGGATTGATAACCATTGCTCAACTTAACTGTACCATATAGGTCCCATAAAGAGTTTGAATTTAAAAATTGACCCATGCAAATATTCATTCTTGAAAAGAAATGAATGCTAATAGCTGTTCCTTGAAACTCTGAAAAGCCTAATGGGATTTTGTATTTCTAGAGATTTAAGAAATTCGAAGGATATATTGTGCAGTGCCTTCATGTAAGACACACTCGAAGATTTGTGTTCTTGGAAGAGCCTTGCTGTTAGCACTACTAAAGCATTCCCCTGGATTTTGCTACATGATTAAAATATGGTTTATTACAATCAATTATATTGCAAGACACCAAAGCTGGTCTCGAAGGATGAGTTTGTGAAATACACCCTCCTGTCTATAGATCCTCCACAATTAACAATTCCTCCTGAGAATCACCGGGTTACCCCGTGAACACAGCCCGGGATGGATCAGTCACTGTGAGGAAACTAAATGTGCTGTTGCCTTCCATGGTATAAATGTTCATTTGTCTTCTATGCAGTTGTGGATAATCCAAAATATGAGATATTTTCCCCATGATACTTTGCTTACAGTAGCATTCAACTGAAAATTCACTACCAATTAAAAATTGTTCAAAGGGTGGTAACCCTAAGTGAGTTAAATGCATCTCCACATAAAACACATATTTAAAATATGTGAAAGAAATATTATTAATTTCAAAATAGTCCCTCAAAATATCATTTGGTCTCACAAAGCTTTTCTTATTTCCTCAAAACTTATGTAGATTTCAGTCCCTAAGTACCAACACTCATTTTCCATTTTTTTAAAAATATATATATTTTTTAATTTGTTTGAGAGAGAGAGAAAGAGGGAGAGAATGGGCATGCCAGGGCATCCAGCCACTGCAAACAAACTCCAGATGCACGCACCCCTTGTGCATCTGGCTTATGTGGGTCCTGGAGAATTGAACTGGGGTCCTTTGGCTTTGCAGGCAAACACCTTAACCGCTAGGCCCTCATTTTTCATTTTTTGAAAAATTTTTTCTTCTTAGTTTTATTTATAAGTTCAATGGACATATTGGATACTTTGCTGCAATTATATTTTCCCAAAGCTTATTCACTATCAAATGCATAAAGATGAGAATTTTGCAGGGGATACTAAATTGAAATTGTATTTTACACCGGTGAAGAATATTCCAAAATAATAATTTAAAACATTATTGGCTGTATTTATGATATACAGCACATTTATGAATATACATAGTAAAAGTTGATTGCATGAAAGCAACATAAAATGCCCTTTATCTAACAGCTACCTCACTTTGTGAAAAGATCACCAATAGCAAATTTTCAGCATATAAAATAGTATTGTTTTACTACTAGTCCTTATGTTGAACATCAGATCTGAACATTAATCCATTCTCCATATCTGTGATTTAAATGCCTTTCCAACTTTAATATTTTCATGGAAATGAAATCTCCTTAGACTTTCTCTTTTAATTACAAATTTCAGGAAACATGCACACACACCATCTCCACAGAGTAAACAGAAAAAAATGCTATTAAATATTTCATTAGATTACAAACTAATTTTCATGATCAGTACTTATTCCTATAACTAATGAAAGCATACTGTATCTCCAATTTTCTTATATGTTCAAAATATACATACGTATATTAACATGGAGAATTGATTAATTTTTGGTAATAAATTCTCCTGCATAAGATAACTTGTATATTTATTAAGCATTTCAAGATACTTTTGCAAAATATGGCTCTATAAAAACAATCTTATTTCAAATAAGCTATAGTCAATAAATATTGTCATTTTCTTTTTTAAAATTGATTATGGACATACATATTATGGCGACATCATGCATTGGTACAATCCTTTCCCTCATCCCTGACTCCATTCTGCTAGGGACCCTCCTCAATGGGGTTGCAGGTATTCGCCATGGAGTTGTGAGCTATGTGTACAGGGAACAGCAGTCAGTTGTTGGGGGAAGCAATGCCTCTGGGCTTGATATCCCAACCTGTGGCTCTGACAATCTTTCCACCACTTCAGTGATGAACACTTAGGAGCTTCTGGATCTCAGTTTTGTAAGTATTGAGTATCCTCAGGGTCTGTCTCCTTTAGTCTGGGGGTGATTATCAGGCTCATCATGGAAGTTTCATTCTTGCTCATCTTCCCAATTCCTCTGTGGTTTCAGCTGGGCCTTGGTGGACGTGTAAGCGGTAGTTTACCTTCTCAGGCTCTCACTACCTTCTGAAAAAGAAAAGCAGATTCTCAAAGGGAGACTGAAATATGCACAGGTTAAAAGAGATAAGCGTTATTAGTTTAGGGAGAATTTCATGGATGTAGCCCCCCTTTTAGCCAAGAATAGTGGAAGCTTGACAATGGAGACCACAGTTAGTGTCTGCAAAGGATTCTAGCCTAATTCCCACATCCAGATATGGGTTCCTTTCCACTGAGTGGATCTCTTAGCCAATCAGAAAGCTATTGGTTACTCTCACTAAGGCTGTGTGCCACTATTGCACTTGTATGTACATCATGTCAGGGTGTTTGCTTCCGAGTAGCTTAGACCCCTCGCTGGTCAGACTGTTGTTGGCCACTTTCCCCCAATAGCACATGCAGTGCTTTCCCGCACTAAAGGGGCTGACTGTCTGGAGACGGGCTCTCTTCTGGATTCTGGTCAGGTCTCTGTGTTCTGTGCCAGCAGCATACAGGCCAGAGCCAAGAAAAAAAAAAAAAAAAAGAATAGGCTTCATCCCACCCTTTCCAGGGATCTTCTTTTCAGGTGCTCCCCTCATACTCCTATTGAGGGTTATATCTTTTATATATCTCTATTTCTATATATATCTATATCTATACATCTTTTTAGGCTATCTTCAGGGATAAAAGCTTCTATGGTACCAGTTCATTTTGGGTTTAGTTTTGTGTTTTCCCTCCACCTTTCTCCACCCCCAAACCCTTTCAACCCTATAATTTGGGCCTTGAATTGATTATCACTTATGTCACCACCTCAAGCTAGTCCAAGTTATGAACTGCAGATAAGTGAGATCAAAGCTATTCTGTGAAGAATGATGCTAGAATTTTTATTGGAATTGCATTAAATCTGTATATTGCTTTTGGTAGAATTGCCATTTTCACAATATTAATTTTACCTATCCAGGAGCATGGGAGGTCTTTCCATCTTCTTAAATCCTCTCCAATTTCTATTTTGAGTGGTTTTTTTTTTTTCATTATATAGGTCTTTCTCATCCTTGGTTAGTATTATTCCAAGCTATTTAATTTTTTGTAGCTATTGAAAATGGAACAGCCTCTCTGATTTCTTTCTCTGTATATTTGTCCTTTACATATAGAAAGGCTACTGATTTTGTGTGTTGATTTTGTATCCTGCCACTTTGCTAAAAGAATTAATCCCTTTAGAAGCTTTGAGATGGATGTTTTTGGGTCACTTATATATAGGGTTATGTCTTCTGCAAATAGGGCCAGTTTGACCTTTTTCTTCCCAATTTCCCTTTTCTTTATTTCTCCCATATTATTGCTTGGGCTAAGATTTCTAGTGCTTTGTTGAAGAGAAGTGGTTATAGTGAGCACCCCTCTCTTCTTCCTATCTCAATGGGAACTCCTTGAGTCATTTCCCATTGAGTATTATTTGGAGTTTGGTGCTTTATATATAGCCTTCTTTTTTTTTTCTATTGCGATATATTCCATGCCTATTCTCCAGCATTTTTATCATGAAGAGATGTTGTATTTTGCCAAATTAGGAGCAGTTCCTGAATTCTCCAGGTAAACCTTGCCTTTTCTACATCCTAAATTGAGTTTATACATAAGAAAGGTTGGAGCTGGAGAGATGGCTTAGCAGGTAAGGCCCTGGCCTGTGAAGCCTAAAGACCCAGGTTCAATTCCCCAGTACCCAAATAAGCCAGATGCATAAGGTGGCACATGTGTTTAGAATTTATTTGCAGTGACTAGAGGACTTGATGCACCCATTCTTTCTCTCTCTCCCTCTCTCTCACAAATAAATAAAATGAAAAAGAAAGTTTGTTATATAGATAATCAAAAATTCGTTTATGTTGGTCTGTTATCTCATTAATTTACATCACTGAAGATATATCCAGACCAAATATAGAAAATTAATGTGCACAATTCCCAGTAGGACTTTTGAGAGACCCGTTTCTTAGCACATCCTTTCAAAAGTTCTTAAGTTTGCTTTTAATATGGCAAATGAGAATGTTCCAATATGTCAAGTGAACAATTTGTAACCGTATCTAAAAAAGGAACTTAAGTGGAGTTAAACATTACTAAATAGGTAGTTATATCATGATGCTAATCTTATAAGTTCCCAAACAAGTGCTTGAAGAACAATGTACAAATAATAAACTGAACTGTTAGTGAAAGAGCATAAGATAGCACTGATGGCAAATCAATATTCTAATACGGTGTAGAGTGTTGATAATCACTTCCAATTTTTAAAAGCTAATACAAAGTCTTAGTGGAATAATAAAGTTTTAATAGAAATATTGCATCAAAATTATGGGAACAAGTCATACACAGGTCATTCCCTTTAATCATGCTATATATGTCATTCTAACACTTAGTTTTATATAATGTTTTATATTGGAGATCATTGCATGTCAATGCAAAAAGAATTTGTTTCTCTTATTGTTTCATGACTATTTTGTAGTATATATTTCACTGAGTTGCTACTGATTCATAATCGTTAATCCAAAATTTGTTACACTGAATATGTGCATGCATATGCATTTAGCAGCATATGTGACATAGATGTTATTTATGACTCCTTGTAACTCAAAAATATGTAGGTATTTTTTTCTTCCTCTATAGATAAGGAAATTAAGACTCAATTAAATTATAGCACTTGTTCACACACATATTTTTAAACAAATTTATTTATTTATTCATTTATTTATTTATTTATTTATTTATTTATTTGGGAGAGAGTGTGTATAGATGTCTAGGGCTTCTTCCCACTGCAGATGGACTTCAGATGCATATATCATGGTGTGCATCTAGCTTTATGTGGGTACTGAGAAATCAAACATGGCCTTGCAGTGCTTTGCCAGCCTTTAACCACTGAGCAATCTCCCCAAACCCCACATATGTTTTTAATTAAGAGAAAATGTTATGTATGATCCCAATCTGTCCTTAACTGAAAAGAAGAAACAAACCCAAAACAAACCAAGAAAATGAAAGTACCACAGTCACTAAAATGTCATCAGTTGATATTCATGTGATATCTTAGATTTTGGGAAACTTAGTTTATTCATTTTATTTGCTAGAATGTGTGTGTGTGTGTGTGTGTGTGTGTGTGTGTGCATTGACATTTTTGTGACACACCATGTATGGGGAGGTCATAGGAGTTATCTGTGCTCCACCTTCTTGAGACAGGGACTCTGGCTGCTGTAAGTGAGTCTGGTCCAAAAGCTCTGCATCCCGTGATAGGTGTGCTGAGATCACAGGCACATGCACCATTTGTGTCTGGCTTTATGAGTGTGCTAGGCACCTGAAGCTAGACCAGCAGGATCTGAAAGCAAGTTCCTTTAACCAATGGGCAATCTCCACAGCCCCATTTTTTTCTTAACTAACTCACCAAAATTTCTGCATGTATTCAGCTTCATATGATTAACACGAGCCCAATTTAATGTTGGTACTCAAATATTAATGGAGCTCGATATGTGGGCATATGTAACATCAGAAATAATCCCTGGTAGTTTTCAGTGCATTACTATTTAGTGTTGGAAATACTCATGGTGGGGGAATAATTACTGGAAGCCCTGTCATTCTGAAGTATTCTAATCTCATTTCAAGTTCATGTGTTTTCTCCAGGGAAGAGGTTTCTCAATTCTATTTCTAGGATTTAAGGTTTTCAATAGTTTTCAAATGTATTTCTGAATATGATAGCTTTTGCTATTGAAACCTAATCTACATGAATAATTTAATTGTAGTAATTTACTCCTCTGGAACAGAGGAAAAATAATTTGATTAGTTTAGCCTTCATTCATTAAGTAGAAGCATTCACTTCCCTGGAAGAGCATCTGTTATATTTGGAAACATATATGGCTCTTTGCTTTGACAACTGCCAGAACTACTGCATTCAAAGGCTTGATGATCTACTACTGAATTTGAAAGGAAACCCACAGAAAAATTTACAAGCACACTACAGAAAAATGTCAAAATTTCCCAGAAGAGGTACATGTGACTGAATCATTTAAATGTGCTGTCATGACATGCTAGACACATGGAGCTTAATGCACACAAGTAAACTCATGAATGGAAATGAACTAACACTTCTTTAAAGATGCAAATTTAAAAGGAGACATCAAAATAATGAAATTTGCAATTTTTGTTTCCACTGAGAAAAAAAAGTCTTTACCAGTTGGAAAACAATAATGAAGAAAAGGTATTTGTTGTATAAATGGGAATTGTGAATTCACCCAAGATACTTCAGATACTATTTTAACCTTATGGAAACGCTACTATAATTAGTCATATTCATTTCACATAGTTAAATATTCATTAAATCAGAGCACATTGTTGAAGGAAAATGATTTTCAATAACATTGTGGAATTAGTATTTCTGTTTGGGTTTCTCCATAGTTTGAAATAATTTCTTTGTCTGAATATACATGGCAAAGAGAGTCACTGTCCACTGTGACAGGTGGTTAGACTTACACAGTTGAATACTTATAGAAACAATCAGGTTTAATTTTGGAAGCTATTTGAAAGACCTTTGTAAAGTACTAAGATAATAAGTTATAAACAAGGAATTAAAAAGCATAATTGCTATCTTTATAATTCCTATCATAAACAAATGGACATTTTCTGTGTATGAAATATAGTGTTAAGTTAAACTAGAATACTATCTATACTTATTTTTGTTTTGTTTCATTTTTCAAAGTAGGGTCTCTCTGGCCCAGCCTATCTTGGATTCACTATGTGGTCTCAAACTCACAGCAATATTCCTACCTCAGCCTCCCCAGTGCTGGGATCAAAGGCATGTGCTACTACATCCAGTCTACTATCTATAGTTATAACAATTGTTCATTATCATTTAACCATCCAAATAAATTTCAAATCTTTTTTTTTTTAAATTTGTGTGTATGATATGAATGTGGAAGTCAGATGACAGCTTGGGAGGTGTTCTGGCTTCATCTTTTTTGGGGGACAAGGTTTCTATCCTCTGCACATGAACAGCCAGACTATAAAGGAATGTCCGACTAGCTGATCCTGAGCCTGGGATTCTCCTGACTCCACCTCCCATGGTTACACACCCTGGGCTCACAGGTGTATGGACCACTTGTCAGTCAGCTTTACATGGTTCCTGGGTAAGTGAACCCAGGCAACAGGCTATATAAGCAAGCACCTCTAGCCAATGAGCCTCTCCTAAACTCCCATAAGGAATTTTCACACAGATATTTCTTTGCCACGAACCCACGTATATTTTCCTAGCATAGATATCTAGAAGCAATTTTCATGGAGAATTGTGGGAAACATTTGCAAGGACATGGGAGTACTGGGTAAGGTGAGTGGAGTCAGCTTGTAGCCCCCAGTGTCTTGTGATCTACCCTCTTGGACAATCTAAAGTTCTGCTTCTGCTTTTGACTTACTTTGTAACACATAATGCTTCTCTGGAAATCTACAGTGAGGTCAACTGAAGTCCATTTGGCCACTCAATGCCCACATTTCCTTAAGTACTTCAAATGTATTTGGTGTTTGTGTGTGTGTGTGTGTGTGTGTGTGTGTGTGTGTGTGCAGAGGAGTGACTCTAGCGCCTCATGGTATGTAAATGGAATAGGCTACCAGTGAGCTATAACACCAGCACTTAATGTGGGAGACTGTATCTCACTGAGTTTTATAGCCCAGTGTGACTTCAAACTTAGGATACTCCTGCCTCCATTTCCCCCGTACCAACAAAGTAGGTGTGAACCATCACACCTGATGACATTTGTTTTCCCCAGGATCTATACTTACATGTCTCCCAAAGCTCCCAAACCTTCATATAAATGAGAAATTAAACCTCTAAAGATGACTTAACAATCATATTGCAGATGAAGTCATCCATTGAGCATTCAATACAACTACATCACACATGGAATAGTGAACATATGAAGGACTGGGATACATAAATACACATTCACCATGAATTCCATACCCAATGTTCTTCATTGCTAGATTAAATGAAACATTTGTTCTTGGAGTTTATATTGATTGTCAACTTGACAAGACCTAGAATCACCTACGAGGGATTATGCAGGTTTGGTTAGCACATTCGTGAGTCCTGCACTGTATAAAAAGGATGGAGGTGGCTGGGCAGAAGCATTCACACCTCTAGTTCCTCATTGGGCTGAATGTGACTAGCTGCCTCCAGCTCCTGTGCTCAGCCTTTGCTGCCATGATGGATTGCAACCTGAAACTGTATGTCGAAATGCATCTGAAACTGTATGAGGACGTACATTCTTCTTCCCTTAAAATGAGTTTTGTCTGGTACTTTGTCTCAGCAATGACTTATGTTGTTAGTCATAGTATGCAATAAAAAACCATGAGAAAAATGCAGCCCTGTTATTAAAGAATTGTGGGTCAAATCATACACACATGAGTGGGTTTACATGAACAGAGCAGTAAGGTGTGCTGAGGGAATGTAGACTTAGGGAGAGAGCAGAGTATTTTTTTTTATCATCAGTAAGTCCTCATTTGATCTTTGCATGCTAAATTAACAAGTGTGCAGCCATCAAGAGTTTCTTCCTCTATGTACAATGAACTTTATGGTGACATCCACTAATGACAGGATTAATGTGCATCATCTCGATGGATTCTCAAAACAATTTATAAGTGGGGAAAATAACTCTTTGGCATTAAAAAGAAATCCTTTCCAAAAAGTTGGAACATAGTACAGGTACATTACAGGTATGATAAAAATCTAAAGAAGGGAAATCACAAGTATGTATGAGAGTGACTTCAGATAGAAAAATGGAATCTGAGTTGGGCTGGTAGAAATGATTAGTGCTTGTCTGGGAACAGAAAAGATTTATTTTCAAAAAAAAAAAAAGGCATCACATATGGAAGTGACATTTATAACTTTTGAGCCCCTGCGTGTTTTGTGATGTTCAAGATACTCAGACGATGACTTCTGTATCCATCATAGCACCAGTGTGTGTTGCAGTGTGTCTATTCTAAAGAGGGGGAAATGAAGCTCAGAGCAGTGAATTAACATGGAGGTGATATGTCTACAAAATGATGGATTGAACTAAGACCTGCCTTTCCCCTCTCAGCCATCCAAGTTATTGAATAAGTTAATTCCTGCATTACTATTTATGCCTGCTGAAGAACATTCATTTCTCTGGATTTGCCTTTATTTTTATCCCTATTCTGAAGGGAGTGAGTGAGAGATAGGGAGAGAGACTGTCAAAGAGGGCACATGTTTTGCAAGGTACTACATGCTCTATATACAGAGATGAGATATAAACAACCTGTAATTGTGGAGAGGACACAACAGCTCTTTGTGCCTTCTGTGTTTATAATATAGAAGTTCTGATACCTTACCTACCATGTAGAAAACAGAGAAGACACCTAAGATAAGCTTCAATGGAGAATAGAGAAAACAGAGGTACTAAGATCTCTCTCTCTCCCTCTGTCTGTCTGTCTGTCTGTATGTATATGATGTATATGTATTTGCATATAGCTGGCTGAGCATGGATATTCATCACTCTTTGATTGCTAACTGTTCTGAATGTCACCAACAACCCCCAGATCCTGCTGCCATGCCTTCTCTGCCATCTATGAATTACATGTCTATATATCTATATGAGTGTGTGTGTGTGTGTGTGTGTGTGTGTATAAATAGATAGAGATAGAGAAAGAACAAATAGTAAAGTGATTCTGATAGGGAAGATGAAGGGAAGGCACTACAGGACAGCAGAAGTGGGTTTATGCCAGTGATAAGTCAGGCACAGGTCTCGTTGGCAGTGCTGTAGACAGAGTAAGTGGGACCATTTTCTTCTTGTGCAGCTTTGCAGAAACTTTCTTGGTGAAACAAACTTTTCAGTACAGAGCATGATCATAAATATAAACCTAACCACACAAGGAAAACCAGTTTTGGGTCTTCAGGCTGAATTATAGAATTTCCCCACAGTAACAATTCCTGAGATAAATAACTTTTATCTAAGAAATCTGTATTTTATTATAGTGTTTTAACTGTTTGTAAGTGGGAATTGTCAGATGTCTCATGTTAGTCCAACTTTATATAAGACAGTCCTTTAATCTGCCCCCCCCCCAGTCAATAGCAGTACACTAAGTGACTCACATATGAAAGAATGGCACCATTCAAGGGTGTTATAAAACGAGAAGTCCAGTGCTACTTTCCAGGAACTTATGGCTCCAGAAAGGAGATAAGGTACACCTATATAGTCAAAGCTTGACTGACAGAGGCATCTTCCCAGATGGAACCATGAAAAGTCCTTCACATAAGTTTTTGGGATTCGGGGAAGTGTACTGGAGCAAGTTTAATGATTGGGCTCAAGAAAACTTGGAGATAGCTTGTTGAAGGAATGAACTTTTTAGTTCACTTATGAAAACACTGTCTGGTTCCATCTTATTATTTTAACTTCATTGGAATACTCCCCAGATGAATGCTCTGTGAAGCTGACATGATTATGGCTGTCTTTATATATTTTTCTTCTGTTATTTCCTTCACAAAACAGCTTGGTTGTTACTCTGTTATATGCATATTGGATCACAATGGAGGATTGAACCAGAGAGCTGCCTTCCATGAGATACGCTCCTAACATGAATATTGACCCTCCATTTATTGCATACCTGAGCCTTTCCTCCTGACCACACCAGAACATGTGGTCATTTCTCATCTTCCTTCATTCAATGCCTCCTTGAAAGAGGACCAGCAAGGTCTTTAAACAGTATTAAGAGTCAGAGCTAGGGAGATAACAGTGGTACAGTGATTGCTTTGCAAGCATAAGGAACTGACTTGAAGCCCCAGAACGCACGCGACAGTGCCTAGTGTGGCATCATGGGCCTGTTTGCTAGCTCACCTGGTTTAGTCTAATGGGGGAGCTCCAGGGCGATGAGAGAGCCTATCCCAAAAGATGTAGGTGGTGTTTCTAAGCTAACACAGACTTTTTTTTTCTATAGGATATGTAGGATCTACCAATTTCCTCTGAGGTAGAGGAGCTAGAAGGAGCAAAACTGAATGGTTTCCATTTTAAAACATTAAATTTTAGTTCACATTTAGGTTGGAGCTTACTATTTCTCCTAGCTGCTATTAATTTTACATCTACTCCCTTCCCCCAACCCACCATCCTAGTATAAGATAACAATTCACAAACCATACACCAGCTACCATAATTACATAAGATTAAATCCCTTGAGAAGCACATTTCCATAAAAGGATGTACATGCAAATGTGTGTGTGTGTGTGTGTGTGTGTGAACATATGCTTTGGAACATGTTTTTTAGCTTGTGTTCTGCCTGCTCACCTTGCATGTGGTTGACCTTGCTATAGTAGAATAGAGTGTTGAACTCTTTGGGCCTGACTAACCACTAACCCCGTTCTTTTCCTTTAGCTGAAAGCTTTAGTTCCTTTGCTACAAAAGCCCCCACAACCTCTACAATCCCTTCAATTCACACATGTTCCAATACCTCAAGTGGGTAAGCCACAAAAAGATGCCACATCTGTTTCCTTGTCACTATTTCATGCCTCAAATGTTTTAGGTAGTCAATCTATGTTAACTTAAATTACTGCTTATTGAGAAAATGCCATTCCCCTTCCTTCCTTCTTCAGCTTCTTTCTGCACATTACTGTTGGTCAAGTAAATGCATCCACGGTATACCTAGAGACACGTGTTGCACGTTTTCTCTGTCACTAGTCACCCTACGAACCAGGCTCTTTGAAGCTGTTAACTTTCAGAGCACCTGACTTCTGTCTCATAAATCCTTCTGGAGACATCTCTTCATGTATGACTCCTGTATCTGTCTTCCTGTTCAGATCATATGTCCCCTTCCCTCATATCACTTTCTGGAACTAGACCTTTGCAGGTTGGTTCGTGATGTACCAAAATGAGGGATTAGGATTCCCCTAGTTTTCCACGTCTGAGAGGAAATCCTGAATCCTTTTCATTTAACCCAGAAAAAGACAAGTGTCGGGACCTTGCACTTCCATACTTCCACTGTTTTCTATGTAATCTGAAGCCCCTCAAGATTATGGACTGTAGATTACTATGTCTCATGAACTATGAGAGCTGGTGCAAGGACAGAGGTCTCATTCACTTAGTTCTGAGCTGGCTGAGGAAACCTTAAGGTATGAAGCTGCAGTGACAAGCAAAAAGCTTTTCTCCAGACAGTCCCTGGCTCAAGGCATGTGATCCTCACACTATCCTCCTTGGTGTTTTTACAGCCCAATTCTTTATTCTCTTAATTTGCTAAGGCTCTTGCTGAGTTATGCATCTTCATTTTCAAACTGGTCTTGGTGATTATCCATTCATGAACACACTCTACTTTCATATTTACTGTGTTTATTTACACACACACACACACACACACACACACACACACACACACACTGCTTTTCCTGAAATGAACTTCAAGAGTCCAATTTACAGGTGAAATGTTGGATGTTGTTTTTTCCCTTCATCTTCATAGCACTTGTGGATGGCTCTGACTTCTTAAAGAAACAGTATGACAATTTTTTAAAGAAGGACCATTAGTATATTTCAAAAGAATGTCATTTCACTGTGGTTGGTATGTGGTGCCACAAGTCTGGCTACGATTGGAGAAAGTGAATTTGTTCTGACAAAAATCCTGACAGCGTTTGGCATCCTGCATAGGCACCATGGAGAGGAGGAAGAGGTAGGTAATTGGGTACAAGAAGGAGCTCGCTGGGCCTAGTGGGAATGGTAGTGAGAGAGGGCTGGAGATAATAATCCATGTAGCAGGTAGATAAGGAAGCAGAGGGGTCATAGCCTAGCAGAGGGAGGGGGAAGAAGTTGAATGAGTGTCTCTGTGGATCTGTGAGAATTGTAACGGCATGATAAAATTGTTTTAAAAAGTCAGTCACAGAACAGGAAGACAATGTTTAGAATTTCTAACAAGGAAACGGGGGTTTGTAGATGGTCTCTATCTCAGTGAAGAGACAGGAGTAGAGGTGACCATTCTGCCAGTAGCAAAGGTGAGGAAACCATGACGCTGACGTGCACATCAGCTCATTTAAGCGTCTGCTGCTATGAAGCTCCACATTCTTGGTCACATGTCATCTTCATCTCCCTCTTTTAGTATGTACAGTGCTTAACAGATTGTTGGCGCTCAAAAATGTATAGGAAACATAATAAATGACGGGCTGGGGAGGCTGCTTTAGCCTGCTAAATCTGCTTGATTGCACAGCCTTTGGCTTGGGTTTGATTCCCCACTACCCATGAAAAGACAGATGCACAAAATGGTTCATGTATCTGGAGTTTGTTTGCTATTCAAATAGCCCTAGCTTACCCATTCTCTCTCCTTCTGTCTCTCTCTCGCTCTGTCTGCCAATCTCTCTCTCTATCTGCCTCTCTCTTTCTCTCTCCCTCTCTCCTTCCTTAACTTGATTCTTGTCCGGCATTTTTTTCATAGCAACAAGGAAAGTCACTAACACATGGAATAGCCTGTTGGTGATGTAGGAGATGGACACAGCTTGTTGATGGCACTATGGTTTTTTATTCACTTGTTTAATTACATTTTCCAGGTCTTTCCACTAGAAAGTTGCTATGATGAACTTTATTCAGTGCATTTTGGGCATCTTTGCAGGTGACTTCTTTCTTTAGTTTATTAAATGCTGAATTATTGTTTCTAAAAAATATTTTATTTATTTATGTACACAGAGAGGGGGGGAGAGATAGAGAGAATGGGCATGTGAGGGCCTCCAGTCACTTCAAACAAATTCCAGATGCATGCACCACTTTGTGCATCTGGCTCTACATGGGTACAGAGGACTTGAACCCAGGCCATTAGACTTTGTAGGCAAGCACCTTAACTGCTGAGCCATCTCTTCAGCACAAATGATGAATTATCTTAATGGATTTCCTAGTAGTAAACCAACTTCATAGCCCTGAACTAAAGTCCAGTGGGGCCATAAGATAACCAGAAAATCATGTTTTAGTACAACACATTTTTAGAGTCAGTCTGCATCTTATTGGGAAATATTATAATTGTATGCTGTAAGACAGTAGACAATGGAAATCTGCTTAATAAAACCTCATTTAGAATATCTGCAAGCAAGTCAGTGAATTCCATTTCCACAGTCAAGCACTCTCCCAGTGCCTTCCTGAAAGTTACCTACTAACTAGATATTCTGAATCACAGATCAGTGATGTAATCCTCATGTTAAATACTACTGGTATTTAACAGAATCTCTGCTAGAGCTCCTCTGTAACCCACAGTCCTTATTGAATGAGGATGGGCATGAGTGTTGTGTAAGTTACCCCTTAATTAACTTAAGGGGTCTTTTCCATGCTCTTTGGTCTGCCTACAACACACATCTTCCTTGAATTTCCTCACTGACCTCCTCAGTCTTTGACACTCAACCCAATCATTGTCTCTCCGTCATAACTACAACCTACAGATTATCACATAATTATGTTTGTTGTTGTTGTTACTGCTTCTGTTGCCCACTCACCTCAACTGACTGTAAGATCCTAGAGGGCCAGGCTTGCATTATATTAATAATTTCACATCCAGACCATAACATCATCTACAGAGCTATTTAATAAATGTTATATATGTGCAATGAAGTCACAATTGACACTCTGTAAAGAGTGGTGCATTTGATTTTATTTGATATGACACCATTTTTATGAGACTACCAATTAGCTAGAGGAGAAAGGATCCCACAAATCTACAATGTCTCTGCCATTCTTTACTCTGAACATTTGTCTTTAATAGACTAGTTTAAAGTCTTCCTTTGGCTGTTATTTGCTCCAGAAAAGCCAACTCCCTTGATAGCCAAATTCCCTTTAATTTCATTTTCTGAGTCTGGAGGAAAAGAAAAAAAGAGAAAAAAAGGGGGGGAAGCTCTTTATTTGTGAACCTTACAAAACATTCTTATAATGTTTGATGCACAAATATTGATCCAGGAAGGTGTTACCTCCTGTGGTTACCCTGTGGGTTTCCACTTTGAATTGCCAGGGAAATCGCACTGAAATAGGAAAGTAATGTCATGTTCTATGTCCTTTTTCTAATGCTTACCTGTGAAAGTCACATAGTTTTCTCAGCTTACAGAAATATCTACAGATATCTAATGTCAGAAAAATAGAAGAAAATAGTAGCTTCTAAGACAATTCTTGACTTAGAAACGTTTTGATGGAAACCAAAACCTGGCTAATTAATCCATAAATAATTAATATTCCAAGTGGAACTAGACAATGGGTATATGTGCTAAGAAGGAACTATTTCAAAGATTGGATAACTACTTATTTCCTGCCTACAAATTGGTGCTTTATTATTATAGTCTGCACATTTACAATATAATATTTGTGTTCAGAGACAAGCATAGAAATAACAAGAGATTTTATTTATTATCTTTTGCAAACCACTTGGCCTTTTGCAGTTACAATCAGAACTACCATCAATGCTGTCAAAATATTTCAAGCATTTCCAGATAAAATTTGGTTGGAACTTTTAAAAAAATATTTTATTTAGTTATTTATTGACTTATGGGAGGGAGAAAGAGAGAGAGAGAAGGAGAGAGAAAGAGAAAGACAATGGGTGCACCAGGGTCTCTAGCCACTGCAAACGAACTCCAAATGCATGTGCCACCTTGTGCATCTGGTTTATGTGGGTACTGGGGGATTGAACCAGAGTCCTTAGGTTTTGCAGGTGAGCACCATAACCACTAAGCTATCTCTCCAGCCCTTATGTTGGAACTTTTTAAAGCTAGTAACAGAAGACTTAAGCAACATTACCATTATGTTTACTGTTTATTTAGGTAGAGTAGATTCATGCTAGAATGAATTAATTCAATGCAGTGACTTGAGACAACAAAATTTGAAATTCTGCACATAATTTCATAACTTCAATTGATAAAGCCATTAATTCCATAAAGGAAAGAGCTTCACTTTACCAGTAGTCAACATTTCACTATGTCTCCCCATGCTTAGATGTCTTCCAATTAATGGCTATTAATAAATTAATCTGGCAAGTTCTCCCTTTATCTGAATAACCAGGCTTGTTCAGTTGTTGAAAGCTTCAGAGAATAGGTTTTGATGCAATAGGAGAAAATGCTAATCATTATGCCTAAAAATGTGGGGGTGCACTGAGAAAAGCTATATAGTGTAAGAGCTCCCCTCAGTGAAGGTGAAGTATATAGACCTATATTTCTCTAATTTTATCTCAGGACCACTTAAATATAGCTGAATACTGCATAACTATTGCTTTTATTGTTAGCTATATATTTTGCTATTTGCAATACTATAATTACTTATTCAATATAGCAGCAGAAAATATATAAATTAGAATATATATATATATATATATATATATATATATATATATATGAATATATGCTTTAAATTAGGATCACTTCCATACCTCATGATTTACTGGAGAAAGTGAAATCCTCTAGGGGCTAATCCCCTTAAGACACAGGACTTCCCCTCTCCCAGCAATCACAATTTTCCACTAACCACTCTTAGAGGTAGTCTCCCCTGACCTCTGACACTTTAACTATATGAGATATTTACAGGCTCAGTCATATTACTGTGAGTCCAGGTGAGTGGATTTGTTGTATCTATAAGATAGCATTCCATGACCCCATATCACATTCTCCTGCTCTTAAATTCTTTGACCCACTCTTTGGTGAGTTTCCTTGTGCTTTGGAGGATGTGGTTTAGATGTTGTGTTTAGGTTGGAGCACAAACTAGTTGCCCATTCTTGGTAACTTTGTCATCTCTGCATCTCTATAACCATCTCTACACATTACATAAACTTCTATATTTGAGGCTGCCTGAAGTGCCATTCTATGGGAACAAATAGAGATACTTAGAAGATCATCATATATGTGGTCCAGTTAGCATGACCATATTATTGGGTTTTCTCCATAGGGCCCAGGACCATAGACAAAGATCTTTTTTACAGATTTACAGTACCAGGCATGATTTCTCTCCTACAAAGCAGCCCTCAAATACAATCAGGAAGCAATTGGTTACACCTATAACTCTCTTGCCACTGTGGCACCAGTGGACATATCTTGCCTTGAAGGCAGGTTGTGGAGTGCTTAGGGTCCATAGCTGGGCCAAGCAAGAACTAGAATGGAGGGTGGGCAGCTGGAGAGATAGCTTAGTGATTAAGGTGCTTGGCTGAAAAGCCTGAGGTCCTATGTTTGATTCTCCAGGACCCACATAAGCCATATGCACAAGGTTGCACATGCATCTGGAGTTTGTTTGTAGTGGCTAGAGGCCCTGTGTGCCCAAAATCTCTCTCTCTCTCTCTCTCTCTCTCTTTCTTTCTTTCTCTCTAATAAATAAAATATTTTTTGAAAAGAAGTAGAAAGGGGATCTAATGCAAAGAAGAAAGGTTCTAGTGTTAGGAGAAGGGAAGAGAACAGATAAATAGGAAAATGTAAATGCATTGTATAAACTATTTGCAATTGTCAAAAAGAAAAAAAAGCAAACATATCTATATTTTTTTAAAAAGTGAGTAGTATTGATTGATTTGTGCATTCAGTGTATCTCAAGATCACAGCTATGTGACCTCTGAAAGTCATTACTGTGCATTTCTGAGGAAATGAGAGTGAAAATGCAGTGTTTTAAAAAGTATTTTGACTTTATGTTTCTCCAGAGAAGATTGATATAATACCCCAAAGTCCTCAGAAACACTGCAATGCTGGACCAAAAAGTCCTTTTTAGATTTGAAATAACCTCTTCCTCTTCTAGTCCCTCAGCATAACAATGTATGGATATCTTCTTGTTTTAAACGACTTTTCAATCTAAGATGGGTAGATTTGGTTATTATTTTCACCTCTAGAATTCATAATCTATGGATATACCCATAAAAAAACAAGCATATATATATACACTGTGCATGCAGTCATTTAAAGTTGGTAGATTGGTTTAATGACTCAAGGGAAAAACTCAGAATTAATTTTCTATCACTATAATTCATCAGGAATATGACTTCAGAAAATTCAGTTCATCTAGTGAATGCATACCTCACACAGTTGTTGGCAGGACTATAAATAGACAATAAAGGAGATTTCTTCAGTTCATATTTTTTCCTGTCACACCTAAAATGGAAGAATCATTTTGTAATTTCTTATTGAGGCTTCATCTCTGTATCTTTTCTTTTTTGTTGTTGTTGTTTTTAACTGTCCAGTATATACTTAATGATATGGATTTTATGTGTCTTGGAACAGAACCTCATTATATAGTCAAAACCCAAACATTACTTTGAATAGAATATGTCAATATAATGTCACATTATCAGTAATAGTTTATTATTTCTCTTAACTTTGAGCTTCTCAAAGAGAGGTTTTGTCTATTCATGTCCACTCCTATGTTTAAGATACTCCCTTGCAGAGACACAGAGGTGCCCAAAACCTCATCACTGAAGTAGAACTAAAATGACCCCAATGTGGCTCAGGGAAATTCACGGAAGAGGGGGCGGAAAGAGTGTTAGAGCCACAAGTTGGGGCATTATGCATAGAGACTTGGCCTATCACCCATAACTCTTGACTACCCCCACAATGCATGACCCACATTCCCCATTGATGATGGTCCCTTTGGAATAGGAAGGGCAGGGAGAAGGATAAGGGAGTCACCATTACGAATATAAAATTAGAATAATATAAATTTAAAAGATACTCCCTTGCACAAAAGAATTATTATGTATTTACTGAAGTAAGAGGACATGGGTGGGAATGGTCTCTCATGGCTATACCCACTACTTTTTAAAATTTTGTCCAGAATAAAGAAGATAATTGACTCAACTCAAAAATTTTCTCTGACAAATATTCACTTCATGTTGAAAAATAAATAATGGCAAAATGACCTTTCATAAGGCAGCTCATTTAATGGCATAAAATAGTCTTTTTCATGTGAGAAAGTTACTCCTCTTGTTTTCCAATTCTTAAATTTTAAGTCCCTGTATGTCAGCTCTTTGCAATTGCCATAGAGATAAACACATTATGCAATTAACCTCCAAGCATATGTTGACTGTCCTTAATCCATAAAAATAATTATTGTCTTGTTACTTCTGATGTTTCTCTCTTACTTTCTGCAGTCACAGTAGTGCTAGGATGAACTCTTTCTGTATTGGAGATGAGATATTTCTTTTACTAGCTGTTGGTCATGACTGCAACCCTCGCATGCTTTCTCCACATTGTCATGCATTGTCATCCACTGTCATCCAGAGGAGGAAAAATAGGATGCAGGAAGAATAGGAATAAACTGGAATTAACCAAGATAATAATTTGAAGCTCTACCATATATCAGAGGTAGACACAGAAAACACAGCAAAAGTATATTAGTCCTGAGTGTTCAGTATAAGACAGATATACATAAAATATGTCTTGCATCAACCAAGAAAGACTTTAGCTAGAATTAACTATGATTGTAAAAATAATGACAAATGAATAAACTCAGCATTTTGACCATCCAGTTAATAAATCCATGCAAATTTTAAAATAAATTTCATTAGGCTGAAATCTCTTGTAAAATGTGGCTTGTTGGCTTCCTTTTCTTCCTATTTTCTGAAACATTTCTTCCATTTTGACTTCCATGTCATTACATTTTATCCTCCTGCTTTCCTTCAGAATAGATCTAGTCCTCAACCCCATCACACCCACAGCAAAGAATTGAGGAATTGTCTTCCCAAAGTGATGTCCTTGACTTCTCCCAGGGCCTTCACAGAGTGTGGCATTTTAACCATAACAGAGTTCTTTCCACAAGAACTTTTCTTTGTTCTTCTGTGCATTACATACATTGCAAAGTGTCTAACAAATGCCTTGTCACTGATGAGCTCCCATATCAATGTCCCTAAGTAAGTTCCCACCATTTTAGTAAGCTGCAAAGCAAAATACACATTTAGTTCATCTCTACCACCCCTTCACTCACTCAGGCTGTAGCCTGCCACCCTGAGTGGAAGCATGAAATAAGGATGACACAGAACCCCTCTGCTTGTCTCATCTCATATTCAACAATTTACTTTCCTGCATATTTTGGGGAAGGAAGATTCATTTCCACCCTTGGGGATGATGTGCACATGTGTTTGGCATTTTTCATATGCACCCAGCATGGTACCATCAATATTTGCTCTCATCTCAAAATGGCTCAAAGTTGGAGCTTCTAATGTTTTCTGTGCCTTGTTCATAACAGTCTTAGTCAATCATACATAATGAGGCTGCTATAAATGATTTAAGACCAAGTTAATTTTATTTGGGGGAGCAGATGAGGCTGTGACATAGCTGAAGCACATTGCTTTTATTTATCCATCTAGTCCCACGCTTTCCTAATTCAATTAAATGAATTATCTTCCACTCAATTAGTCAGCAAGTGTCAAAAAAGTCATAAACGGTTTGGGGTCTTTTGTTCATTAATAGGGCTCATATGTACTCAAATAATGAACAGAGATAGATTAGTAATGGATGGTTTTATTTTTTTAAAAAGTACAACAAATTAAAAGAAACTTTTTTAAAAAAAAAAAAAAAAAGCTATTCAGGGTATAATTAAGTAATTAAGATTCAGTTCACTTCTAGAAATACATCAAATACCATCCATAGTGCTTAGTTGTATATGTCAGATTTTATGTAGAAACATCAGTTTGACAAATTCTGTAAATATAAAATTAGCAAAATGGCACATTTCTTTTGCCTCTTTGCTTATAGAAAAAGTGCTTATAAATCATATTTACTAAGGGAAATACAAGACTTTGCAATCCTTGTAATGTTCATGAAACAATAATAATTTAGTGTCATCTTTGAAATGTCATAAAAATAACCAGTTGGTATAAGTGATGTTTTAAAGGTAAAGATATTATAATGTTTCAGGGTCTGAGGAGACAGATGAGTCAGTAAGGGACTGCCATGCAAGCCTGAGTTCAGTCCCCAGACTTCAAGTAAAATGTTGGGTGTTGTGGTAAGTGGTTGTAATCTCAGTGTGGAGGAGGTGAAGACAGGAGCAATCCTGGGGCTCACTGGCCAGCTCGTCTAGCCTAATTCATGTGTTTCAGGCCAATGACAGACCCTGTCTTAACAGCTCAAATGAAGGGCATGCTTTTGCTAAAGATTATACCAGAGATTGTTCTTTTGTTTCAAAGTGCATGCATTATAAACATGCATACACATGTGCATTCACCTAGCTCCCAACACACATATTCATAAAAAAAAATCTGACACAAAATTAACAGTAAAAAAGTAATTTGTTTTTTACAAAAGGAAAACTAAAGTATTGTACAAAAATTAGGAATTCATGTTTTTGATATCATAAGATGTGACAGCTCACTTTTTCCTTATCAGAGCAGACATGTGATGATAATTATTGTGCATTGCAATAACACTCATTACAATTTCCTATATCAACATGTCACTGTACTTATTTCTAAGAGTTGTTTTAGTGTAGTGTTTGATAATGAACCAGTTAATGCATTGAATATAATAAAGAGTATAAATTTCAATATAAAAGAACTGTTTTAATACCCTTCATAGATTTTCTTAAGCCATGAAAATAGCATAATCTAATATAATAAGATAAAATTACTGCCAAGAAGCTGCCGGAGCTGAATGTGTTGTTTCTGGAAATTGATTATTACTCCAGAGCCAAATGGAGTTGAGATTTGTGTGTCTATCCAGCGTATCATGAACTGGAAATTTAGCCAATGTATAGTTTATTTGATCAAGCCAGACAACTAATCTAGAAAATGCAGGTCCTTTAGCGTCTCATTTAGCTTGACTGTCTGGGCTGATCCTGTTATAGGAGAACTGCCAAGTGTGAGTTTCATTTGGGGCTGTGGAGACAGCCCTAAGAAAAATGTATGGAAGTTATTTTGTTGTGAGTTTTTAATCTTTTAAGTTTTCCACTGAAACTTGTTTCATTAAAGTGGAAGAAAGCTGTCAGAGAGCTGCCTCTGTAGTTTGTATTTTCCTCTTAGATTTGGTGATCTGCTTTTTGTATAGAATTCCTTCCAGGATGGTTTATTGTGCTTTCCAAGCCATAAGCTTTTCTGGCCATGGTTTGAATCGTGATGACATTGTTTTCGTTTAATTTGACATCTAATGTATGTTTTAGATTAGTTAGATTCTCATTTAAGGTAATATTTAATAATAGCCTGAGAATGTGAAAGTTTTTTTTTTCACCAGGCGTGTAGGATATTTACTAGAAATGCCAATTTATGCCACAAAAAATGCTATTATGCTTTCAGTATCTGTTAATTTGTTCTTTAAAAAAATTGAATATTTTGACTGGAGGCAGAATCTGTCCTTTTCCTTAGCAGAAAGCTATTTTCAAATTTTACCTTTGATCAAATTCACAAATACTTTAAAAATGGATCAGATTTTGTATGGTAATATTATTCTCAGGCATATAAATATGATGTTTCATTTTGTGACATTTTCTTTGGGAGTAAAACATTATGGCATGACAAATGGAACTTTCTGTGCTTTTTGACTCCTTTTTGCTCATTTGCTTTCTATTGTTCAAGATTTGAATTAAAATTAAGCTCACATTTTTGGGGGACTTTTTTTTTTACTCCCTAGGCACATTCTGGCCTTTTAGATGCATGAAGAACACAGGTGGTGATTAAAAGCATTTCTAGTGGCAATAAGTTTAACCATTAATAATAGCTTAAACAATTCTTCTGTCCTGTTTAACTTTTGAGAGGAAAGAAACCTAGGGTGGAGAGACTCCCATGAGATGATTAATTCAAGGTCACACAGGGAAGAAAAAATGGGAATTGTGTGTTCTTAATAGGGTACTAATCTTAATGAGCCTTCTCAGTAGCTGTGATTGATGGATTGCACTTATTAAACATTGAATATCTCTAGTACATTGTCCCAGAACTTGTCATTTTGGATGGAATACAATGGACTTTATACATGGCCTCCAGATTCAATAAATGTTTGGTCAGTGGTTAAAGGAAGTTATACAAAGATTATTTTGTTTTCATTTAAGAAGCATAGATGGAACTTTTATAGAATGTTAGCCATTGCACTGAAGTTTGAGGATGGAAGGGTGGATGAGGGGGAATGTGGTTTCTACCCTCAAAGAGATTCAACTGGTCACAGAGTCATGTAACAAACAATTACATTATAAGTAAATGTAAGTGACGGAAAGTAGTTGAGAGTTGAAAAGTGAACATCTATCTGTGAAAATACACTTTGTTTATTTTACATCAAAATTCCACTTTATCTAGATGACAACTTTACCTGTGTTACACTTGACTCCTCCCACGGTTTTGCACGCTCAGTTGGTCCTGTGAGATAGCTGAAATATATATGACTACCCTTCACAGTGATGACTCTAAGCCCTGTCAATTCCATCTTTGAAAACATTCCAGAGTACAGTTTTCATTGAGTGACAACAATGCTATGCTTTTTCTAATCAGTGGCTCACTCCTGTATGATGTCTTTCCAGATTAACGGAATAAAAGTGATATCTCAGCAGACCTCCTGGTTCCTTTCCCACCTCCCAGTTCCCTGATCCCAGTACATTTGCTGCTGGCATGGGGCTACCTGGACCCTGCTTGCTTGGTGCTGAAGCAGATCTTTTGCTTCACCTTCCTGATTGACCTGCCCCTGGGTCCCCAACCCCCAGATGCCCTGCTCCAGTGGGTGCACACAGAGTGAGTAGACCAGAGCTCCTAGTTCCTTCCCCAGCTCACAGTTTCCAGGTTCCAATATGCCTGCTGCTGGCTTGAGGCGGCCTGGTCCCTGCCTATGCTCAAAAGTAGGCTTTTGTTCTGGCTTCCTGATTGATTGGCCCCCGGGTCCCAAAATTCCAGTTCCCCTGAGCCAGAGGGTACAAGAGCCACTGTCGGAGATGCCTCTTGCCCGTGGCTCCCAGCTTCTGTATTGTGATTCCCCAACCCCTGGCTCCCTTGCGCTGCAGTGTGCAAAAGTAGAGTGAGTAGGTCAGAGCTCCCAAATCCCCACCTCCCAGTTCCCCAGGTGCCCGTGGTGAACTTGAATTCTCCACAATCTGTGCATCTGTGGTTATCACCCCACCCTACACCAATCTGGTTCACATTTTAAACAGAACAATCAATGAGGATCCTTCAAGGACAAGTTCTTGCTTCCTGGATAACAAAGTTGTGGTCCATATACACAATGGAATTCTACTCAGCAGTAAGAAAAAATGATACAACAAAATTGGTATGAAAATGGATGGAGTTGGAAAACGGATGGATAGTTCATACTCAGTGAATTTACACAATCACAAAGACAAACGCTGCATGTTGTCCCTCATCTGTGGCTCCTACACTGGATTAGCTTGAGTTAAGTGCATACTGGATAGGCAATTTGAGGCCAAGACAATAGAGATGGAAAGGTTTGGCCGTGCGGGGAAGGAGAGGGTGCGGGTGGATAACCAAAAACCTAAGCCAAAAACAAACTGGTGCCATACAAACCATTCTCCTTGAAGGTAGACTAAAGATATATCCCTCAACAGGCGTATAGCTGGAGCACCTGCAAAGCAGAGCCAGGGAGAAGGTCGGATAAAGTCTAAACTTAAAAAAAAAAAAAAAAAGGCTGGAGAGATGGCTTAGGGGTTAAGGCGCCTGCATCCTAAGCCTAAGAACGCTGGTTCCAATCTCCAGGTCCCACGTTTAGCCAGATGCAAAGTGATGCATGGGCGCAAAGCCACACTTGACCACAAGGGGGTGCACACATCTGGATTTCGTTCACAGCAGCTGAGACAGTGCTGGCGTGCCCATCTCTGTCTTCCTCTCTCTCTCTCTGTCTCTCTCTGTGTTTCTCTCCAAAAAAAATAAAAAAAAAAAAAAAAAAAAAAAAAAAAAGAGTCGAGTCTGACCTGTAACTGGCAGGAGCAGGAATTGGTGCTACTTTCATTGAGCTGTTGATCAGAGAGACCTAAAACAAGGTCCCCAAAACATGACAGCCTGCTCTCAAAGCACTTGATTACCTGCCTGAGGTAAAAGGTAAGACCCTATTTGCTGAAGACAACATATGCTGCTGACACAGAGCACAGAAACCTGGCTGCAATCTGGAAGAGTCAGTCAGCAGACAGGTACCCCATCTACTACTGGCAATGCAACTTGAGCTACTGGGGGAAAGTGGACAACAATGGTGTGAGCAAGCAGGGGTCTAAGCTACTCTGAGTAACCAGCCTGACAAGAGGTACACACCAGTGCAATGGTGGTGCACAGCCTTGGTGGTTACTAATGGCTTCCTGATTGGCTAAGAGATCCACTCAGTGGAAAGGAACCCATAGCTGGAACTGGGGTCCAGGTCTGAATCCTATGGAGACATAGGTTATGCTCTCCAATGTCAAGCTCTGCTCCCACTAATCTTTGGCTAAAAGAGGGGTTACATTCCTCAAACACTCCCTAAATTATAATGTTTATCCCATTTAACCTATGCTGACTTTACTCTCTGTTTGAGAATCTGTTTTTCTTTTTCAGAAGTTGGTGAGACATAAGAAGATAAACCACCCCTCACACTTCAGTCAAGGCCCAGGCAAAACCACAGAGGAACTGGGGAGACAAGCAAGAGTGCTGCTTCCATGGTGAGCCTGACAATCAGTGCCAGGGCGAAGGAGACAGACTCTGAGGACACTCAACATATATCAAAGCAGAGATCCAGAGGTTCCTAAGAGCTCTTCACTGAAGTAGACTTAAAACCCACCCTCCAAGACTCGGGGAATTTTGCAAAAGAGGGAGTGGAAAGATTGTAAGAGTCACAGGTTGGTTGGTATGTCATGCCCATAGGCACTGCCTCCCACCATTAACTGACCGCCACTCCCACAATGCATAACCCACAGCCTCATAGGGAATACCTACATCCCCACTGAGGAGGGGCCCCTGCGGAATGGGGACAGGAAGGAGGGGAAAAGTTGGTACCAACACATGATTTATCCATACAAAATATGTTCTTAACAATAATAAAAAAGAATACATATGGGAGTTAGTTTAATACTATATTTTTTCTAAATATGCTTGTGGCATCTATTCATTGTGGAAAGCTTACAAAATAGAGGATTGTATAAAAAATGTTCTTTCAAATACCAAATCTATATATAAACCAGAATGAGACATTTTGATGCCTGGGTTTCCTAGGTGTTTAGTTTAGGGGTCAGCAATGTTCTGTGAAGGCTTACACCATAAGTATTTTTGTCTTTGGGGGTGTTATGATATTCATAGAGACTGCTAAACTTGAATATTTTATCCAATCTTAAATAATATGTAAAGGGATAGCTGTCACTTTTTTCAATCAAACTTTATTGAAATTTGAAAAAAAAAATCATAGCTCAGAATAAGTTTCCATTTTGTACATCAGAATTTTTATGTCATTTCCAAATAGCTAAGATTTGAAATGATAATTTTACTTTTAAGCTCCCTGAAATTCAAAGCACTTATCTCCAATATATACTAACCATTTCTGCCAAAGACAGCCAGCTCATAGGCCTGGTGGGGGAAAAAAATTAGTAAGATCTGAATTTAGTGTACCTTCCTTTGGATTCAGAGAATCTTGCTGTTAACTTTGCAATGTTAGACATGTAAAATAAAATATGCCTTTAACTTTTTATTTTCTTTTATTTATTTGTGTGTGTGTGTGTGTGTGTGTGTGTGTGTGTGCCTAAAAGAGAGACAGATACAAGGGTCCCTTGCCGTTCCAAATGGATGCTCACACAAGCTTTATATTATGGCTAAAGAATTGAGCCCAGCTTGTTAGGCTTTGCCAATAATGCCTTCAACCATTGAGCCACCTCCCCAGTCCCAACTCTTTGTTTTAAAGTGTGATCTTATAGGGCTGTTTTTACAACAGCATGATAAGACAAAACGAAAAGAAGCAGTGAAGGCCCTGCCCATAGCGAGTGGTAATTCCTCCTCATGATCAATCTATCATGGTGAGACTTCCTAGGAAGTGTCTAGGGGAAATTTTGGGTTCGTTTCTCTCCCAATTAAAGAATTAAGAGGCAGGAAACGTATTTAAAAGGATACAATTTATATTTTACAGTAAGGGGGAAACAGCAAGGCTCCTCAGGAAAGAGGGGCTCTGTGAGCTTGAAGAACCCTTGGCGTCTGTGGGAACGGAGCTTTCATTGAATGGGAAGGCTCCGGGTCTAGAGAGTGTGGTTGGTCAGTTTTGGTGAAGGTGAGAGGTGCTGATTGGTTTACTGAGCCAGTACTGCGCAGGTCTCAGGAAAATGTCAGGCGCAGTAAAAGAGCTAGGAGGGTGGGTGGGGGGACTTCTTCCAGTGAGGGAAGAAGCAATTGCCTTCTATCTTAATTTACCAACGGCTCTTTTTTTTTTCTTTGTTTTGTTTTGGTTTGGTTTGGTTTTGGTTTGGTTTTGGTTTTGGTTTTTCGAGGTAAGGTCTTACTCTAGCTCAGGCTGACCTGGAATTCACTATGTAGTCTCAGGGTGGCCTTGAACTCATGACAATCCTCCTACCTCTGCTTTCTGAGTGCTGGGATTAAAGGTGTGCATCACCATGCCTGGCTACCAACAGCTCTTTCCTACCTAGTCTGTCTACCCAGAAAGCTACCTCCTGCAGTGAGTGTATCAATGATGGAAAATAAATGCAATCACACTTCATACTTCTCAATGGTCAAAAGACAATGATTTTATTTTCTTTGGCTGACACAAAGTAGGTACTCCATAAATTCTTCTGACTGAACAAATGAATGATGAGTGTGGATAACTGATGAATAAATCTTCAATAAACAAACAACTTCGTGTGTTCTAATATTAACCCCTAAACTTATTTCACCCAAACTACAAAAATAACATTTAAAGTAATACTTAATTAGTAAAGTGTTCAAGTAATTTGACTATGTGTTATTTTCCCCTTCAGAATAAAATGTTCAAATTCTGACATTTGGGTCATTTTGTATTGAATCCAGTTGTGGACTAGCAATGGACAGTGTAATCCAGATAGCTTTTTTTTTTTTTTTTTTTTTTTTTTGAGGCAAGCCCAACAGATTGTACTTTTTCTTTATTTTTATGTGTGACAGTGAGAGAGAGAATTGGTGTGCCACGGCCTCTAGCCACTGGAATCAAACTCCATATGGGTGTGCCACCTTGTAGGTATGTGTGACCTTTCATGCTTGTGTCACCATGTGCGTCTGCCTTAGTTGGGACCTGAAGAGTTGAACATGGGTCCTTAGACTTCACAGGCAAGCACCTTAACCACTAAGCCATTTCTCCAGCCCACTAATGCTTTTAAAATATTTATTTATTTATTTATTTACTTGAGAGAGCAAAAGAGGGAAAGAGGTAGACACACACACACACACACACACACACAGAGAAAGAAAGAGAGAGAGAGAGAAAGAATGGGTGTGCCAGGGAACTCCAGACCCATGAGCCACCTTGTGCATCTGGCTAACATGGGTCCTGGGGAATTGAACAGAGGTCCTTTGGCTTTGCAGGCAAACACCTTAACCGCTAATTTTTCATTTGTTTGTTTGTTTGCTTGTTTGTTTTGTTTTTGGAGATAGGGTTTCACTCTAGCCCAGGCTACCTGGAACACACACTCTATAGTCTCAGGTTGGCCTCAAACTCACGGCAATCCTCCTAGCTCTTCCTCCTCAGTGCTGTGTCTAAAGGTCTGAGCCACCACGCCAGGCCCACTAATGCTTTTTAATACACAGTGGAAACCATTCTCATTGCTTTGACTTTGCTTAAAGATCTCAGTTGTCTCCTCAAATGTCAGCCTTTTTGAAAGTCCATCGAGGAAAAGAAATTGAGTATTTTTTTGCCCTCAGTAGTTTACCAGAGACAAGCATGGACTGACCGTACTATAGTGTTAGCATTTTGTCCAAGTATGTGCTCTAACCCAGCAGCAATCCCACAAATCACAGGGGTAGAAACCCAATTTGACGGAGAAGCAAGGCTGTGAGAAGTCAGGCTATGCCTTGAGAGGCAGACTTGACTATCGAATCCACATTTTCCAATACGGTAACTCATACACTGTCATAATACTCCTCTCTATTTTATAACCAAGACAACCAAGTGGACACATTTCTAGCTTTCAGGGTATTTGTTTTTGACGGCCACCCTCTGTGTGGCAGTACTGTAAATACAGTGGCTTATTCTGAGCTCACATTGCACTAAGAAGTATTGCTACCAGGGACTGAGCAGGTGGTGCAGAGGGTAAGGGTACTTGCTGACCAAACATGAAGGTATAGGTTTGATCTCCAGCACTGACATAAAAAGCTGGGCACGTCCTCTCACACCTGGAACACCACGAGCACTAGTGGGAGTGGGGGGCAGAGCAGAGACGAGGCTGTCTGGGGCTCTCTAGTCAGCTAGTCTAACTGAATAACAGGGAGCTCCAAGCTTGATAAGAGATCATGTCTCAAGGAAATAAGATGGGAGGCATAGAGGCCAGATGTCACCCTGCTCAGACCTCTGTCCAGATGTGCCAAGGGAGCACAAATCTACACACGTGTGGACATTTACCAACACCCCAAAGAAGAGTCACCATCAACTTGACAACTTAGCGCTCTCAAAGTGATAATGGCTGGAGTGTTACGACAGGGTGTTTTGAAATTTGTTTGCTACACAAAAGACCCAGGGTGATAATGCCATCTATTTTTCAGACAACAATAAAAAAAAAAAATCTGTCTCAAACACAAATTCAAGTGAATTACAGAAAGCTAAGTAACCATATTTTCTAATCCACCTTGGATGAAGTCATTCCCAGAAAATTAGTTGAAAAAGAAACAAGATTTCTTTTGGCACTTGAGTGCTCTGACTCAAGAAGTCCACTACTTCACTCTTCTAGCCCCCATAACCTGGCTTTGCTTTCTAAGAAAACTTCTTGCTGAATAAACCAATGAAAAATTGTTTACTCCTAGCTTCAGATGACAGACTCCTCAGATTTTCTATTTTTAGCATATACTAAGGAAAGAGAGAAATTTGTAAATCCTTAACTGTGGAAGTAGAATATGTTCAATCCCCTAATAGCCAGAATAAGAAACAAAATGATCATGAAGCACAGTTGATACTATATAAACTTCCATATTGCCCTAAAACCCCATGAAACTCACCTACAAGCACATCCATCATCTGGGACAACAGGGTCCCTGTGTTATGTCAAAATTCAGTTACATGTAGCTTTCCATTGACCTGACTGGGAAAGAATGTAAAGCTGATGGAATTTCCTGAAAATAAAAGAACAGGTGGCAATTGTCTTAAGATACCAAAAGTGAAAAGTAATTATGTTGAAAGGAGCTTTGCAATTGTGGAAGATGAAAACACACCGGGCTTGCTTTGAACACATTGGTAAAATGTATTTGAATTAGTAATTTCCTGGCTCTCTGCTAATACAGGTGGCCTTTGAATGTGGAACATTCTAAATGTCAGTACTAGGGTTCCCACAGTACCTTAACTATTGAGCAACTGTCAAGTAAACAGAAGAATTAAAGGTAATTCCATGAACTTTCTTATTTTCTACTAAGAAATACTTTCAGACAAGACTGTGTGGTTCTGATGACTTTTTTTTTTTCTTCTTCTTGCATCTTGGTTTGAAAGCTTGGCACTCTTGTGTGGCAGAAAAGACCCATTTTGCTGCATTTTGTTTGGTTTCTAAAGTTGGCACATGTTAAACATCTGGGTCTCTGAGCATCAAAGCCTGTTGACACAGAGAGCCAATAGACACTCTGTTTGCTCAGAACCCAACCAGAGGCACACTTGCCTTTGTCAGGCTGCCTCTTAACTCGGTCAGTAGAATCAGACTCTGATCAATAAATAACAAATCATCTGTTTCATAAATCAGACCTGTCAAAACAAAGCAGGGCCTCGTGCTGGGTCTTCTCTTTGGTGCTTGTTCAGGCCTGGTAGCATCTGGTTAATAAAGAATAAAAAGAGGAAGGCTTCTTCCACTTGGACAGTTGTTTGGGTGTGCAGATCAGCACTGTTAGATAGAGTGTGACTAGTTGTTTAGACTTAATATCATCCTGCTTGCCTTTCTTCCTCCCTCTGCACCTTCAAGCAGACATCCTCAGCTCCTGTGAAAGGGAAAAAGCTGGAGGGAAGAAGTGTTCTGTACAAATGGATGTAAGGTGGCCTGTTTCATTTTCTTTAGGTTAATTTTTTTAAATTTTTTATTTATTTTTTTTATTTTTGAGAGAGAGAAAGAGGGAGGGAGGGAGGGAGAGAGGAAGGAAGGAGGGAGGGGGAGGGGTACAGAATGGGTACACCAAGGCATTTCAGCTACTGTGAATGAAGTTCAGTTGCATGCGCCCCCTTTTGAGCATGTGTGACATTGCACACCTGCATCAATTTGCCTTCATTGGAAATTCATCTCTCCATCCCTAGGTTAAATCTTTACAGCAATGACTACATTGCTTTTAACTGCAATAGTTTCCTATGACTTAAATTGTCAAATGATAATAGCTTCTGAATCCACCTCAAAATTTTTCTTTTACCAGTTGATTCCTTTGTAAATCATCATCGTAATTTCTATGAGTATAACAGTAATATTTATTAATTCCCTTCTTACATTCATGTGTGTTGGCTATCAGTATTGACTTGACCTTTTAGGTGGGGGTGGTATTGCAGATGTAGAGTTGTAGAGAATTCTCAAAGCCCTAAGTTCAAATCCTAGCATTCCCTGCCCCCACAAAGCCATATACATGAAAAAACATAATGAAATCGCTTTTTACATTTGTATACACATATTTTTAAAAGGGGGGGTTGGAGGGGTAGCTTAGCAATTAAGGCACTTGCCTGCAAAGCCAAAGGACCCAGGTTTGATTCCCTAGGACCCATGTTAGCCAGATGCACAGGGGGAGTGCATGCACCTGGAGTTTGTTTGCAGTGGCTGGAAGCCCTGGCGTGCCCATTTTCTCTTGCTCTCTTTCTCTCCTTCGTTCTCTGTCAAGTTAATTAATTATAAAAATGTTAAACAGTTTTTTTTAAAAAAATGTTAAAACTGTATAGTCAAGATGGAGATGTAAAAGATGAGTGGCAGAAGTTGAATTCCTCACTCAACTTCATGCACAATGTCACATTCCAGAGTGCACTCTATATGTTAGTATCTGCATAGCCACATTACATATCAATTACATATCTATTAGAAAGGTCTTCTTTCACATCCTTTCCAAACCTAACCCAAGGCTTCCTCCAACGTTCAGATATAGATTCATGCAACTCCTTCAACCTTTTAGTACCACATCCACCTAAGTTCATTATATTTGTTCTTGAATTGTGCCTTAGTTTATTCATACCTGAATTCAAACAAACTATCTGAAAGCTTCTCAGGAGCAGGAATTACACTTGATAACTCCCTTAGGAATGAGATATCTCTGGATAAAAAGTGAGCCATCGAGTCCTGATTAATCAGTGTCAATATGACATTTGTGATCCTCTTTTCTGATTTGGAATACCCTATTTAGGATAAGTTAGTTGTACTGTGTGGTTTTTGGAATATTTAGTGTAATGTACTCCATATGCTAGGCCTTATAAATATTCTCTATTGCGATTATATTGATCATATATTGATAAAATGTTTTAGAACATTAATACAGAGATTAAGAAGTAAATTTGTGGTGCATACTTTTAATCCCAGCACTTGGGAGGCAGAGGTATGAGGTTTGCCTGAGTTCGAGGCCACCCAGGGACTACATAGTTAATTCCAGGTCAGCCTGAGCCAGAGTGAAACCCTACCTTGAAAAAAAAAAAGAAGAAGTAAATTTGGTGGACCCCCCCCCATTGATAAATTAGTCAATTAGTGAAAGCAGAATCTACAAAGTTTCTGAGAGAATAGAGAGACATCAGAGCCTACGCCAACAACCAAAGTCGTATGCAGGCATTCTGTGCTTGACGTGATTTATCCATACCGTGTGTGGTTGATATGAGTTTTACAAGATGAACTAAGCCTTTTGTTGTTGTTGTTCTTTCCAGTCATTACAAATGTTTGTGTTTCAGATTCAAACGTGTTAGAGTTGACAGCTTAGTATGCTTAGTTCCTGCTTTATTTTCCCTGGTGCAAACACACCAAAAGACAATGAAGTCATTTATTTTCTCCAGCATGACCATCTTCATGTCTCTTACTACAACACCTCATTGAATCTTTCATTTAATTTTCCTCCGAAGTCCTTGCAGATAAAACTTACCCTTGCCCAGCATTCAAGCATAAGCAACCAGTGCTGCTTGTATTTGATACATACTGTATCGTAGCAGTTAAGCCACAGCTCTGATCAGATTCCCATGGCAGCTGTGTGACCATGAGGGAGTCACTTAATCTTTGCCGTGGTCTCCCCTACTAAACAGGGATTACAATACTCCTTTAGTAGAATTATATGGACCATTAAACAAAGGAATATTTTTAAAGCACTTTAAAGCCAGAACCTGACACATTGTAAGTATTATGGCAGTGTTTGCTAAATAAATAAATAATGCCTCATTTGGATTGAGAATTGATTCAAAGGCCTCTATGAATTTACAAATGAATCTTCATATCACCACAAAGCGATTGCATGCTATATATTTGTTACAGTAAGTAACAAAACATAATTCTAAAAGAATTGGCAGAGTATTTCACATATTCTCATTATCATGCCCCAACTCCAATATTCTTACTTAAAAAGTATATCTGAGGATATAGTGGAAATCAGATTTGAGAATTTTATCCAGTCTTTTAATCAAAACCATCAGGTAAGTTTGCTATGCCCACGTTTCTGTACATCAGTGTTTGTTGCAGATGAAGCTCAATTCATTCAAAATATTTCTGAACAGAGGCTCAGAAGGGATTGGGGATTCTACAGCATGTCTGGTATGAACTTGAACGGGCAGCTAATTGTACCTGGCGCATGTTTCTTGTTGTGTTAACTTCCCAGTTTGGGCATCATTGCTATAGTCTTTTTTCTCTTGCTTTAATTCATCTTTCCAGACAGCACAGTACAACAATTTCCTACCACTTATTGTATTCCTTGAACTTAATTTACTTCTTATTAAATTTGGCTTCGGACTCATTTGCTCCATCCATTGACTCTCCATGTAATAAGTCACTTTAAGCAAAATCATATTCATCCTGTTTAGATAATCAGAATTGATAGTTTCCCCTTCTAAGTCATAGAGAATTTCAGTTATTATTATTTTTTTAATTTGGAAAACTTCAGAGTTAAAGCTGATCCCCAATGGCATCCACAGAGCAATTTCACCCAAATGACTCCTGACAGGTGTGTAAATATGCACTCTCCTCATCTAGTTCAATGTGCCACAGCCCATTTTTCTTATCACTTACACTGATGCATTTTTACTGAGCCAGTGTGTTGGGTCTATCTTCATTCAGTTAGAGATTGAAATCCCCTCCCCTATTGCCTGGGCTAATCCTTTTCAGAAAAACCTTGGTATGTTTATTTGTCTCTGGTAAGTTATATATTTATCTGCATTTAAAAATTAAAACAGGTAATGAATCCTTTTAAGCCATAGGAGATATGTAATTGGATTCTAGTTGTTTTAGACATGGTATATGTGACGTCCAGAAAACCAGATATGGACATTTTATAAATGTGTGAAAGTCTATACTCTAGCCAAGACTCCAGGGGCAATATCATGTTCTGAGAAAGAAATGTAAACAAATTGATAAATTTAGATCAGAACTAGAAGTCAAGTCCGAATGACAGGAAGATTTATAATTACGTCATTAAGATGTAATTTTTACCTCTTTAAGATGCTTTTGGAGGGAATGTTAGCTTTACACATTGCAACTTCCTTTTCTAAATTTTAAAATTTCTTGTTCATCCCTGTTACTGCTTTCTCCATAATTCAGATTTTTCACATTCATTAATTTCATTACTGTTCTCATTAAAGACAATTTCAAAGCACCAAAAAGTTTTAAGAACCACTTAATAGATCCTAAGATGCCAATAATACACTTTGAAAACTTTTGAAATTCATCATACCTTTTCTAACTCTATGAGAATTCAAACATTGTAGATATATTTACCAACTTTTTTTTTTTTTTTTTTTTTTTTTTTTTGGAGAGAGACACAGAGAGAGACAGAGAGAGAAAGAGAGAGAGGGAGAGGGAGACAGAGATGGGCGTGCCAGCCACTGCTAACGAAATCCAGATGCATGCATCCCCTGGTGGTCAAGTGCGGCATTGAGCCCTTGCGTCACTTTGCATCTGGCTAAACGTGGGACCTGGAGATTGGAACCAGCATTCTCAGGCTTAGGAGGCAGGCGCCTTAACCGCTAAGCCATCTCTCCAGCCCATATTTACCAACTTTTATGTCTTTATTTCCCACTTTTCTTTCTTCCAGTATACTACTTGATGCAAATTTAGCATATTCTGTTTCTGTGTGTGTTGAATTTTAAAACTATACTTATCTAACCATAATAATTTATATACATATGGTATGTGTGTATGTTATACAACATATATGCTTATGTTTAATTTATTTGTAGGCTCACAAATTTAGATAAATTTTATCATACTAAATTTATTACTTTACAAATTGATTTTTATTACTCAATATTTTATTTGTGGCATTTACTCATGTGGATATAAATAGCCCTCACTCATTTATTTCAATAATATATTATGTTTCATTATAGTCATCTTTTTTCTTCAGTGGTAAATGGTTCCAGAACTCCATGTTAATACTAAAATCTATAATATTCAATTCGCTCATAAAAAATATCATACCATACATGTTTAATCTATGCACATCATCTCATATACTTTAAAGAACTTAGAGATTTCTTTTAAATATTATAATGCAAATGCCACATAAATCATTTTATACTCTGTAAGTTAGGGAATATGAGTAAGAAAAGTGTCTGTATATGTTCTATAGAGAGCAATTTTTTTTTTCTAAATCTTTTCAATCCTTAGTTGGTTGAATCCGTGGAGAGAAAATGCACAGATACAGGAGCATGTGAATACACATTTACCACAGTTTATAAATTCATCTTTTTTCAGAGAATTGTTTTTAATTTTGACCTGCCCATTACCACCATACTTCAATGACTCAGGACCATCAGAAGTCTATGTCCTTCTAAAGTGTGTGTTGTCAGAGCAGTAGAAGCCTAGGGCTTGCTAGCATTGCCTGTAACATTCACCTCAGAACTTCTTAAAAATATCTTATTTTTATTTACTTATTTGAAAGAGACATAGAAAAGGGGGGAGGAATGGACATCAGGGCATCCACCTTCTGCAAACAAACTCTGGATACATGTGCCATCTAGTGCAACTGGCTTACATGGGTCCTGGGGAATCAAACCTGAGTCCTTTAGCTTTGCAGGCAAGTGCCCTAACAGCTTAGCCATTTCTCCAGCCCATTCACCTCATTTACTTCCACAAATGTGCTATGTGTTGAATTATTTAGACTTTAACAGCATTCTTATTCTTTTTTTTTTTAAGATATATTTTACATTTATTGAGCCTGGCATGGTGGCGCACGCCTTTAATCCCAGCACTTGGGAGGCAGAGGTAGGACTGCCGTGACTTCAAGGCTACCCTGAGACTACATGCTGAATTCCAGGTCAGCCTGTCAGCCTGAGCTAGAGTGAGATCCTACCTCGAAAAACAAACAAACAAACAAAAAACTTGTTAAAAGATATATTTTACATTTATTTATTTATTTACTTATTTATTAGAGAGAAACTGGGAGACTGAGAAAAAGAGAGAGAATGGGCACGCTGGGGCCTTTAGCTACTGCAAAGGTACTGCAGATAAATGCCCCACCTTGTGCATCTGGCTTATGTGGGTCCTGGGGAATTGTTCCTGGGTCTTTTGGCTTTGCAGAGAAGTGCCTTCAGTGCTAAGCCATCTCTCTAGCCCCACATTTTTATTCTTTTTAGTGAATAAGATTTACACTTTTAAAAAACTGAACTTATTATTTAAAATATATTATTTTGAATGCTACTGTAGGAATAGTTTTGCATAATTTGATTTTGAGATTGTTGCAAGTATGTACAATTGATTCATACATAATGATATCATCATGGCTGGCAGCTGCTGAACTTGTTTTAGTTCCATTAGATTTTCAGCGGATTACTTACAACAGACTACGTACACTGTGTCTGCTGAAAATAAGGACATTTTTATCTCTCTACATTGTGTGTGCTCTGTGTTTCTCAATCTTGTCCAAGTCTCCTGACTAGAACTTGGGTACGATATTGAAATGCAATGACATAGACATCCTTTTTACCCCTGAACTGAAGGGCAAAGCCTCCAGGTTTGTACCATGAAGTATGTCAATCCAACGTTTTCTTGATATCCTTTATCAACGTGAAGAGTTTCCATTCTTTCCCTGAATTGCTGAGTAACTTTTATTCATAAAACGTGTTCGCATTATCACGCCCATTGTTCTATATCTACTGAAATGTCAGTGGGGGATTTCAGCTTGTTTCTGTGATTGTGGACCATTGTTTACTTTGGATAGTTGTCACAACTTGTCATAAATTCTTGAGCTTAAGACAATGGAAATTTACTCTTTACAGTTACAGAAGGCAGCAATCAAAAATCAAGTCACTTGGGCTGTACCCCCTGCATAAATTCTAGCAAACAAGGCTTCCTTGGACGTTCTAGTTGCTGCTGTTCCAGGTGTACAGTGTTCCATGACTACATAGTCCCAATGTTTGGCTCTGCAGACCCAGAATCTGGTATTACTTACTTCTTTTTTTTCTCTCCTCTCTGACAAGTCTTTCTTTCTCTGTATCTTATAAGAATATATGCCGTTGCATTTAGGGCTCACGCAGACAATCCACTTGTTCTTTTCTGTTTCAAAATCTTTCTTTACATCTGCAAAGAGATTTTCTAAAGAAGATTCCATCCAAAGGCTCCAGGATGTAGAAAAATGAGGTTTGCAACCCTGAACACATTACACATCGATTAATATGTGGATTGATTTTCAAAAGTTAAAATAACCTTTCATTTGTGAAGTCCTGGATAAATTTAGCTGATCTTATTACATTTTCCTTGTATCTGCTACTGGATATTTACTAGTATTTTATTGGAATTTTTGTTTTCATTCATGTGAATTAACTTGCAGAATTCTTTTTTTTTTTTTTTTTTTTTTTTATTGTTCAAATAGTGCTGGTCTCGAATGGGTCAGGTAATGTTCCTTGCCATCTGCTCTTTCAAATGGTATGTGAAGAATGAGTGCTGATTATTCTTTAAATTTTTCTTAGGAGTCATCAGTCAAGGATTCTTAGCACTAGCTTCTCTTATGTATTTGTTTATTTGTTTAGTTTTGAAGTGCTGGGGCTCAAACTGAGGACTTAAATGCATATATATTTGACTAGAGACTAAGTATCTCAAACTTAAACCAACCTACTTTCAATTCATAGTAACTTATTATCTATGGTATATAGAAGTTCTGGATGTACATTGTTCTTTTGTTTTATTATAGTCATATAAATTGCAACTTCACATGTGCTAAGTCCATCAAAACAGTATAATTAATCTTGACTTGCTAAATTTGTTTTGCAAACCAGAAGGGGAAAGACACTGTGAACAAAATCACATTTATACTGCCTTTCATGTCTACCAGTGTGGTTAGCTCCTGTCTTCGTAATTTTGTTGCATGAATTAGAGTTTCAATATGGTGTTTTTCTATTCAACTTCCAGGGTTTACGGAAGTATTTCTCACAGAGCATTCCTACTTGAGACTGCTCTCTCTTTCTGAAATGCGAGGATTTTGCTCTGTACACAATTTGTGGTGGGCATATGTATGTTTTCTTGGGTATTTTGAACATGCCAACCTTCTTCCATCAGGTCTCGTTTTTCTAATGATCGGTGATCTGTCAATGCTATTGAAGTACTTTGAACAAGGTGTCTTGTCTCTGACATTGGCAGTTGAAGATGTACAGAACTATAGGCATGCACATTCCATTATTTGGGATTAGTTAAACTCCTTGGATGCGTAATTTAAAAAGTCAGATAGTGTGTGTGTGTGTGTGTGTGTTCATGTGTGTATGCATATTCTCTTGTGTGCGCTCATGTAAGTGTGGGGTTCAGATGTTTGTACACTGGCATGAACATATTGTGAAGGTCAGAGGACAACCTCAGGTGTCATCTTCAGGTATGTTATCCACCTTTTTTAAAAAAAAATTTAATTTATTTATTTAAGAGAGAGAAAGAGACGGGAGGGGGGTGGAGAATGGGCACCCCAGGGCCTCCAGCCACTGCAAACGAACTCCAGATGCATGTGCCACATTGTGCATCTGGCTTACATGGGTCCTAGGAAATTGAACTGGGGTCCTTTGGCTTTGTAGGCAAATGCCTTAACCACTAAGCGACCTCTCCAGCCCCTCATCCAACTTTTTTTTTTTTTTTTTTTTTTTTTTGTTTTTTGTTGGTAGGGTCTCACTCTGGTCCAGGCTGACCTGGAATTAACTATGTAGTCTCAGGGTGGCCTTGAACTCTCGGCGATCCTCCAACCTCTGCCTCCAGAGTGCTGGGATTAAAGGCGTGCGCTACCACACAAGGGTTTTCACTGGCCTGGAGCTCCCTAGGTTAGAATGGCTAGCCAGTAAGCTCCAGGGGTCTGCCTGTCTCTGCCTCTCCCGTTCTGGGATTGCAAGTGTGTGTCACCACCTGGGGTTTCCATGAGGACTAGAGACTGAGCCCAAGTTCCCGTGCTCATGAAGCACGCATTTTATGAGTAGATCTATCTTTACAAACCCTAAAGACCAGAATAATTTATTTGAAAATCACAATTGGGAAGCTGAACACCTCTAATACATTTTTTCCTTTCATAATTTCCATTTCATCATAGATATACTGTTTGATGAGCTTGTTGTTAAAATTATTTTTAATCTTTTGACAATTTTTCTTTGAAAATGTTTATAAAGCTGAATGAGTCCCTGCCCTAGCCAGGTTAGCACTGAGGGCCCCTGAGACAGCTTAGATGCATTGCACTTTCCTCTGCCCCCCGATTAGATGGGCTACATTTTATTGTTTATTTGTGATTTTCATAGGTTTTTAATTAAAAAGCTGGATGTCTTAACTGTTGTTTTTTTTCATTTGTGTTGGCTCAGGTTTAAACCCAGGCCTTTGAATGTGCCAAGAATGCACTACCTCCTCAGCTACAAACCCGAGAATTTCAGAGAACAGAATTATCCTTACTTGGGAAATGCAGAAATCTTGACCCTTCCTTGCTCAGAGGTCAGTTAATTGAGTTCAGTTCTTCGGGGACTCATTTTATGAATCCACTGTCATGTGCAGCCATCGAGGTGTCACTGTGGTGAGCTTAATGATTAGATAATTGATTGGTCACGTTTCCTTACCTGCGCTGGACCAGTCAGCTTTTCACCTCTAACTGAGTCCCGTTCATGGAGTGTTAGCATCAGCAATCAGAGTTAGTTCAACTTTGCTGGAGCCTTCTCTTCTTACATTGGAAAAGTCCCAAAATCCACCAGGGGTGAGAGACAGAGACCTTCTCTTCTGTCTCCTGGGCAAAGGCCCAGCTCTGCATATGTGATCTCCTTCTGGAACTCCCAGCCTGCCAGAGATTTCCAAAGGCCCACAGACATTTGTACTCGTGATCACCCTTTTAAACTCTTAGCCCAGCTCCTGTTTACCTGAGCTGGTATTACAGCCTCAGGCAGCTGCGAAGTTAAATGATTTTTACTGAATGTTTTCTACACTCTGGGGGTAGGGCTTTTCCTGCAGGGGGAGTTCCCAAGCAGATCAAATAATGACAAAATTCTGTGAGCAGGCTTTTCCCAGGGCTGGCAAATAGGGACTGTGTTCTGTGGATGGACCTTTTCGAGATGCAAACCTAGTTTTTCCTCCTGTGTTTTCACAGCTTCTGGTTTTACAGATACTCGGATTTCATGGTCACTTGTCTGCAAGAGTTCTGTAGAGCTGAGGAGAGGGTGAAAGAAGTTTGAAATAGTGCAATCTCAGTTGTTATTACCAAACTAACGTGCTTTTCCCCTTGCGCCAACACCCCTATTTTTGCAAGGTTTTCATTAACTTCTGAAGTTTACAAAGGTTACTTTTGTCAGATTTTCCTAATGTTACTGTTACTTTGTAAATTTATTGATGAGCTCATTTCATTGTCGTAGAAGTCCTATGTCCTGCCCAAGATGTAATGGAGGTAATTTTTTTTTTTAAACTTAACTAAATAGGCCATAAAGAGAACAGAACATACTGAAAGCCACTTATTTAGAGACAAACAAAGAAGCAGGCACAGCCTTGGCAAACTTAACATTCATTTAACTGTTAGCAAAATAATCACATATGAGGAGATGAGAGTGTATAATATACCCCAGTAATGCTAGCTTCTCGGGAGACTGAGGAAGGAGGATAATTCAATCCAAGCTTGATCAACAGAGCAAGATCTTATCTCATAAAAAAATTACATACACCTGATATACGTATTAACTCATATGCAAGCCCAACGTATATCAAATCAAAACACACACATGTGTGGATTTGCAAACAGGTGAAATGCAATTTGCCAATCTCGTGTGTCTAGCATGGACTCAGGAGGATACCAAGTTCTAAGGTTGATGCGGAAGATAACACATGTGTCACTAAACACCTGTAAGAAATTATCACCTTGTTGTTATGATGACCACTGATAGACCTACAGAGTGTTAAGAACACATGTGTCTAGGTGGCGAATGTGTCACTACAGGCTTTCTGAACAAAATCCCTGAGTTCCTAAACTAGGTCATATGATTTCCCCTCACATAGTCAGTTTCTGGTTTGTAACCTAACAGCCACTGGGCTGCCCAGAAAACATCAGGAGGTAAAGAAGCAATTTTCAATGGAAATCACAAAGGAATTTTGTTTCAGAATAACTGAATGAGCTTTTACCAAGTAAGCTCGAGATCTGGGCTAATGCTATTATTCTTAGATATACCACTGGAATATTTTGCCAGAAGAAAGAGTCCAGACACAGGAATTAGTTATAGCAAAATGATTTAAAACTACATTTCCACTCCTATTGATCTTGCTACAGCCTAATGTGCTATATTCCTGGAGTCACCCAGCCCCTTATGCACCTTACAAACCCCTTTCCACAAAAAAAAAATCAATTTTTGAAGCAATTATTTCCTAAATAAAATGTCATCTTGCAGGATATTTTTTTTTCTGTACCCAGGTAAAGCCTGTCTACACATATATTGTTTTAAAGAGTTAAGGGCACATATAAATCAAAACTTTTGTTGAAAATGTTTATTTAATCACAATTCATAAAAGTTATTAGTAACATTCTTGATTAATTTTAACAAAGATGGTATGGACCCACCTTTGTTAAAATTCATCAAACATTGTTCTTTAATTCTAAATTTTGTTTTAATTGTGTCATAATTTATCGTTAATGATCCTTAAAACATCTGGTACTAGCCTTTAATTTGTCCAGCCTTAAAGACTAATAATTACAATGAAGTCAGAATAGTATATACTTTCATAATTCACAAGTTTGTAGACCTTATGTAATATCATCTATCCATCTCTTGTGTAAAGGACAAAACCCTGGCAAGCATAATTATCTTCTGACTGTTGTGGAAAGCCAAAAGCAGCTGCTGGCAGGGAAGTTTTTATTTGACTTACAGTCTTGAGAAGCTTGATGATGGCAAGGGTCTCTAAGCCCACCCCGACAACAAACTTCCTCCATCAAGGATCTATCCCCAAATTGCCACCAGCTTGGGAATGAGCATTTGTAACCCATGGGGGACACGTGATTCAAGCCACCACACACACGCTTAAGACTCATGCTCTGTACGTGATCGTGGTGTGCCATTTTGAGGCTAAAATCCAGTTCCTCTCCCACAAATACAATCTCATAATTGTACACTTACTTTCAGAGTAGAAGTGCTCATTGGTTTATTTTTGAGCTGAAATAACTTTAAAAAGTTACAATATTTAATTAATACTGACCTTCTTCCCTTTAAGGAAAATAGAATCAGTCTGGACATGGTAGGGAAGTGTTTTATAAAACTGAGGTCAAAGAACTTTTCAAATAGTGACAAAATTTATTGGTAGGATCATGAAGTCCCATGCCATGGAGATGACTGAGAAGATTCCCATATGATCCAGGTAGCTTTGGTTGTTAGGGTCGGGTGTCCCCCTATCATATTCACATGATGGCTCCAGAACATTGTATATAGCAGAAGCCTTAACAGAACTGAAGATCATGATGCACATGAGCTAATTCAGGATCATACAAATGTGTGCATTATGATCATTAGTCTGAACGGAAGAACTTTCCTGAGCTGTGAAGCCTGGGATGGGGCAGCATGGAAAGGCCTTCACTTGATATAGCTGACGTTGAAGAAGAATCCACAAGCCAAGCAATACTGACGACCTGACCCCATGGAGCTGATGAAGCTGGGAGAAAGGATTATCTCCATCCGTATGGACAAAAGTGCCTACCTGTGCTGACACAGCTTAGCTCACTGCTGACCGACACAGCTGCAAGATAATAAATAATAACTTCCTGTTGTTTTAGGCAATAGGTTTGGGGTAATTTCTTACAGCCTCAACAAAGTACTAATACCACCAATTCCCATCCCATCAAATCCACGGGCAGATAGCATTCTACTTAGCCACTAAGCACTATCAGAAACTTCATTTCAAAGTAACATAGAAAAGTCTGGAGAGATGCGTAGGTAGTTAAGGCACTTGCCTGCAAAGCCTAAAAACTGGGGTTCAGTTCCCTAGTACCCACATAAAGCCAGATCCACAAAGTAGTGCATGCATCTGGAGTTCCTTTGCAATGGTTAGGAAGCCCTGGTGTGCCCATTCTCTCTCTCTCTCTCTCTCACTGTCTCTCTTCCTTCTTTCCTTTCTTCCTCCCCACCTTTCCTTCCTTCCTTTCTTCTTTCATTTCCCTCTCTCTCTGTGCTTGCAAATAAGTAAATAAAAACAAATAACAGAGCAAGACAGACATGGCTACTGTTGGGGTGGGTGTCAATTCCAAATCTGTTTGTCCTGGAGGGACAAAAATAAAACATACACATAGCATGAGATCAGACCAGAACTAGCAATAGCATACAGAACTGGGAAGGCATATGACTGAGCACTTCCTTGTCTATTCCTGGTCTTTATAGATTGTTCTATCACCCAAGAGCAAAAAGTCAACATTAGCCAGAGTAATCTGTACCTCACGGTATGGACTGTGGACTTCCCTTGGCCACATTCTCTAGCACCTGAGGGTCTGGAGAGATGCCCATGTCGTGCTTTGACCCCTGGTTCAGTATGCTTACAGGTGTATAGGGTCAGTGTGATATTCTTAGCTTCTAAGATGTGGCATTTTTGACATGCTTGAGTATGGGGGTCATTTCCTATAAAGAACTAATTTGAAATTAAAATTAAAAGTTGAAATTTTAAAAATTAAAAATTAAAACTCACTCCCTTAAAAGAAATTGTACAAAAAGAACTTGTAAGAGATGGAAATGTCCTCACTCTTAACTTGAGGTGGCTTTGTCTTCTTGTTTCTTGTGGGCATTGTTCAAGACTGTATTGATTTTTCCCCTAAATTGGCAGCTCTATGGGACTTTATGCCAAGCTATTGGACTCCCTGGTTCTCTTTTGATTTATTTTTCCACCTTTCTCCTAACCTTTATGGGGAGTTGAAAGATATGTATAAACTAAGTTCATCTCAAAATCAGTGCCTTTGAATACAGCATGTTATCTCTGAAATATCAAAAAAAGTAAAACCTCAGAATTCCACCCCACAATGTATATTCTCTCTAGGGCCACTTACATTTGTACTGCTTGCTGAAAATTGTAGTGTAACCAAGAATTACATTTTAGCCTGTGAATCTACTAATTATTACCAAAAAAAGAGACAGCTCATGCCACTTTAAAAAATATATCTACAAAACACTTCACATACAATGGTCATTTTTTCCCCAAGGGTCTCATTGACTTTTGTAAATATTTATTCCCTCAGTGACCTTTCTACATATTTGTCCCAATATCTTACTCCCTGTCCTCTTGCAAACTAGTAAGGCATTACTGTTAAGATTGCATAGGGGGTTGGGCAGGACTAAAATATAAAATTTTATATTATTTTTATGTAAAATGATTCCGAGATTCACTCGTATTCTAAATTATGGTGGTATTCTTCCTCACAGGAATGATTTTTTTTTTTTTTTTTTTTTTTTTAGGCCAGAATCTCATTGTAGCACAGGCTGACCTAGAACAATTCTGTAGCCTTGACCTCACAGTGATCCACCTATATCAGCTTCCCAACGGCCTGCATTGAAGGCATGAGCCGCTGCGTCCAGGAAGAATTGAATTTTATGGCAATAAATATTTGCCTTTTTTTTCTTTTCTATCTCTACATAATAGATCAGGCACAAACACACACAGAATTTACAAACTAGCTTCAGTATGCAGTTGAACCATGGATGACCTAATAAAAGGGAAGAGGACAGTTAGAAAGAGCCAAGCTCATAAAATTAAGCCTACCACTCTATTTCTTCTTTGTCCAGCTGTCTTTCCATTTTCTGTGTTCCAACATCTGAAACTTGAGCACAGGATAACCCATTCACAGCACGCATGCCCAGTAGCTATGGCTTTGCTCTGTATTTCATGTCCTTCTCTACAGTTCAGTCCACACAAATGATATTCAATCAGATAGATTGCAGTTTTCACACTGCTCCAAAATCGTACTTATAAAATGAAACTTCATTGAGCCTGTTCTGAACACATCTGATCTGTCTAGAAGATTTTTATTGGGATTCCCTGGAGGCACACTTACTGTCTGTCGGGGTTCGAATGGGCTCCCCTAAAAGGTTATGCAGTAGAAAGTTGGTTCAGTGTTGGCAAGAAGGGCCTTAAGTACAGGTACCAGGTCAGAAAGGCCCTAGCTGGGGAATGAATTCAAGCTGTTCTTTCGAGAGTAGGTTATTTTCTTATAGGAGCGGCTTTGCTGTAAACCCTTGCGTTCTCTCACTCTGTACCATATTCTAACGTAGCAAACCCTAGTGCTGTGTTCTTGGGCTTGCCAGCCTCCAGGATTGAGAATTATTCTAAAGACATATATATTACCCATACTGTGATATGTGATAGCAACAAGAACTGCAAAAGCACAGTGACATGGGCAAAATTTAAGTTCAAATGCTTTTGGTATATCTTTAAAATATTTTCTTTTATATATTTACATATTTGCAAACAGAGAGAGAGAGAGCAAGAGACAAAACAGATAGAATGGACACACTACGGCCTCCAGTCTCTGCAAATAAACTCCAGATGCATATGCCATGTTGTGCATCTGGTTTTACGTGAGTACTGGGGAATTGAACCAGGGTTGTTAGGCTTTGCAGGCAAGTGCCTTAACAGCTGAGCCATCTCTCCAGCCCCTTTTGAGATATCTTTTGTTTCTATTTCTGTCCTTTGCATTTCTCAGAAAGATGCTTTCTCAATCTCTGGAGCCAAAGATGTTGAACAGAAGTTAAAAAGAAAAAAGAAAAAAAAAAAAAAAAAAAAAAAACTATGTTCCTCTGTCCTCTATGTGAAAATGTTGATGTGTTTAGAACAGTACAGGTCTTGTGGGAGTCATGAAAGTGCCCCCTCCATGCCAGAAGACAAAAGAAATGACACAACAAAACAGAGGAAAGATTGCCTAGAGAGAGGAGACTCCTCAATAACTGGGGGCATGAAAGAGTAGACAAAAGAGGATGAGGGGACAGGAATATGAGCAAATTACAGTATGTGCATACATTAAATTTCTCAGCTGAGAGACAGAGAGAAGTTGGATTTGTCTGCTCCTTCTGACATTTTCTCTTGTTTTGGTTATAAGCACATGCCGCCATTTTAGTTTGAGTGTAATTTGGGAATGCTGCTATCAATGAACAGGCTGTTGAGTTTAAACCTGAAATCCTTCAATTGTTCTATTTTGTAAATTTTCATATTGTGCAAGGATAATTCTCTCTCTCTCTCTCTCTCTTTTTTTTTTTTTTCTGCCTTCATCTAAATTTGGTTTCTTAGCGAAGTCAAACCTTAGAAAGTTGGTTTGGGATGTGTTTGGTCCTTGGTCATGCATGTCTACGATATTGCTTCTGTTGTCTAGCATGAGGTGATGGAGCCAAACTTTGGTCTTGAAGTTGCTTATAGTAATCAAGGCTTGATTGCTAAAAGATAGATGAGGCATGGCAAGCAGTTCTTAAACTCAGTGGACATAGTAAGAACCACTAATGCTACGTGCTGATTAAATATAGTCAAATCTGAAATTCCTGTGTGTCATAGAATATTATGAAAGAGGTGCGAGGACATTTTTTCATGGTTTAGTCACCCAACATATGGTGTTTTATTGGTCTCTTTACTGCACACAACACAAGTTAATATTTTATGGGGTTCTAATAAACGAATGGGCAAGATTTCAAGGAATGGTGCAAGTCTGAGTACCCAAATACGTTCATTACCAAAATTGAAAAAGTTATTGAAAGTGAAGGGTTTTGCAGAAATGGAGTCAAAATAATCCAAGTCTCCTCTTAGAAGTAGACCTGAGAAGAATTTCAACTAATAAAACTAATAAACCAATTTATTATGCTTATTCTGTCTAAACTATAGAGTCACAGCTTTGGAAATAAAGCTACCACATTCACCAGCATGTCTTTCATCGAGTATTATGATGGTGTCCCCATAAATGTGTTTTCATTTACATGAGGTTAAATGTCACTGGATGAAGGTGTGTAGCAAAACTGTGAGTTCTCAATTTCATGTAACAATAAACCTTAGAAATGAAGCATGAAACCTGGAAGCCTTTCTTTCACAAATGTTTTTTAAATTAAACTAGGAAAGTAACACACGGAGGCAAAGAAGAGACATTTCAAGATGGTTTGGGTAGTATGTAAAGAGACAAAAATATTTATGTTTTGGGAAGGGGGTATGGTCCACCTGACTTCAATCAAAATTAATGTTAGTCATGTGGAATCCTTGGGTATTTTTGAGATTTCAAATCCTCAAGGTACTTTCAGTCTGAATTCTCTAAGCAATGATATCAATTCTGTTTCACTCGAGGCCATATGTCTGACTTTTGTGACTGAAAATATTATTGTAAAAGTTGAAAATGGAGACAGAGTAGTGTTAGGATTTTGTGATGGTCTTTATCTGAAGCTTCTAGAAGTAGAAAACTAATTTTAATATTTTACTTATAAAAGTCTTCAGGGTAAAATTTCAAAAGCAGTTTTTTACTACATATTCAAACCTATATATATATAATATATAATATAAACGCATATATGTATATTATGTACATATATATTGGTTTGATATATATTATATATGTATATATGACATATATACATATATGTGTGTGTATGCTCAGAATATTCTACTAGTCTTACAAAAATGCTAATAAGAGTTCTTTAATATGTCTGCATGTGATATTTGTTGCTGAATTTAAACATGCACTCAGATGTTTGCAGTGACCTATTTCTAATACCAAAAATAAATCTTGGCTTTGTCCACAATATTTTTGTCTTTGTCACTCCTTTGGGATGGCTCCTTACAAAACTGGAAGGCTGCCACATTTTTTTTTTTTTTTACCCAGATTTGATGTGGAAAACATATTGCTAGAGAAAGTCTGTGGAGCAGGCAGATTTTTCCCAATGTATGATCATGTTTTTATGCATCTTTCAAGTGTGCTGCACTTTTATATCAATGGTTTAGCATCCTGAAAGAAGGTAGAGCATTCTTAATGCTAGTTATTCTGGAAATATAATCTATACAATTCTGTGCCCTTACAAAGCTGATGAACACCTTGAAGCATCTGTCTCCCCATGAACAATATACACAGGAATATATATTTCATTATATCTATATGTATAAATTTTACCATAAATATGTTTATTTATAATATTTAATGATGTATATACTTTGTCATAAATATTATATACACATATGTATATATTTATATAAGATGTGGTACTGATCAATAAAATTTTTTCAATTTTATCCATGAATTTTATTCAGTTTATCCAAAATTGTCAATTTTTGGTCTTTTTACATTTTTCCTCTGTGACTAAAAATGGTTTTAAATGTTCTTCTGTATTTCCTAACAAAGATACACATACCCTGATTTCCATTTAACTGAAAGTTTGAGCATACTAAAGATAGGTTTAGATCTGCTTTCATAAACTTTGGGGTCTGGGTGCATTTCCTCATATGAGCATTTATCATGGCCTGTAATGTACAGAACTAACAGCAGGGCTGACTGAACCATAGCTCGTCAAATCCTCCTCATTAACAGAGATGTTTCCTAAACCTTTTCTGGCCACGAGTTTAGAGGGGCTGAGTTCTGTGTGGAGGGTAAAGACAAGGGAAGACTGTTGGTAGAACCTGCTCGCTCATCCCACACAATGTATGCTCAAGGCAGTTCCCGCTCTGGAAAGCACTGGCACTGGCCTGTCGGATGTTCCTTCCATCAATTCACAGTGTAATCCTTGACAGGAGCTCTGTGAGGTAGAGTTTTCCCCATCTCACTGTGTTCCTAATGTTATCTTAGCACCAAAGTCACATTTGAAGCACCTTATAATGCAGCTCAGAGATGCTGCTGTCCAATTCTTTTCTCTCTTAATTAGCCAAGGAGGAGGAAAAGATGTGATCCAGAGTCAGACACCTTGATTGGAAAAACAAGTTATAACCCAAATAACTGTTGAACCTTAGACAATTTCTACAGTATGGTAGCCTCACACAGACATTCATGGAGAAATATTTTCACTGAACCACGTACAAGATCTTCTTTCTTGAAAGGAGAAAAAAATACTAGTAACAGTGCTATTATAATAATGTAATAATAATAATTTTATTATAATAAAAACTTCTACACTATTACTTTTTGTTTTGTTTTGTTTGTTAAGGTAGAGTCTCACTATAGCCCAGGCTGACCTGGAATTCACTAGGTAGTCGCAGGGTGGCCTCGAACTCATGACGATCCTCTTTCCTCTGCCTCCCAAGTGCTGGGATTAAAGGCATGCACCACCACGCCTGGCTTACTTTTTAATCATACTTAATGCTATTCATCATTTTAAACATTTTCCTTAAAAATGATGGTATATCTTTTTGACTTCTCCTACCATCTTGTTTATGATCTCTGCCTCATTTTCTCTAAATAGTGACACAAAAGGATCCCAAGTCTGGACTTAGCTGAGTCAGGGTCAAGATAACCAATATTTTCATGAATCCTGAACATTTTATCTCAGTCCCCAGATGATTTAGTTTTCCTTCCTTGTTGAGAAGAATTTGATTTTCACCCCAGGGATTCTGAGGTACAGTTGATATGAACATTGATCTTGGGAGATGCTCCTGAGAGTCATTAGTTCGCTGGCCAGAGTCGGATATAAGACAAGGTGCAATTTCTGGGTCTCCAAAGATATTCTTTCTTCTGGATATGTTGTGTTGGTTGGGGGGGGGGTGAAATTCTGCATCATTTATCAAGGAGGGAATTTTGGGAAAAGGCCCCAAAAGCCAGTGTTTTCCAGAGGAATGTCTGAGGTAGAGGTCATAAAAGAAATAGAAAGAGAAGCTAGAAAACTGTATTATATTATTTTATGAAAACATTTAACTTAATAAATATGATTAAACAAGTAATATTGATCTAGTTTTAAATATTAAAATACTAAATATTTAATGTCACCATTAATGTTTGGGGTGTCTATACCTTTTTTGTTTTAAGGCACAAGCATTGTGGTTGATATGGTAGCTCCCATGTACAATCGCAGTCCTAGAGACTGAGGCAGAAGGATCACTGCAACTTGAGGACAGCCTGCGATACAGTATGAGACCATGGACAAAGAGAGGAAGAGAGAGAGACAGCAGGCAGTCCAGGCAAAGTTAATACAGAGGCCTTCTCACTTTCTGAGAACTCACCATAGACAGGGCCTGAATGCAGGAATGTCTGTAGGTATACATTAGATAAGCAACTCTGGACATTGTGGTATATTAGAGTCCTGCCTTACCTATGGAGATACAGTCCATGATGCCCAGTGGCTGCCTACAGCTACAGCTGGTCCTGAGCTCCAGAGTCACTGTTTGTCCAATACTTACACATTTAGGTAACATTTACTTTGTGAATTAGGGAACAAAAAAGGCAGAGAAACTAAGAACAATTTATCAAACTTTCTCTCTCTCTCTCTCTCTCTCTCTCTCTCTCTGTGTGTGTGTGTGTGTGTGTGTGTGTATTTTGGACTCCCTGGACACTATTCTTGTTCTTTGGGTCCATTGCTGAATGAAAATGTTTATGTAGATAAAGTGCTATGTTGCCTCAGTACGTAGGAAGCAAGATGACTAGTTATTGACTGACAGGACAGCACACACAAGCCGTATGAGTACCTTGACAGGACTATTTACGTCCCGGGTAGATGACAGCCCGAGATTTCACCATGAGATTCAGAAGGGCATGTAGTTGAGAATTTGAATTGAATTTGAGTTGTTTACTTCTGGAATTTTCCATTTAATATTTTCAGACTACAGTTGACTGCAGGTAACTTAAACCATCAAAAATAAAATCATAGATAATGAGAGACTCTATGTTAACAGATCTGGGAAAAGTATGGGTTTTAGACAAGTAAATTCACACAGAAACACATTTAGAGATAACTGATATGCTATCATACTCATTCCATTCAGGGAGATCGAGAGTGTCAAATTCAGTGATGGGCTTATAAATTGGTTCCATAAATCTTAGCTCTAATAAGCGCCATCATTTCTCTTCATGATAAACATCCCACAAACCCTTTCCAGGTTGTGATAGCACTGCAGTATGACAGCAACTTTGTTCTTAATTGTAACATGTCTCAGCTATTGACCAAAAGACAAATGTGCCTGCACATACATATTTATTTAGGCATGACAAAATAGTTTCATACACACTCTCCAATATCAAGCTCCCACCAACCGTGTGCTACAAGAGGGTCTACTCCTATTAAATTCTCTCTAAAATGATAATGGTTATCCCATTTATCTGGTTCTGACTTCTCTCTCCATTGGAGAATTTGCTTCTCTTTTACACATGGACGCAGAACCTAAGGAGAGAATCAAACCATCGCACCTCACCAAGGTGCCAGCTGAAACCATACAGTAATGGGGGAAATGAGCAAGAGTGCTGCTTTCTTGGTGAACCTGTTACCAGCTATCCCCACAATGCACAACCCACATTCCCCAATGAGGAGGTTCCCTTCAGAGAGGGGAAGACAAGGAGGAGGCTAACAATGGTACCAACATGACTATATACACACTATGTACATAACTAATAAAAAATAGTTTCATATGTTCCATGTATCTACAATAGAGTGTACATCTATGTGACATCTAGTAATTTATAATCATATTATTATTATTATTATTATTATTATTATTATTTTATTATTTGAGAGAGGGGGACAAACATATATATTTGAGAGAGAGAGACAGAGACAGAAACAGAGAGAGACAGAGAATGGGTGCACCAGGGCTTTTAGCCACTGCAAACAAACTGTAGATGCATGTGCCATCTTGTCCATGCATCTGGCTTATGTGGGTCCTGGAGAATCAGACTTGGGTCCTTTGGCTTTCCAGCTAAATATCTTAATTGCTAAACCATCTCTCCAGCTGGAGTATTTGTTGTATGTTAAATAAAACATGCATAGTATTGAGGTTTATTAAAGTTCATTAAAAAAAAAAAAAAAAAATGCCGGGTGTGGCCTTTTTAATCCCAGCACTCGGGAGGCAGAGGTAGGAGGATCACCATGAGTCAGTCTGAGCTAGAATGAGATCCTACCTTGAAAAACAAAACAAAACAAACAAACAAAAAAAAAAAAACCAGAAGAAATTCTATTAGAAAATGAGAAAAAGGCATGAGCAGATACGTCTCTGCACAAGATATACAGCTTGCAAAGAAGCATATGAAAAGAGCTCCACTGAAGTAAAATCCCCCGTGAAGAATCACTGTAAATTAATCATAATGGCTAAACTTTAAAACAAATAACAACACATGTGCTCAACTATTGTGGGAAAGACTGCAGAGTAGTGGATCACTCATTCGGTGCTGCTGGGGATTTCTAATATTAATGACTCTTTGTAAATCATCTAGGTAGTGTCTATAGCATTAAAGATGAAACTACAGTATAACCCACCAATAGTATTCCTGGGTACTTACCTGAAGAAATATAAGCTTGCATTTACATAGAAAAGTGATTCTTATAGATGCTTAGGGAATCTTAATTATGAATGGACTATAGATAATGGTCAGGAAATTATGAGTAAACTGGAGTATCATAACAAGGAATATTACCAAGCAACCACGATGGCTGAATAATCTCTGGATAATACAACAATCTTGATTAATCTCCGGACAATTTTGCTAATTGAAAAAAATCTTTAAAAATTCTTTTCAATATGATTCATGTGATCTAACAGAATTAAAAGAAGAGAACAGATTTCTGTAGCAGTGTGCTAGGAGAAAGCAGACATAACTATGAACAGACAACAGCAAGGAGTCTTTCTGATGAAGGAAATATTTTGTGCTGTGATTGTATCAATATTAATATCCTGGTTATGATATTGTACTATAGGTGTATAAGATATTACCATTGGGTAAAAATGAGTAAATGAAGGAGGAAATTTCTCCCATTATATCTTAGAGTTTCATGTGAATCTCCAATTAAGTTAAAATTAAAAGTTTAATTTTAAAAATTGGGCATGGACTGGATACATGCCTTCAAAAGTAATAAATATTCCAATAGCACTTCTGTGAGTCAGACAATGTTCTGCCTGCATTACAGCAACTAATTCATTCAGAGGTCTCTGTACATATGATGAAGTTTTAACTCATTGAGCTAAGGTCACACCAAGCTGATGGAATAATCTAATGGAATAAGTTTTGTTCAATTTCAAAGATGAAAACCTGAAGATAAAATAATATCAATTAATCATATGGTTTCAATAAAGATCAACTCATGACCAGGTTTATTGTACCCGTACTCTTACACTCTCATCTTTGGTTTGTTTTAAAGCAAATATTCCATATCATGTATTTCAACTGTATGTATTTCAGAACGTAGCTCTATGAGATAAGGACTCTTTATAACAAAAACTAACCCTAAAAGCTTGGGCACACCTATGAAAACAAATAATTCCTCCATATTATCTAATATATCAAACAGATGTTTTAACCAAGGCCATATGACTCTAGAGTGATGTTTTAGCCAATATGTTAAATGCAGACCTAATATGATCTAGAAAATGAATGATGGCTTTAAGAAAAGAAGATGGTAGAGTATCACCTTATGCATTGGTAAAGTAGTGTATAGTGCTGAAATTAAATATCATTCTGCACTGATCTGTGATGTCTAATGCTGCTTCACTGGTAACTATGTTCAAAACAGTTTCATAACTATTTCATTTTCCAATCAATCTCTCTCTCTCCTCTCTCTCTCTCTCTCTCTGTCTTTCTCTTTTGGAAGATCTCTTTGTCGTCTACCTTTGGATGTTTCTTCTTGTTTCCTAGTTATTGATCATAAAGTATGTCACTCCAGGATTTCACTTAACTCTCAGATTTAGATCACTGCTAAAACTCCTTATCTTTATATGTTTAATAATGTGGCGAGTGTCTGGTGTATTTGTGCAAAGTAAGAGACTGGCATATTGAAGGTTTGGATCCAGCACATTTGGGTGTAGATTCAAATTTAACATTGAGAAATAGCTCTGCATTCTGAAGATTAACAATGATAAATAAGAAAAGCTCATATCTGTGTAGGGCTTTAAGTCATAATCTATTATGAGGAAATACAGAAAAAAATAAGGTTTAACTCACATTTTATAGCTAAAACACTGAGCTTCAGAGAGATAAAGGTACATAATAACTTTATAGTAATAGAACCAAGAGCTCTCTGAGAATGAGTGCAATGTTTTGAAGAATATACTCCTGTGTGTGTGTGTGTGTGTGTGTGTGTGTGTGTGTGTGTGTTTTTACTGGAGAATTGGAGAATCAAACTCAGACATCAAAAATGCTAGACAGTGTTATAACTTGATTTAGGACCACTTCCCCTTAAAGGAATTAAAAAATAATTCAAACAGACATAATAACAATGTTAGAAAACAAAAATCAAAGAAGAGAGATTGATAGCTAAGGATGAGATATGGTTTTCTGGAGCTCTGTTAAAAAATTCTAGAATACACCAACAAATTTTAAAAATGCACTTGGGAGGCAAAGGTAGGAGGATCACCATGAGTTCAAGGCCACCCTGAGACTACCTAGTGAATTCCAGGTCAGCCTGGGCTAGAGCAAGACCCTGCTTCGAAAAAAAAAAAAAAAATCTAGACTACTTCTCACAGTCAAATAATATTAAATATCTAGTTGTCTTAAAGCCAACCAATAGCAGAGTGTGGTGGCACATGCCTTCAGTCCCAGGACTTGGGAGAGTTCAAGGCCAACCTGGGGTCACAGAGTGTGTTCCAGTTCAGCCTGGGCTAGAATGAGACCCTGCCTGGAAAAAAAAAAAAAAAAAATCAACCAATCAGCTGCCGTCTCCAGTCAGACGTTCTACTAAATGGAACTTCCAAGTACCTATAAATCATTGTCTGACGTGTGATTTTTATAGCATCTATAAATTTAAGAATCACTACATACTCTTTACAATCTGTAAATTAGGTAGAGAAAAATCCCATTTCAGCTCACACAGTAAAGATCATTGTCTTTTCAGTTATTCTCCCAGCAGGCAAATAAATGCCACTTGGGGTTCAGACTTCTCTACTGAGACTTCCTTTTTTCTAGAAGCCTCCTAAGACATAATCCATTGCTAATTGCTTTGATTATGACTTATCTAACCTCTAATCTCTATGACCTTTTCCAAGACCATTTTCAATTTAATGAGCCATCCTAATAAAGTTTACACTGTCCTTTTGATAAGACTTTCTAAGATGTCCTTATGAATTAAGATATTTCTTGGTCAAACTATGCTCCTTCCCACCATAGAAGGTTGAAGAGCCCACACCTTCGTCTTAAACTTTGCCATCTATTTGCATAATCATGCTTTAAAACATGTTTATGTCTCTGGGCATTTGAAACTTTCAAATAGTAACATTCCTTTTTCTCTGTTAATTTCTCTTTGCATTTCACTGCTAGTGTGACAAAGACCCAGGGTGAGTAGTCATTGAAACCGTAAACAGCGTCAAAGCTGTGAAATTCTCACCTTGCCAAACCACCGGAATACAGGACAAATACATAAAACCCCAGGACGCACGCAATTGTCCTGCCATGAAGCAATGTGAGCTCCATGATTTTCGTGGACTGCTGTCTGGAGAAAGCTTTGGGGCTAAGGAGCAAGGAGGGAAGAAGCCTTGTAGTGTTACCGAGTTGAGAAGTTGATCAGAAACTCTAAGGGGGGGAAAGGCAGTCATGTCATAGAACAGAGTCCTGAGATAAGACGCCAGACAGGATAGAGCAGGGGCTGTGTAACTCTGTCTCCAGATGCCCTGTAGGAGGATTCAGTTAAAAGCCACTAAGAATAGCTGAGTATAGAAGCTATCACGCTGAAGAGATGGCTCAATGGCTCAAAGCCTGACAGCCAGGGTTGAATTCCCCAGGTCCCTCAAAAATCCAGACACACGACATAAAGCATGTGTCTGGAGTTCATTTGCAATGGCTAGAGGCTGTGGCATGTTCAGTTTTCTCTCTGTCTCATTCTCTTTCTCTCTTATTTGCTGTTTCTCTCTCTCTTCCTCTCTGTTCCACAAATAAATAAATAAAAGTACTTTTAAAAAAGAATCTATCCCAAGATTCGGAATGAACAGGATCAAAAGGATTGGGAAAGTCGTCCCCAATGCTAACATAGTCCCAAGACAATGTTAGTTTCCAACCATCAGTACAGAAAGCCTCCTCACTCGAGAGATATTTTTTGATAAAAACTACTACGGAACACCACGCCCTCTCCAAAAGAAGCTTTGTTTACCATGCAGTTAAAGATAACAAAAAACGATGAACACAGGAAAACACTAACTGTAATAAGAATTCCCAGTTCAGAAATGGGAACAGCTATAAGTGGCTGTGTGTGTGTGTGTGTGTGTGTGTGTGTGTGTGTGTGTGTGAGTAAGACTCTCAAAGGAAGTTAAGGCAAATATATATGTTTAGAGAATAATGAGGTTAATATTTTTCCACATTTGAATAAAATGATACACTCACAGAAACCCTTAAATGTTTAAGAATGAAACCCTGACAGCAGGAGGCCTACAGATAAATGTGGTATATTTTTGTTCATTCATGGATTCTAAATCTGTTGATCAGTTATATGACTGACTTTCCATCCCTGGTTAGAAACCATTCTCATAGCTTCATACTCCGAATCACTAACTCCACAGAAGCTTCAGATCCTGCACTGCTCTACTTGTTACTATAAGGCTAACTTTCATATACCTGTTCCCAAGATTTTATGCTTCAAGGTTGATGGCAGTAAAATCTTCATAAATGGGTTGGAGAGATAGCTTAATGGTTAAGGAGCTTGCCTACAAAGCCTAAAGACCCATGTTCAACTCTCCAGATCCCATGTATGCCAGATGCATACAGATATATACAATGAGAAAACAAACAGGATTTAGTCCTGAATATTTCTCAAGCACTTCTCTTCTTACAAGTTCAAATTTATAAATCTGTGGGGAACAGCCCTTGATCTTGTTCAGATCTTAATGTTTCAGCAAAGGCTAATGTTTGAAGGAGCATTACAGGTTATTCTTTTATTTTAGTCCTAATGTTCTCTTTTCACAGAGTAAAGAATTCTAATGCATAAGCAACTATGGAAACTTTTTACAACTAAAAGATGTATATAAGCTCAAAATATAAAGATAGGAGCACTTTGCATTCATTGAAGTAATATATCAAATTCATAAGTCCTAGTCCAAAAGGCTTCTCAGAACTTGTGCATACTGATGCCTAAGCTTAAAAGTAACTCGTGAATGACATTTCAATTATTTTCTAATATTTGGAGATGTGTACGAAATATGGTCTTAATTTAGAGATTTATACACTGGAAAATCCTTCTTATATCTGTTTTCCAAACTTACATGAAAACACATATCTGTACTTTATACTAGATTTTATGGAATATGAATCATGAGTATATTTCATTGTAAAAAAAAAATCTCTGTTACATGCCATTTTGGATTTTTCTGCAGATTTTTAAATGTCTGCCTTCTTATAGGACTGGTGTATAGTCAAAACATGGTCACTGTCATCTTCCTATCTCCAAACTTAACATAATGATGTTATCTTTATAAGTGTAAATATTCAGCAAATGTGTAGCATAAAATAAGTGACTGATAAAGCAAGAAAAGGCATATTCTAGTTAAAAAATAACAAATATACTTTGAACTTTTGACATTTTATATTGAGCAGATACTTATTTAAATTTTACAAACTAAGCAACAGTTCTTAAATTATTTCTTTATTATTTTATTTATGTATGTATTTGAGAGAGAGAAAGTGAAAATGCAGATAGAGAGAAAATGGGTACACCAGGGCCTCCAGCCACTGCACAAACTCCAGACACATGTGCTACCTTGTGCACCTGGATTTACGTGGGTCCTGGGGAATCAATCTGGGGTCCTTCGGCTTTGCAGGCAAGCACGCTAAGTGTTAATCTGTTTCTTCAGCCCCTTAATGTCTTTAAGTATATAGGTCATGTAAATTTAAGACTGAACCTACTTTGGAAATGAAAATACAACTCTGTTAATGTTCATACTACTTCAATGTACATACAGAAATCACAGAATTGGGATGTCTTGGATTAAAAAGTCAGTACTCTGGGGTCATAGATGCAGACTGGAAAGACAGAACAACGTTCCCAGAATATGGGGCAGGATTACGTCTGATGTCAGGGCAGATATGGAACAATTCAGGACATGATCCTAGCAAGTGGGAAAATTCCAGTTTGCTTGGTACACTACACTGTGCCTTATGCAAATTGGTAATTCAAATGAAGAAGGAGCTGACTAGTAATTGAAAACAACTTCACATACAACAAGAAATTCATAAATGATTAATAACATGATCCCAGACTCAAGTCATCTTTGAATTCCCAAACAGCAGCCAGGTAAAGTTGTGATGTCTTCCAGATGTCATGCCAGCCTTGTGGTCTGCTGTTTCAGAACCCTCTCTATGGAAAGCTGCTGTGTTCACTCCCGGTTTCTGGTGCCACATCTGTATGTTTGGAATGTGTCACAGAGTTCATATGAAGGCCAGTACTCTGCCTGGACATGTTCTTAGGTCACAGCATTGGCATGAAGCAGGGTGTTAGAGCCAGGCCTTTTCTACCTTTCACAAGGCATCGTTGCTTCTGCGCTTAACTTCAGGCTGAGTCTGCGTGGAGCCTTGTTTTCTCCTGTGCCTTTTCCTTCTTTCCCTATTTCCAGGTGAACAAATCTCTTGTTTTCACATCTGCTTTTTCAACTACCTGAATGGAAATGGATGCCTTTGGAAATGTAAGGACTCCTACGAACATATGTGGATTGTTATGAGAAGGAAAACTATAGGAAATCATTGTCTAATCAGAGATTTCAACTATGAGAAAGGCATTATAGAGACATTGAGCTCCGAATGTATAGTAATGGAGGAACAAACGGAGCCAGATGCAGAAGGCAGGGACGAGACATAGGAAGGGAACAGCTGACACTTGCCTCAGATTATCGCAGAGAGCAGCAGAGAGATGCTAAACTGGAACCAGACTGGCAATCCACATATGGAACTGTCAGTCACCCTCACTTCATGGGGGAAAGCATTGGCTAGCCAGGTGTCAACTCAGTTGACTGGAACTCCATGTTTGGCGTTACAAGAAAAATTAAGTTGAAGCTGGGCATGGTGGCGCACGCCTTTAATCCCAGCACTTGGGAGGCAGAGGTAGGTGGATCCTCCTGAGTTTGAGGCCACCCTGAGACTACATAGTGAATTTCAGGTCAGCCTGGGCTAGAGTGAGACCATACCTCAAAAAAAAAACAAAAAAAAAACAAAAAAAGAAAATTAAGTTGAACTGAGTTCAATCGCAACTTTCATAAACCAAAAGTTTGAGAGATTCTTTTTTGATTCAACAAATAATCATGTAGTGCCAAGGGATTATTATATGACTAATAGTTAGGATGACTGCACACAGTATTAAAGTAAAAAGACAAAGGTCACATATTCAGAGTGCACAGTGAAATGAAATGATGCTGGAGGAACAGTAAGACCCTACTATTCTCATGTTACGTATGAGGGTTATGAAGAAAAAGGGGACTTATATTATCTGTACATGCAGAGAAAATCAGAAGTGGGACAAAACAAAGGTGGCTTGATTATAGTACTATATGACAGAAGAGGAATAGTAAATATAAAGCAAAAGTCTCATCTGTAGTAGGAGGATCACATTTTATAAGATTGATAATTTAGGAAGAGATATGTGAATGCTCTGTTAGCTGATAAGGAAGAGATGGGCTAGAAGCTCGGGCCTGAGGGCTTTTGCTTTGGTCCAGCCCAGGTTTGTTTGGCACATTAGCTCTAGACTCTGAACATGATCAGATGCATTGAAATCATGCAAAACTATTTTTAATATTCAACAGAAATAAATAAGATCATTTCTTCGCTTTTCAAAATAAATGGCAATACATTTAAAAACTCTTGGTAGAAACATAATAATTACACGAAGAAGCTGTAAAAGTAGTAAATATTTAGTATACTGTAATTTAAATCAGAAGCATTGAACACTGATGGCTTCATGTCTTTATAAAAACTATTTCATTAAATGTTGTGTCAGGCTGAAGGTGTAGGCCACCCTTATAGTTGGCTATCATACCTAAGGCAAGGGATTGAACCCCCGTACTGTAGAGTAAGAGAGACGAGGGAAGGGAGAAAAAAGAGGGGTGGTTGAATCACGTTCACCAATCCTCAACACATTGACACAAAGCAAGTACCTTGTCCATAACTTGGCAACTCGTCATACTTTATTCTAAGTCTGGATCACTTCCAGCATTTTATCCAGCATGCTTTCAACACCCTGAAATATGGCTTCGAGTTCTTTGTTTAAAGGATTTTGTTCCTGTCCCTTACTCTTGACATCCACATCCTTCTTGTCAAAACCATTTTTCTCATTTATGTCAATAAATTTCCCTTCACTAAATTCCTCTAGCTACATAGCTAGACTCTCAAATGCCCCCACTGTCAACATAGCCAACTATGTCTCCTCTAACTCCATTTATTTTTTACTGGGATTTCACTACCGGCGTTATCACATTCACTTTCCAGACTACGCATCCATCACTCTTGTACATTTATCTCTTTCAAATACCATTTGTGTGAAATGTCACATGAGTTTATCACGGAGACACGAGGAGAAATACAGCCAGGGCTTCACGGTATAGATAGGCCCTGAAACACAGATGAGCAGAAATCAATCCCAGATGGGCTTTGAAAGGAGTGACATGATTGGTCAATGATCACCATGTGCGTCGGTTACTGATGCAGCTGTTTGTGGACTGAAGAGCAGCAGTCAGACTGGAACCTTGCATAGTTACCCCTAGTTAACATACTTTGCCAAGGGAAATTTGAAGTGTGTTGTTAGGAGATGGGTTCAAGTACATTGTAGTAATGGAAATTCAAGATTCTAAAACTTCAAAATGACCACCTCACACATAAGATGCTTGTTAACTGTCATTTTCAATTACATGCTTGTGAATATTTTTACTTGTGTATAATGTTTATGGCCCATGAGGACATGGACTGATCTCGGATTTTACTCACTGATGTATGCCCAGCAGTTCTACAAACAAGGTAGAGTCCCAGTAAATCTCACATGAGTGGGGAACATACATCCTGTGGTTCTAGAAGAACAGCTACCTGACGGCTTGTGTCTTCTAGCAGGGAAAAGACAGACAGCGGGTAAGTGTAATGACTATCATATCCAAGGTGAGGGATTCCATCCCCGCTTCTATAGACAAGCCCCAAACTGTACCCACTCGGGAACTGTGAGTCATTGCACTGGAAGATGCTGGAATACTTCAGCAACAGCAAAATGCAACCAGCAGGTAGTCACATAATGAAGACGAGACTTGCATCCCTACCACCTACTGCATCAGGCTTAGCCTCGCACAGCAGCACACTCGGGGTTTGAGTGCTGAAGAGGACAGAGACAGTTGATCAGAACCTCCTCAACCTGTCAGCCACTCAATGAGGTTCAGAAACAGACCCTTTCAAGGAACTAAGGCAGAAGTGTAAGAGAAAAGGGCACAGTTGATCTTCCTCTACAGGCATGTGCATAGGCATGTTCATCTGGACACCCATACATACACCACACCATGCAAGCACATGCAGTGAACATACCACACACACACACACACACCACATACATCAACAAAAGAACTAGAGATACTTATGGAATGTGATTACATTACAATGACTTCCTTGAAGGTGGAATTTGACACTAGGCATAATTAATATCCTTTTATCTTTTTACAAATATTTTCCTGAGGAAGTTGAAACCACTTCTTTCTTTTCAGTAGAGATTATTTCCACGGCCTCCTGTTGAGTAATGGAATTGCAAGGTGGCAACGAACACTTCTCTTTGATTCTTTTTCTTTTTTCCTAAAGAGAAAAAAACAAATGTCAGGCTTCAGTTTTAATTAAGCAATTAACTAAAATGTTATATAGGAAAGACGAGAAAAAAGTTCAATTGTGTAATTTAATTTTAATTGAATGAAGTAACTTAGTGAAGATGGGCTGCTGACTTGCAAGTCTCTTCACAGGGTGGAGAATAGATTCTGACAGCAGAGACAGGGGCAGCACTGGCTCTAATTTTATTTAATTAGCAGTGTCCAACCCTAGTCAAAAGAAAAGCAATACTGTTAATAAATAATACCAAAAGTGCAAGGGTGTGGGGCTAAAGTAATGAAGACATGACCTGCACCGATAAATGTTTCCTGAGAGCATTCTGCAGGCATCCAGAAGGTACAAATAAATATTAATCATGTGGCTTTCTGTTACTCTAGAAAAGGAATACCAGGGCAGGTCCCCACACACATACAGACACCCTCTTTCAAAAACAATGAGCAGGTTACAGCACTGCATCATATTGTAACTAAAGTGTTTGTCTATGACTGTTATTCTTGATGAAGTTCTTTTTGTTAATATATCCTAATAGCCTACAGACAATTAGTATACAGCTATGTCACTGAATTCTCAGAAAGTAAATACACATTTGTAATCCATGTCAAGAGCCACAAATAGGTCAACACTGACCAGCATGGTCATCGTAGCCTCCTTTGTAAGCAATGGGTGATACTGAATTGTACATAAATGGCAGAATATACTTTCATTGGGAAGTTTGCCTAAAATTTAGGTTAGAACAGCTTTCTACAATGTTCCGTGCATTGAAAAATGATTCATAACATTCTACTCTACATATCCACCCCATTATAATTATTAATTTATTCATTTTCATACAGATAAATATTTACTTACTTCCAGGATGTTTAAAATGTGTTAGGAATAATGCTACAATATATACTTATTAATTTTTTTATCTCTTTTTTGGATTTTTTGAGGTAGGGGTTTTTTGCCCTAGCCCAGGCTGACCTGGAATTCACTATGTAGTCTCAGGGTGGCCTTGAACTCATGACAATCATTCTGCTTCTATCCCCCAAGTGCTGAGATGAAGGGTGTATGCCTTTAGTTATATTTCTAAATAATAAAAATAAATACTATCAACTTTTATTACTGAGGTGTTGTATGTGTTATGAAGTATATGCATATGCATGTGAAGTTGTGCATGTTCCATGTTACAAGTGCAGAGGTTGGAAAAAGACACTGAGTGTTTGATATCACTTCACTGTGTATTTCACTGAAACTGTCTTTCATTGAACTTGAAGCTACTGGTGTTGTACTTTATACTGGCTGACCAGGGAGCCCCTGTGATCCTCCTCGTTCTGCCCCTTTTAGTGTTCAGAATATTATTATTACATTTAATTACTTATTTATATGTTATTAACATAGGTGCTACAAATTGAACTCAGGTCCTCAGTTTCCCATAGACAACCCTCTCACTACTGAACCATCTCCTTAGGTCCCCTCTATGAACATTGCTGTGCAAATCTTCTTGTGTGTAAATGGGTAGGTTTCTGTTGGGTATACACCTGGGAGTGGAGTGCTGGAATACATATGTATACATGGTGCTTCTTTTAAAAATATTTATTTATTTATTTATTTATTTGAGAGAAAGAGGCAGAGAGGGGAGAGAGAGAATTGGAATGCCAGGGCCTCCAGCCACTGCAAACGAACTCTAAACACATGTGCCCCCTTGTGCATCTGGCTTTCATGGGTCCTGGTTATATTCTATTTTACCCACTCAGCTTGAATTCAAAGCCACGATTATGGTATTTTCTGATGAGCAGCTCTTCATTTTATTAGCACAGTTTATCAGATTTTATTTTAGAGTCAGTGTGTTTATTTTCAAAAGCAGTATTAGCATACCTGCTATGATAGCTGATCTAGACTGCCAACATGATTGTATTGAGAAGTACCTGGGAGAATAGATCAGCACGCCTCTGGTGTGACTGTAAGGGCTTTCCAGACACAACTATTAGGAAAGATCTTCCCTCAGTGTGGATGGCACCATGCTCCATGCCCAAGACCAGGATGACAGAAAAGATAAACAAGAGAAATCTGGCTAGAGCACAATTTCCTTCTCTCTACATCCCAGCCACCATGATGTGAGCGGCTATGATCTGTCATGCTCTCTGTGCCATGATGGACTAAAGCTATGAGCCATAATAAATCTTTCCATACTTAAGTTGTTTTGCTCATTTTTAAATTTATTTTTTATTCCTAATGAGAAGAGTAACTGACTAGTACATTTACCAGGACAGAGTTGATTTGAGTCTTTCTGGAAACTTTATTTTGGCAACATTACATTTAGATCTACATACATGAAATGAATTTATGTATGTTGTGAGAGAGAGCAGAACAACATTTGTTTTTTGTGTGTTTTTTCCTCCTATACTAAATGCCAAGAAAGAACCTAGAAACTACTAGCCAACTCTCAGTTTCCAAAGGACAAAGCCTTATGCTGGAGAGAAAATTACTAAGGATAAAATGTAAATTGATAGGAATAGAAACTTGAGAAAAAAGGAAGAAATGTCCTGATAACTGAGAAGAAGTGTTTGAGGTTGTAAAGAAACCAGCCTCACCACGTTTCTTACAGAAAGCTGCATGTGTAAGTGGCAAGCACTCTCCAATGATGCAAGACCTACTGTCCCTGGACCCATGGTAGTTCAAACACAGAGCTCTCAAATATGTCACTATGAAGACGTTACCTATTCATTAATCTACTTGTACTTATAGTAAGAACATTTAATATGTTATGTCTTCAGTTTTTAAATGAGCATCACAGTATTAGCACTAAAAGGATATCTAGAACTTTCTTGCCTAGCATGTTTGAAACTATCCTTTAAATGACAACTCTTCATTTTGCCCTTTCCAAACCATGGACACTGTCACTCTATTCTCTACTTTTATGATTTTTACTATTTATTTTTATTTATTTTTGGAGAGAGACATAGAGAGAGCCAGACAGAGAGGGAGAGGGAGACAGATAGAGATGGGTGCGCCAGCAGTCTCTCAGCTGCTGAGAACTAAATCCAGAGAGTGTGCCCCCTTGTGGTCAAATGCGGCATTGAGCCCTTGCATCACTTTGCATCTGGCTAAACGTGGGACCTGGAGATTGGAACCACTGGAGATTGATTGGAACCAGGTTCTTAGGTTTAGCAGGCAGGCGCCTTAACTGCTAAGCCATCTCTCCAGCCCTGATTGTTACTATTTTAGATACCCAACTTCACGAAGACCTTCACAGTCACAGGAGACAAAAACATCACGTTAGAAAAGTTTCCTTGGCTCACTCCTTTATAACTTGCCTGGAATCATTGCATTCATCAAAAAATTCTTTCCTTATTTAAACATAGAGAAGAAAAGAGGAGGGGTCTACAGCAGAGTTCTAACAGATATCAGAATACATGTGGAAAGAGACCAGTTCTTCCTGTTAAAGAAAACATGCACGAAGAATGCAGATGTAAGAGAGCAAACATTTCAAAATGAGCTGGAAGACATGCAGTCATTGGTGGCACTTTGGAAGAACTCCTCAAGAAATAAGCAGAAAAGTTGACAGGCCACATGAACCTTCTGCCCTCAGCTTCTTCATTGTAAGAATAAAATTGACAACTAGAATTCTACTATGGCATCCACAAAATAGCACTTTCTATCTCCACATAAACCTGCTATAATTTCTTCTATATACATTAAAAAAATCCCTTCCATTTTGCTTCTTCATTAAGACCCCATTTCTTTGCTTCTCCTTGCTGCAGAGATCCTAGAGCAGGCTGTAAAGACCACCTCTAGTTCCTCCTATCCCCTCTTGACTTTAACCATCAGCCTTTAAACACTTCCCTTCGACTACCCATGTCCTCGCCAAGTTTCCAAATGCACGCACAAAAGCTAATTCCAGTGAGCAATTCTTGGATTTCAACCTGAGCTTTCATCATGTCTGACAAGGTCGATGCCTTTGTCTTTCTTATTGGCTTCAAGACTCCACACTCTCCCAAGTATCCTGTCCTCATCATTATTATTATCTCCTTTTCTTCTTCTCATCTTTTAAATAATACTGGAATGTCTCAGGATTCAATTTAGCTCCACCTTCTGTCTACACACCTTCCTTCTATTGTCTCACAGAGTTTTAAAGACTTACAATATGGTCAGTTTACTCATGTTTATACATAGACTTGGTATAAATAGACCCATCTCCTAGACTTACACATCTTGTACCCAACAGCTTGCTTATAGCTTCACCTGCATGTCCAATAGGCAAACAGGGATGGTTTAACACTGTTGCAGTCAGGTTCGCATTGCTGGCAGAAATCACCCGACTAAGAGCAGCTTGTGGGAAAAAGAGGTTTATTTTGGCCCAGGCTTGATGGCAGGAAAAACTTGGCATGAGCAGAGGGTGGACTTTTAAATAATGGACAACAGCAATGTCTCAGGATGGCTCACCCATTTAGCCCCACAATTCTCTCTGTCCCAAGTTGCCATCAGCTGGGAACCTTCATTCAGAACACTATTGTCACCTGAATCAAACCACATTCCGCCCCTTTAAACTGATAACTTACATGATGTGAAATGGTTCATGTTTAAAAGTCCCCATAGTTTTTATCAATTCCAATGATGTTCATACATCCCCATGATCTTGGTCTTTTAAATGAGCCACCCAAAAATCTCCCCAAAAAACCCATAATGGCACAGAATAAAACATTCACACTGCAATGGATGGCATTGGGCAAAACAAAGAAATACTTAACCAATACAAGATTTTTAAACAACCAGGGCAAACGTCAAACTCTGCATGTCCAATCCAACAACTAGTCAGTGACAAATCAGGGATGGTTTAACACTCAGCAAAATATGCTGAAGTTGACACATTGATCATTTTATGCTGAAAACTTCATCCAGGGCCGGCAGCTCTCCTTGGCAGCCATCTCATGACTCTTTTTCTCCACTGGGTCTCCACTGGGTCTCCACTGCAAAAAAAAAAAAGCAAACCTGTTCAAGGTCATTTCCAAAACACAAGACCGCGTTAAAAACTCAATGACCCTCTCTTTCCTGCATTTGTTATACTCCATAATACCAGGTAGGGTGCCAATTTGTTAATCCAGGAATAAATCAGACTTTGAAGAACAGGACACTCCTTCAGCATTCAGGCCCCTTCAAAAGAGTCTGCATTCTTCCTGTTGCCCCAGCTTGGGAATCTCAAAGGTTGTAATCTCTCAACTGCAGCTGAATGGGTAGAGTTCACCCAAAGATTTCATTTTTCTGTGCCATATCCCTCTGCAAAAAATTTTTACAAAAAACAAACAAACAAAACAACAAACTGCTAGCCCAGTCATAAATCTCTTTCATGATAAACCAAACCTCACAGGTCATAGTTCTTACTGCATTCAGGTCTTTCAGCTCTTTCCATTTTTTTTGCAAGGCATGTCTTAAAGATTTCAAATCCTTCCAATTCCTCTTGAAAATCAGCTTCAAAAGGCAGAGCCACACAGTCAGGTGTCTAATTAATGATAAAACTTTATTGTTGCAGTCAGGTTCAAAAATATCAGCTAAAAAAGAGGTTTATTTTGGCTTTACAGGCTCGATCCTCCATGATGGCAGGAAAAAGCGATGGCATGAGCTGGACATATATCTTCAACATAAGGTCAACAGCAATTGTCCAAACACTGGCAAGGGGAAGCTGGCTATAACACCCTGCCCGCCCCACAATTCTCTGCCTCCAAGACAAGTTGCCATCAGCTGGGAACAGCATTCAAAACACTTGAAGTTTATGGGGACACCTGAATCAAACCACCACAAACACTCACCTTTACACATTGATCATTTTATGCTGAGGTGCAGAAATGACTCCTTTTTCTCCTTCTATCAAAAAAAAAAAAAAAAAAAGTTCAAGGCCACCGTGAGACCAGTATTTTAGGTTAGATGTTATTTGGGATAGAGCAAGAACCTTTGAATAAACAAGATAATCAAGTTCTTTTTTTTTTTTTTTTTTTTAATCAAGGTTTTGTTCTTAGAGACTATTAATATAAAAGTGGAACAGGACAAAAATATAAATAAAAGATTATAAAAATATATATATCTTCTAGTCATTTAATTTACAGCCCTGAAAGATGGTTTCAATTAAACTACTACTAATCTTTTATGTCATATAAACAAGAAATATGTTTGATTCTCATTTTGAATTAACAATAACCATGCTTTGTTCTTATATTTATGTGAGAACATTAAACAGAAGATTTAAAGAATATAGTAGAGTGGTTTGTGTTTCTACTGTCATATAAACAAGAAAGTTTGATTCAAAAATAAAATAAACGTGTGAAGAAAGGATCGCTTATTAAGGCCACCCTGAGACTACATAGTTAATTCCAGGTCAGCCTGGACCAGATATACCCTACCTCGAAAACCAAAAAAAAAATAAAAATAAAAAATAAATAAATAAATAAATAAATAAATAAACGTGTGAAATTCTTATTAAGTATACTTGGCAGATATATGTGAATACATTGTTTGCTTAAAATTCTCATTTTACACTTGACATTTTATAGATTCAAAACAATTTCTCCATGACTTTGACTGTGGAAAGTTAGTATTATGATATTATGTTCAATATTTAAAGGAAATTCACCTTTGAAATTTGTTTTCAGTAATGTACAGTGAATAGCATGTTACTTAATGATGTACTTGTTCACCTTATAGATGATTTGCAGGTCGAGCTTTCATAAAAAGGAGTATTGCAATGATTTTCCATGGCACCATCATTCAGAGTGGCTTTTTAAATACTTTGGAAAAAGTTTTGTGTTGAATTTTTACTACTTTCAGTTAGGAACTTATTCATATGTCACCACTGCAGATTTTATTTCATTAAATTAAATATCTACATTAAAATAATTGACATCATGACTAAATATCTCAAGAAGAAAAAGACAAAGGAATGTGTTAGAAAATGTCTTCTCCATTTTTCTCTCCCTCTTAGTGAATCACAGTAGTAATTATACAGAAGAAATTTAAGATAAAGTATTGCAAGACTATTCATTAAATCATTTTTTTAAAAGAAAGATAATTAGCAGAAACACTGTCATCTTTATGAGATATTTGGCTGGTAATTGTGAGTCCAAGTTGATAATAACATCCAAATGAAATGCTAACTTTTGTAGGACATAAAAGATTAAAGGTGATATAACCAAGTTTAATTGACTGGCTCTTGTCACAAAAAAAATCGAATGAAAAATGGTGTTATTTCTGAAATAGCACACTGTGTAAGAATAGTTAAGAAGACTAATGTGAGCATTAGCAGAAATTGAACATTTGACAATTAGATTCTGTTTCTACTTCTGATATAAGGAGTGCCCATAAAGCAAAATATAAGTGTTTGTTCTTCCTTCCTCCATTTACAATAAAGTAAGAGTCATTGAATAAGAATGATTTTAATGTGAACAATTCTTTAATTTTAAATCCCAATAAAAATATGAACGTATGACTAATTTGTTAGGAAAAAAAATCAATGAAAGTAGCTCCTAACTGGTTACTAAAAAGTTCAGACCCACCACATGACGTTTAGGCTCTGACCATTGTTTACTACAAAGAGGTTCATAGATCATCCCTGGAGGTACAAGTTATACCAGACTGAAGACAAGTTTCAGCTACTGAGTCTGATCAATCTGATTCTACTAGGAAGCCAGGGAATTCCCCACAATCTCTGGAGCACTGTCAAAAGGTCCAAGGACCTCGCTGCAGTTCCATTGTCAACAACAGCCAAAATCATCATGGATTTTTGTTTTTGCTGTTGTTTATGCTTTTGAAGTAGAGTCTCATTCCAGTCCATCTTGACCTGGCCTCAAACTCACAGCAATTCTCCTACCTCTGCCTCCTGAGTGCAGGGATTAAAGACGTGCCATCATAGTTTTTTCACTGACTATGTTAACGTTCCTGAGTTAAAGGACTCTAATAATAATGATAATAATAATAATAATAATAATAATAATATATATATATATAATATAATATATATTTATATATTATATATTTATATTATATATGCAATGTATATTATTATTATTATAAAGGTAAATAAATATAATCATTGGTTTATCTTTTATAAATATGTTGCATATCAAATATTTTAACCTGCCTTGCATGAACAAACTTCTTTTCCCTTAAGCAAACTGATAAAGAGAACTGTTGATAGAAGAGAATTCTGTGTGAGAGAATTGAGGAATCAAAACACCACCATTTATAAGTAAGGAGTTTGTGGATTCTACACCATGATCAGTGGCTGCTAAATCCACCAGGTAAAGGCCAATGTGGACTATCGTGAATGGATTGGGCAGAGAGTGCCTCAATTTATGCACAGATTCGTGTTTGCATTGCTAAGAAACAATCGTCCCTCCACACTTCACCAGGGAGTGCACAGCACCATTTATAATTTGAATGTTGAGGGCTGGAGAGATGGCTTAGCGGTTAAGGCACCTGCCTGCTAAGCCTCAGAACGCCGGTTCCAATCTCCAGGTCCCACGTTTAGCCAGATGCAAAAGTGAAGCAAGGGCGCAATACCACACTTGCCCACAAGGGGGCGCACACATCTGGAGTTCGTTCACAGCAGCTGAGACTGCTGGCGTGCCCATTCTCTGTCTCCTTCTCCCTCTCTGTCTGTCTCTCTCTGTGTCTCTCTCCATAAATAAATAAAATAATTTTAAAAAATAATAATTTGAATGTTGAAAACAAAAGGTTGACAGATGGGCAATTTATTTATCTTCATTCATGTGTGTGTATATATATGTGTGTGTGTGCACATACACACACATGCACATGTAAGGGCATGACATGCAATTAGAGGTCAGAGGACGACCACAAGGTGTCTGTGTTCTACTGTCTTTGAGACAGGGTCTCTTGCTACTGCAAGCAAATACCAGTCTGGCTGGCCCACGGATTCACCTGGCTCCACTTTGCATTGTCAGAGGCATGTTGAGATCGCAGATGTACGTGTCACTTTGAATACAGCTTTATGAAGGTGCTGAGGATGCTAAAACTCTGGTCAGAAGGCTTTGCAAGCAAGTGCCTTTAACCACGAAGCCATCTTTTCAGCCATGGACAGGGACCGTTAATCCTTTGTCTTTTCCTGTGTCCACTGTATCTAGAATAGCTGGTACATTGTCAGCCCTGGAAGCAAGGGTGGATTGTTTAAACATCAGTAGTGGGCATTATTGGAACTAAATTACACAATTGTATATGTCATATGATTGACAAGTAGAAGCCCTAAATAGAATTTTTATAATTGGTTAACTCTAATATATTTACATCAGCTCTTTAGACCTATGCTTAATTCTCTCAATGAAATGGATAAGACTTCAGTTTTTTCATCTACATTTTTTTAACCATTATTGCTATTCCCATAGGACAGCAGCACAGATATGTTTTATTTACATCTTCCTACCCCCCATCCGGGACTCTCAGACTGATGCCCTTGGAGAAGTCTAATTGCCCCCAAAGCATTCGCTTTTTCAGTGTTTTGTTGAATTTGAATTAAGATTCCCTGTAGTAAATTGCAAAGTTGTTCAAAATTGACTCCAGGCATCGTAAGAACCCTAAAGCTTCCAAGGGACTTGGTAAAATCTAAAAACTCAATATCTCCTGAAGGAAAACCACATGTCAGACATATTATTCTGTGTTCCTGTGGTTCTTGTGTTCTAATTCAATTTGAAATCAAAAAGAAAGCACCACATCCCAAATAGTTGAGGGCATTTTTCTCTAATATTAATTCTAGAAACAAGGAAAATAAAGTTAGGATGACTGGCATGATTGCAATAGTATAAAATAGTATATAAGATACAATATTTGCACTTTATTTAAGATGAATTTTGCATTATTAGAATGTCTGCATCACATTTGCCTATGGCAATAATCTTCAATTCTGTTGCTAGACCATGGGCACGGCTGAGATTATTTTAGAATTAAGTAATTAAATTTCATAGTGCTATAAAATTACTTCCCATTTTCAAGATCCATGTTTACTATCACATTATTTTGTTAACAATATCTTTATATTTGCAAAGTTTACAGTCAACATTTTAATTCTTGAGAACAGTAAGGTAGTTTTCAGTCCTTTGTTGTTATTGCTTTGTCCTAAAATTAAAAAAAAAAAAATGATCAATTTATTTATTTAAGGGTAAAAAAAATCTTCAATTCATTGTTATCCAATAGAAATATTTCTGAACATAACATTATAAATCACATTATATACAAGAAGAATGTAAAATCAGTAAAGAATAAATACTTCTTTTGACTATGAATTGCCGAGGACTAGAACCAGGAAGTGTACGGAAACATGGCTAACTCTGAAGTCCTAATGTTATATCTTACACTGCCTACTTCATGTGATGACAGGTAGGCAAGGAATGAGCCACGAGGTAACCAGGAAAAGCAGTGGCTGTATGTTGGTAGCTGCACGTCTGGGTATGCAGGAAGTTAGCCGGGAGGTCACCTCGGGTGCTGTACCTTGACCTTGGAAGCTGTGTCTCTTGATGGTCAGAATGCCTCCTTGTGGTTAAACATCCTTGAACTACAGAGAGGTTCTTCCTGTCATATCAGAATCTCAGGCATAAGACATTTTCAAAATGACACCCTCAACAAAGGCCTGGAGTCTCAAAAGTCCTGAGGTATTATCACATCTGTCCCATCATTATTTTGAGCGCCTCATTTCTTGTGGTGTTTTCAAGAGCATCATGGGAAGACATACTCTACAGAGGAGAGACAGTTCATCGTGATTTCAGAAGGATACATGGTTACCTTACCTTATGAGCAGGCCATGTGTCTCATAAATATTCATAAAAGCTCCAGTGAAGAGCACACTGGGCTTCTCCCCACCCAGCCTTCCAGAAAGTTCCAGGTCCACTCCAATCTCTCCTGGTGCTTGCTTTCTTTGTTAAGCAAACTTCGGCTCAAACCAGGTTTCCTGAAGGAAATCTTCCCTCCAAGATAAGGTCCAAGGGGAGACTTTTACCTAATAAACATGCACAATGGATAGATGAACGTGTTGATCTTTTTATTCCCGAATCATATCCCCTGCAGCCTCAGTGTGCCCGCGCTGGTCTGGGGGAGTGGAATATGTTTTCTAATGTTATTAGGGTCTATTTGAACCACGCGATGAAATGTGGGATTTCCCCAGCTCAGCACCGTGTGTCACATGCCATGTTCATTCAGCTCAAAGCCATCTTATATCTCTCCACTTGACCACAAAATTCAACATCCGAAGACCCCATTGTCAATCAAATTGTGAGGGGAGAAGCACATGGTCAAATCATTTTTGAAAACCCATGTTTCTACTTAATTTTGCCTGTTCTTTTAAATCTAAGGACCATGGAAATTATGTGTCTAATTTTTCCCTCATGTTGATCTAATTTTAAGGCCAGCTCCATGCCTGTAATTTAGATTCTTATAAATCCTTCCTGAATCATTTAATATATTACTATAAGTGAATGGATATCGAAAAATAAAAAAGATTGATGACAGCGTCGTACAAGGAAGCAACCCTAAAAACATCTGAGATCAGAGCTGTGGCGTTAATAGAAAGTGCTGCTTGGGTTGTGTGTGGGCTTGAACGGTGCTCAAACTCCTCCTGTACATTAACTCGTCAGGTTCTAAGAGCCCTTTCCTGTCCTTCTGCCTGGCATTTAGTCAGACAGCACTTCTCAGGCAAGTCTCTGGTGGGTCCAGTTCGAGTAGACAGTACAGACTTGCATGGAAAGAAACCAGAACGGCATTTCTTCTTGGGCCCGTTGCCGGCTCTTGTCTCATTAGGCCCGCTGCCTCTGTCTCATTAGGCCCGCTGCCTGGCTTTCAGGAGTCTCAAAGCTGAACCTGCATTAGGACCGCTGCCTGACTTTCATTAGGCACATTACCTGATTCTTATTAGGCCTGATGCCTGATTTCTTTTGGAACTGTGGCTCATGAGGACAGGGCTTATTATCAGGGCCTTGTCCATCGCTTGTTGACCATCTTTCTGAAAATGATAACCAGAATTATTCAGTTCTCTATACCTGATGAGAGAGATGGGGAAAATGACATATTCACATATTCACGAGTGTTTTTTATTAGATATATACATATTTTGTATGTAAACAACACATGTTGGTACCATCCTTTCCCTCCTTTCTGCCCTTTTTCTGAAGAGGCCTTCCTCGTTGGGGATGCAGAGCAACCCCATGGAGATTGTGGGTCATGCATTATGGGGGCAGCAGTCAGTTATGGGGGAGGCAATGTCTCTGTGCATAATGTCCCAACTTGTGATCCTAACAATCTTTCTGCCCCCTCTTCCACAAAATTCCCTGAATCATGCTGGGAGCATTTTAAGTCTACTTCAGTGATGGTCTCTTAGGGGTGTCTGCATCTCTGGTTTGGTAGGTGTTGATCACAAGAGTGTTTTTATAATCTAAGCTTCTCCCAGCCACTCCACCCATTTTAATTCAATGGCTCTGTTTTGTTTGAAGTTGATATAACATTACTTTTTTTTTTTAATCAGTAATATCAAAGGAAATAACACCCTTGCAGAAGAATGAATAAATGAAAAACAATGTCATTCATTTGAATTCATTTGAATTTGAACAAAAATAATTTAAATGATGTTATTAGGTTAATTAAATATTTAATTTCATATTATGTTTATTTATTGTACATTGGGAAATCAGTGATCTTTGTCACAAATGCCTCTTTTGTAATTACAAAAGAGAGTACAGTGTAGTGTCCTTAAATTGTTCACATGAAAACTAAAGCATATAGTCAAGCAACTGCAATCCAAACTCTGTATGCACAGAGAAAACAGTTATATATATTATACACATAACTTTTATATTTTTTGCATAATTTACATACATAGAAGTCAGCAGTAAAACAGTTTCTCATTTTCTATAAGGCATCTCTTTGTATATTCTAGATTGATTGAAATATAATTTACTAGATGTAAACTTTAAAATCTATTGTTTTAAAATATGAAAGACAACATACAATTGTGACAAGCTATATATTCCATAGATTGACCAATGAAGATGATCATATTAGTATTCATATATCTCATAAATAAATATATATATATATATATATATATATATATATATATTTAACTTCTGGGTATTACAAATGTTATAATATACATAAACCACTCTGGCACACACACAATATCCTGAGCTCAAAAGTATATTTTCAAATTAACACTGTTGACTTTGAAATTAAATTAAATAATGATATTCTTAACTTAAAGCTTGTTTTCTTGAGTATATGGGAAGTAGTATCATTCATTCTCATCAAGGAAACTTTAGTATTTCCTTGGTGATCTCTAACACTGTACTTTTCATGAAATTTCACACTGCTTTGTCAGTTGCTTAAGAGGAATGGAATGGAGTACAATGAGAAGATTGCCCAGGATCCCATTGTGTGCCAGGAAGGACACATTGCTATGATATTGGATTCAGGATCAACAGCCCCGGATTCCTGGTGAAGACTTGGACCATCCTCTATGTCTGTTCAGGAAAGGTAGCAAAACATTCTTTTCTTTTCTTTCTTTCTTTTTTTTTTTTTTTTTTTTTTTTTTTTGAAAGAATTTATCACTATTGTTAACAACATATTTCATATGGAGACATCATGTGTTGGTACCCACTTTCCCCTCGTCCCTGCCCCCATTCCGCTGGGGACCCTCCTCAGTGGGGTTGCAGGTATTCCCCGTGGGGCTGTGGCATTGTGGGAGCAGCAGTCAGTTATTTTGGGGAAGGGAATGCCTCTGGACATGATGTCCCAACCTGTGCGTCTTAGAAACTTTCCGCCCCCTCTTCACAAAATTCCCTGAGATGTGGTGGGTGACTTTTAAGTCTACTTCAGTGATGAGCTCTTAGGAGTCTCTGGATTTCTGCTTTGGTAGGTGCTGAGTGTCCTCAGGGTCTGTCTCCTTCACCCTGGCGCTGATTATCAGGTTCAGCATGGAAGCAGCTCTCTTGCTGGTCTTCCCAGTTCCTCTGTGGATTCAGCTTTGGTTGGGCTGCAGTGTGAGGGGTCATTTATCTCCTCCAGTCTCGGTTCCTTTCCGTGCCCCCTCCCAAGCACAGGATAGTGAATTCTACTTTCTGTATTTCCCATGCTACTCTTCTTACAGGTTTTCAGGAGTCTGTGGTAGGGTCATATTGAGTGTTGTATAGGACACGCATCTGATCAGATGGAAGGCTCAAAACCTGACCTCTCTTCTGGGTGATTCTGTTCTGTCTAATGAAAACTTTGATCCTGAATTTGCCCATTTAGTAATCACTTGCATCTGGGAAGATGGCAGCCAATAACATTCTTTCCTCACTGCTGTTTAGATGAACTGTTCATTAAACATTTGGGCCAGGGATTATGACTGACATACTGGTTCGGAGGACATATTTTGACGAGCTGTTTCTGTGGCTGGATTCATGCACCACCAGGGGCCAAAACATTTGCTTGCCAACATATAGTTGCATACTTATGTGGATTAAATCACATTTAAGCACTTTAAAAAAATTAGCACTCCTCCTCAAATTCTCATGAAGAAACAAATTGCTAAAAATAGGGGTAATCCCTTGGTGACGTGGATTTCAACACTCACATTGAACATGTTTCATGGCCATGTTGACTTAAAAAAGATAGTCTGGAAAAACTAGACCATTTTATTCACTCATAGAAAAAATTAAAGGTACTGAAATACATTCCTTTAAAATAATCCCTTTATTCTCTCTAGGGAAGCACAATTAGACTTACTTCCTTTTAGAATTTTTATTTTTTATATTTTGTAGTCTATGTTACTGTGAAATTTAGCCTTTGGTTTTTAAAGTAATTTGGTAGTCAAAAATTCTGAAAATCAAAATGACAAGGAAAATATCTCAAATACTAATATTTAATTGTAGTAGTAAAGTCCTCATGAACATCAGCCACCATTATTCCTAGGAAGACTCCCTCTTATTTAATTCAGCCACTTACTGTTAAATATTGGTGAGATACCACAAAGCAAAATTTTAGTAGAGCCAAAAACCCTCTTTTTTCCACCCGGCTGTCAGAATCACAGTAAAATGAATTGACTGATCGCTCACTAACAGTCTTCAGATACTGTAGCTCCATCAGGCTCCATGTCCCTCGTATGCCCTCATTAGGTGTGACCACATGGAAAGGAATATTACTTTCATTTCATCTGAAGCAGGTGAACATGTGATCATCCCACGAGGGCTTCTGGGGAGTGTTTTCAAGCTCTAGAAGTGAAGACCCATTTTTTAAGTAAGAAGAAAGATGAAAACGAATAAGAAAACTCAAGATTCATGTATCTGCTGTGATATCCAGAAGTTGGAAAGGGGCTGCTGCTGTTATCCAATCAGTTCTCTTCAGTCTGCTCAACATAGATGTGTAATGTGAACTTTTAAAAAAGAGCTTTTGCTCACATTGCTTTGAAAATGTGATCATTTCATAAATATCACTTTGACCAATTGGTTGAAGCAAATAATTCTATTATAATTTCCAGTGTCAAATTTGATATATTGACTAAACTGCCCATAGACTAAGCTTCCCATCTCCTTATACCCCCTTAACCCAAACTAAACTTCCATTTCTTGGAGCACAGCCCAGCTCCTGCCTTTGTGATTTCAGATCTCTCATTCAGCCCTCCTGCATCCTGCCATGTACTGGTGACCCCACCTCTCATCACATCACACATGGAGCTTCCCCTCTGCTGCACCTTGATCCTTGTGAACTCCTGCTGTGCAACCAGCCAGTGTTCCCATTCCCATCACTTTACTGTACTTGCATCCTTCAAACATTGCTGAGACCCATGTCTTCCCACAGTTAGTAAACTATATTCAACTTCAATCCTTTCAAAATTTGTAGAACCCAAGAAATACTCTAGGGGGGAAAAAGGAAGTGTGGAAAACCTTATTTCATCTCTTTTGTTACTTTCCAGCAGGCCTGTTTGCATTCTCTGATAAGATTTACAAGCATTACCATCAATATGTCACAGATACTGGAAATCTTCATTCTTTCCATAAGTCTTTCTTATGTATTCTATAACTTCTCTTATCTTGCAGGGAAGGAAATACTCTCTCTGACTAACCCACTAGTGAGTTGCAAATCCCCACTTCAACATTCCATTAGCTTTCACTCATTTATTGTGCTGCCTCTGCATTCCAAGACAACAGTTTGTCACAGATTCTTCCTTTTTAAATATATATTTTATTTAGTTAGTTATTTAGTTATGAGAGAGAAAGAGGCACAGAGACTGAGAGAGAGCCTCTAGCCTCTACAAATGAACTCAGATGCATGCACCACCTTGTGCATTTGGCTTACATGGGTACTGGGGAATTGAACCTGGATCGATAGGCTGCACAGGCAAGCGTCTTAACTGCTAAGCCATCTCTCCAGCCTACACAGTTTCTTCCTTTTTGAATAATTATAAAAATTCCTTTCTCAGGGCTAGAGAGATGGCTCAGCACTTAAGTCACTTGCCTGCAAAGCCTAACAACCCAGGTTCGATATCCCAGTACCCATGTGAAGCAAGTTGCACGAAGTGGAGCATGCACCTGGAGTTAGTTTGCATTGGTGAGAGGCCCTGGCACAACAAACTTGGTCTCTCTCTCTCTCTCTCTTTCTCTCTGTATCTCTCTTGCTTGCAAAAAAAAAAGAATATTAAAAAAGAAGAAGAAGGGCTGGAGAGATGGCTTTGCGGTTAAGGCGCCTGCATGATAAGCGTAAGAACCAGGTTCCAATCTCCAGGTCCCACGTTTAGCCAGATGCAAAGTGACGCAAGGGCGCAATGCCGCACTTGCCCCCAAGGGGGCGCACACATCTGGATTTCGTTCACAGCAGCTGAGAGACTGCTGGTGCACCCATCTCTCTCTGTCTCCCTCTCCCTCTCTGTCTGTCTGTCTCTCTGTGTGTCTCTCTCCAAAAATAAATAAAATTAAAAAAAAAAAAGAAGAAGAAGAAGAAATCCTGTCTCAGTGTTAACCAGAACTATTTGGGAATGGCGACAAATATTTGAGCATAGGCACAACAGTCATTCAACAAGATCCCCAGATTTAACAATACTGTCACCCACTGTATTAAGCTATAGGGCAGACACTGAGTGAATGATAAATAATGTGGAAGGTGGCATCTCTGCCATGATGGTACCACAGTTCAAGTAAAATACAACCTCATGGCATGTGTGAACATTTTAAATATTTTATATGTATTTTTAGGTTTGAAAGAAATGCTTTTTATTTAGTTTTTCTTTATGCTACAAACTGAAACCAGGGCCCTACTCCATGCTAAGTCAGTGTTCCAGGACTCAGCTCACAAAAGTAATGTTGGTTCATAACTTTCTGTTTTTCATGAGGTAAAATTATGTGTAGGAAGAAAGGCTAGCTTGTCAAGATGGGATTTCTAAAATGTTAATTTCAACATGAATGAATCATTATATCCACAAGGCATTCCTGTGTCATTCTCCATCAAGGACTTTCTAAAAGCCACCAAATCCTAAGAGGTATTCGTGGTTAAAACAAAACAAAACAAAAAAAAAAAACTTGATTTCCTTAACTCCAGAAGATGTACTTTAAGGATCCTACATTAGACAGTTTGACAGTTAAAATTGAGTTTGTATAAGAAGCAGGTCTAGCTTCATAAATAGAACTTACAACCTACTAAACATTTTTCATTTTCAGGAAATAACATAGGGTATCCCTGTTCTTTCATCAATAGTATGGACACCACAAGTACTAATTCCATGTACCAGTTTTGTTATTTTGACACCATTTTCAAGTCATTGAGTGACTTGAATCCATTTCCTTGAAAACTAGGTGCTGTGTGGTCTATACCTGACGCCACACGTGGCTTGACTATGACTCTCCCACAACTTGATTCGTTGGCTGGCTCTCATGCGTTTTTGTGGAGACTCTCCACTGTAGTTGGTTTAAGTTACAACCTTAATATTGTCTTTTGAGCATGCGTTGTTTTTTTTTATTATTAAAAGGAAAAAAATGCAAGAAAAAATGTCATTGAGATTGATTGTCATGGCCAGCTGTTCCCATCTCAGCGGAAGTATTAGCGCCCCTGCCTAAGGTGTACGGAAGAGTGCCAAGCCTCATAGCAACTCAGCTCATCCTCAAAAGCGCCATGGCCTGGAGTGAAAGCTGCGATTTAAAAACCTCCCGGAGACCCATTCTTTGCAAGTCATTGACACAGCAAACTGTACCACCCTGGTCCTCCTAGTCAATGCATGCTCAGGGAGCATTTCATCCGCAAAACCTGGCATGCTCAATAACTTTTCATACTAAAACTCCTTATGAAATTTCTGAAGAAAATGAACAACTGTGCATGGGCCAGAATCTACTTGCAATGTTTGAAAAAAAAACAAAAAAACAGAAAAGACAGGCAATTAAAACTGATTTGACTGGTTGGTGGTATCTCATGTTGGAAAGCATCCTCACAAGGCTAAAATAAGTTTTCTCGTTGCCGTAACGCTTAAAATACAGCCAACTGGTGATTCGATTTTCTAGCAATAGAAAAGCATCAGGAACATCTCTGTTGGCATGGTCTCTCCTTTCTTCCTGCTAAGATCTTAAAATAAACTGAGGGTTTTCCCTCTAAACTTGAGGAGAGGAAAATACTGCACTGGTGCGTCAACCTGCGTGCCAAGTTTTACCACACAGAGGATTTTCACAGCCAAGACATTAGCTTTTAAAATAAAGGACTGATAGTGTCAACATACAAATCGGTTTAGCTGTTGGTAGACACTGCAGGGGTACTTCTTCTCAGAGACAGGCATCAAGGTTTGAGCATTAATATTTTAATGCATTTTACATAAGCTTTTTACACAAAGGTAAGTTTGTTGACTCATTTGGTTATTAAAGTTGATTTTGTCGCTAAAGATCATATTATCAATTTTTCTGAAAATCAGAAAATCATATTCTTCCAAAAGGCAAGAAAGGAGAGGTATTAAAGATAGAGACTAGAAACTTAGAGGTATTGATAGGAAAATGAGGAATATAGTGCATTGTTAAGAATGAGTACATTGGGGCCTGGAGAGATTGCTTAGTGGTTAAGGTGCTTGCCTGCAAAGCCAAAGGACCTTGGTTCGATTCACCAGAACACATGAAAGCCAGATGCACAAGGTGGCATATGTATCTGGAGTTTAATTGCAATGGCTGGAGGCCCTGGTGCACCCATTCTCTCTCTCTCTCTCTCTCTCTCTCTCTCTCTCTCTCTCTCTCTTTCTCTCTCGCTTTCTCAAATAAATAAATAATTTTTTAAAAAGAGTAAGTACATTGGAGTTAAAAACAAAAACTCTTCAGTGTGGCCAAATGATTGTAGCAAGCACCGATCTGTGAAAGCATGCCTGTGCCAGATTATGAAGAAACAATTACGCATTGATATGAATTACGAATTCTTGCAATAGTGTTTCTGTGTTCGTGCAGAGGGGCATGTATATGCTACAACGCTCAAGCAGAGGTCAGAGGACAACCACAGGGGGATGCTCTTCACCAGCCACCTTGTTTGAGACAGGGCCTCTCTTTTTTTTTTTTTTTTTAAATTAATCTCACTCTGTTTTATTTATTCTGTCTAATTGGGAACTTTATTTATGAACGTGTTACACATTGATCATATTCCCATCAAGTTATAGTCTATATTCCCTCTTCCCCACCTATGTTCCACTTAGGAGACTCAAAACTTATCAAAGCAGAAAATCAGAAGTTGCTGAGAGCTCCACGCTAAAGGGACTTACAACACGCCCTCCAGGGCTCCAGGAACATTGTGGAATCAGAGACAGAAATTAGAGACAGGTTGTGAAGGTGTAATTCTGAGGCAATGCCTTCCCCGTACACACACGGTCTGATTGGTGCGTTTATGGCCCCACATTGAATGTTCCAATTGCTTTGTTGCTGTGAATGCAAATGTATCTGGCCCATGGGCTTCAGTATACTCCTGCACTGTCTCCCTTTGCGGTAGGTGTGTTGGATTACAGACATGTACTAATTTTGCCTAACTTTAAATACTTCTTCTTGGAACTACCATGGGTCTAACTACACATGGCAACAGAGTCTTTTTGGCGAGATAATTGTCCTAGGTTTTAATTATCCCTCTGTTAGCAATTAAGATGACAACCTTCAAAGCATGAAAAGAATGTGAACTCCAAACAGCCAAAATATGACTGCATATTGTCTTTTTATTTTTATTTTTTTGGTTCTGAGGTAGTGTCTCGCTCAAGCCCAGGCTGACCTGGAATTTGCTTAGTCTCAGGGTGGCCTTGAACTCACAATAATGATCCTACATCTGCATGCTGGGATTAAAGGCATATGTGTGTGTGTGTGTGTGTGTGTGTGTGTGTGTATACAAAGTGTGGACACATATGTGTGTGATGTATGCTAGCACACGTGTGCATGTGGAGCCAGAAAATGATGTCAGGAGTTTCTGTCACTCTTTTTTAAAAATTTTTTTTGTTTTTTTAAAAATATTTTATTTATTTATTTATGTGAGAGAGAGAGTGAAAGGGAGAGAGAGAGATACAGAAATAGGCAGGTAGAGAGAGAGAGAATGGGCACACCATGGCCTCCAGCCACTGCAAACGAACTCCAGATGCATGTGCCCCCTTGTTCATCTGGCTTACCTGGGTTCTGGAGAATAAAGCCTCGAACCGGGGTCCTTAGGCTTCACAGGCAAGTGTTTAACCGCTAAGCCATCTCTCCAGCCCTCTATCACTCTTTATCTTATTGAGACAGAGTCTCACACTGAATCTAGCAGGCACAGCCTGTCAGTCAATTCCAAGGACTCCCTGTCTTGGTCTCCCCTGTGCTGTGATAGCAGAGATAAACCACTATGCTGGCCTTTGACGTGGGGGCTGGGAAGCCAAACTCCGGTCCTCATGCTTGCATGGCAAGTGCTTTAGCCACTGACTGAGCTATTGCCTTATCGATTGATCTTTAATACATGAATTTAAGTTTATAAAATTCCCTTTCATTAAAAAATCATCCCGTTGGGTGTGGTGGCACACACCTTTAATCCCAGTACTTGGGAGGCAGAGGTAGGAGGATCGCCATGAGTTTGAAGCCACCCTGACACTACTGAGTGAATTCCAGCCCAGCCTGAGCTAGAGTGAAATCCTGCATCAAAAAAAAAAAAAAAAAAAAAAAAAAAAAAAAGAAAAGAAAAGAAAAAGAAAAATCCCCAATTTTTTTTTTATGTTTTATTCTTTTGCTTTCTGTGCCAAATAATGAATTATTTCCATTTCCCACTTAAACTGATGGGTTACATAGCTGTTCATTCAAAAATCAAGTTTATGACTGAGCTATTGTCTTTTATTCTGTGTTGGCAATTCTTTATTTTTTGCATGCGAATGCATATGTAGTGTACATCCAAGTGTATGTGCCTGTTTACATGCATGTAGGTACACATGTGTGCAGGGGTAAGAGTGTGTGCTGGTGAAGGCCCAAGGTTGACTTTGGGTGTTTTTCTGAATGTCTCTCTACCTGATTTTCTTCCTTCCTTCCTTCCTTCCTTCCTTCCTTCCTTCCTTCCTTCCTTCCTTCCTTCCTTCCTTCCTTCCTCTCTCTCTCTCTCTCTCTCTCTCTCTCTCTCTTTCTTTCTTTCTTTCTTTCTTTCTTTCTTTTTTTTTTTTTTTTTTGAGAAAGGGTTCATCCATTTAGCCAGAGGAACCAGAAGCACATATCAAGGTTTCTCTTGTCTACACCTCCTAGTTCTGAGATTACGTGTGTGCAACCACTTCTGGCATTTTATGTGGCTTCTGGGATCCAGCTTACATCTTTATGTTTATGTACCAAGGTCTTTTCTATTCATGCCATTCCTCAACCCTGGCATCTTATTTAATTTTCTGATAAACACAGTATGGAATCTACATGATAAGACTTCTTTTGAAAGTTGTTTCATTAGGTGGGGGCTGGAGAGATGGCTCAGTGGTTAAGGCGCTTACTTGCAAAGCCTAATGACGTGAGTTTGTTTCCTCATTATGCATATCAAGCCAGATGCACAAAGTGGCATGTGCATCAGGAGTTCATTTGTAGCAGGTGGAGGTCCTGTTGTGTCTATTCTCTCCCTCTCTCTCTCTCTCTCTCTCTCTCTCTCTCTCTCTCTGCATATGTTTCTCTCTCTGCTTGCAAATATGTAAATAAAAAGATTTTTAGAAAGAACATAGTTTTATTAATGATAATATGTTCTTAATTTCCCCAAAGATTCTCTGTGAGGGTGATTCCAGAATGTAAAGCTTTGTAGGACTGTAGTACCTATTTGCTCAGATTCCTTATCACTTTACTCACTTAAATTAATTTAATGTTTCTAATCTTCCTTCCTTTATAGTTCGGACTATATGCGCGGATATGTTAAGACTGCCATGTCTTTCTGGTTTGATTATTATAGAGCATGCCTTTGCTATGATTTGGTTATGAAGTTCCCTAGTGAGATAACTCAGGTGTTGCTAATGAGTCTTAAGAGGTAGGCTCTTTAAAAGTTTCTAGAATGATGCCTGCTCCAATGATATTACTACAAGGGCCATGCATTTTCCTTAGGGTGTGAAAAGAATCTTTATTCCTACTTTCTTAAAAAAATATATTATTTATTTATTTGAGAGAGAGAAAGATGGAGATACTGGGAGAAAATGGACACACCAGGGCCTCTAGACACAGCAAACAAACTTCAGACACATGTGCCATGTTGTGCATCTGGCTTCACATGGGTCCTGGGGAATTGAACCTGGGTCTTTCGGCTTTAACAGCAAGCGCCTTGAGCATGAAGCCATCTCTCCAGCCCTGTTCCTTAGTTTTTGCCCTTTTTGTATGGATTTACTTGGACATATGGATCAAATATATTGCACAGGGTATTAGCTTTATCATTTTCCATCAAACGGGTACTTTTGGCTTCATTAATATGTGAATTTAATTCATTGAAATTTTCAATTGAATAATTAATTATATTTTTATAATTGCTATTTTGTGCTCTCTGTGTATTATCCTTGCTCTTTTCTCTACCTGCATCTCTTCATGCTCTTTCCAGTCTTCTGCCTGGCATGATAGGGTTTCCTTCATTATTTCTTCTGTTTCCTTGTGGGAGTTTGAACAACTGTAATCCTGGTCTTTTATGAACTTGATTTTTTTTTTTTTTTTACATACTAAGCATTTCTTACAAACAACTGGAAACTGGATTTACTACAGTGGAGAATAGCCAGGCAGAGGTCTTGACTAAACTTCTATTCTGAAGTTACTAGGTGTAAAGTTCACCTTGTGTTTCTCAATCAAGCATGGTGCTTTCTTCATTCCCAGTATTTAACACACGCTGGGAACTCAGCTCCCCTATAACACTGGACGTGAAAATAAGTAGACATGTGGCTTAGCCTCCAATTCTGAGTTTCATTTCTACTGTATTTATTATTCAAGGAGAATATATCAAAGATCATGAATTCCTTCTGCCATCTTGTCCAACTATACATTCTCTTTTGCCTTCTGTCCTTCCTCCCTCCCCTTCCTTCCTTCCTTCCTTCCTTCCTTCCTTCCTTCCTTCCTTCCTTCCTTTCTTTCTTTCTTTCTTTCTTCTTTCTTTCTTTCTTTTTCAATTAACATACCTAAATGAAGTCACTGTTGATGCTTTAGCAAACCAGCTATATTTACTTTAACATCAAACATGCTGAGAGTCTAAAGTTGATGTTGACGTGCATAAAAAAAAATGTCTGATCAAGAATCACTCGGGTTGTTAATAGTAGCCAAGGAAAGGATGGGGACACTTGAATAGCAATTACCCAGCTGCAGAGTGATGACCAATTGCCTGAGGGAACAAGGATAAAGAAGAAATAATGGGACATACAGTAACCCTCTCTGGAATAGAGACATAAATCAATAAATGATTTTGAACCAAGGAGGGAACACAGGAGTGGACAGCAGAAAATAGTTTTCTTTTCTTTTAAAGTAATTTTACGTGTCACATTGTTACAGTGCTATATCCACTTTGAGAAAGTAGCCATTGTTTTGTGAACTCTTGGGGTATGTGGGACATTTTGGTAGGCTTCATTTATTTGTTCCATGATGCTTTTAAATTTACAATAATTCTCCTTAAAAGGAATTGTGTGAAGTCTTTGGTTTACCTCATATTTGCAAATACACAGCCCACAAATTTAAAGACATCCTTATTTTCTTTCAAGTTTTCTAAGAGTGGGGTGAGATAAGGGAGGGAGGAGGCATGAGAAAATTTCTAGATGAAGAGTCTGGATCTTATCAATTTCATAGCCCAAGAACATTCTACACATTAGGGACTTATATTTTATTATTGAGTTGAAATAAACAGTGAGAAGGTAGATCTTATTACAGATTATAAGATATTTTAAAACCTTTTCCCATGCTTAAGACCACATTTTCCTCCTGAAAAAAAATAAAATAAAATGAATTTCATGCTCACAAAAGATGGCAAACTGATTGCCCAAGAGAAATCTGTTTTCTATTTGTAGAGTAGGTTGGACATGGCCAGCTCTATACATCTGCTACCTCATAGAAAGGTCTCCCATTGTTGAATGTTCACACATGCAGGGTATATTTTGAGCTCAAACAGAACAGGGTTAGGGACGAAAAACCCGCTAACCATCCGCAACACGATGTGCTCAATGGGCTGTCAGGGTAACTATGATAGCAAGTATTATGATCCCTTTCTTTCTTTCTTTTTCTTTTTTTTTCTGTAATGTCCAAACAAGTAAACAGTTCTAGCACTGCAGGTCTCATGATCGCTGTCATAACTGGTCCTCTCTGTCATTTTAGTAGAAAGCAACATTTGAAAATGCAGGCATTGAGGCAGGACTGCATGCCAACAAGCCTTTAGTTCCAAAAAAAAGTGACAGGCTGCATTTGTGACATAAGCTGATCTTAGTTGACCTTTGTCATGTAGTGAACTACACAATAACGTGTTATTTAAAAAAAAAAAAAAAGGTGGGCTGGAGAGATGGCTAAGTGGTTAAGGCACTTGCGTTTGAAGCCTAAGGATCCTGGTTAGATTCTCCAGGTCCCACATAAGCCAGATGCACAAGGTGGCACATGTGTCTGGAATTCGTTTGCAGTGGCTGGAGGCCCTGGCATGCCCATATTCTCTCTCTGTGTCTCTATCTCTCTCTGTGTCTCTAATATATATATATATATATATATATATATATATATATATATATATATATATATTAAAAAAGTTTACAAGGTTCTTCCCTATAAAGACAAATGACCCATGTTTGGCTCCCCATTGCCCATGTAAATCCATTGGCACAAAGTGGTGCATGCATCTAGAGTTTGTTTGCAGTGGTCCTGACCACACCCCCCCCAGTCTCACCCTGCAAATGAAAATTTATTAAAAAAAAACCACCTTGGAAGCATTTGAATAATATAATGAAATACCTGAGACTGCTAACTTTATTCAGAGAAGAGGTTTATTTGGTTTGCAGTGTGTTCTACCTTCCAAAAAGGCCAGCCTGGACCCGAGCATATAGTGAAAATGAACAGGATGAGGACATGCAAACCACAGCCACACCCTATCGGCAGGTATTTATCATCACACCACAAATCTACTTATGCAAGTGCACTGAAGATAAGTTAAAAACCTAAAAATGGGTGAAACAAAGATAAGAAAACCTATTCTTTTGCCTTCTAGAATAAATAGAGGGCCATGACTAAGGCTTGTGTAGCAGACAGCTGAGATGAACTTCCAGACCAGGCACAGTTATGGAGGAAGGGATATTATTTATTGAAGCTTACAGATCCAGGGGAAGTTCCATAATGGCAGAAGAAGTGGCCTGTTCTTCACAGGGCCAAGCAGAGAAAAAACCAACCAGCCACCACAGCACACAGAGCAAAACTACTGCCAAAAGCCCAGCAAGCTTCAGGAACTCCTATTAGGCACACTTTGCATATCTTTACAATGGAATCTCAAACCCACCACCACACCTTAAGACCAGGCCCCAGTGACATTGCAAACTATAAATTAATAAAACACTGAATAAATTGGGGGCCATTTATTTAACCTACCACAGCTTGATATTCAATTGCTGCCAATTTAAGAAAAATCTAGAAAGTAATCATTTTTAAACATTTATACTATGTCCCTCATAACTTTGAAAACATTATTTTCACCACTTTCAACTTAAAATTTCCTCCTATCCAGATTTATAGAGCCTGAAGCAATGTGGGAAACTGGAAACTTTCTGGCACATTTCACTGAGGGTGAACAAGTACAGACAACTTGTGCCCAAATGTGACTACATTGTCCCTAAATTTCATGATTTACCTATCTACATATTCCAAATGCCCAGGATAAATGTCAACTCCATGCGGTCCTTTCTAGATCATGTATTTTATACTTATGAAAGAGTCAGTACAATTATTCAAAAAATGAAAGTCTACCAAAGTTCCATAGAATAAGGAATTAAAGCCAGGTGTGGTGGCACATGCCTTTAACACCCAGCACTTGGGAGGCAGAGATAGAAGGTTCACCATGAGTTCTAGGCCACCCTGAGACTATATAGTAAATTCCAGGTCAGCCTGAGCTACAGTGAGACGCTACCTCCAAAAACCAAAAACCAAAAAGAAAAAAAAAAAAAAAGACTAATCTCTCAACCATCACATAATATTATCATTTGTTCAGTCCAAGTATTTGACCTAAATAAATCAGCAAATGTTTAAAAATACCAACTTAGTCACTTGAGCATTAAAAATAAAGAAAAGAAAACAGACAAATTATCCAACAGAAAACTGTAGTGTTTCGCAACAAAAATGCCAAGATTCTTTGTTTCTCTCCATAGCCCCTTTGGTGGTGTGAAGGTGGAGTGTCCCCTATAGCCTCATGTGTTTGTGATTGAGCCTACGATTCAATCCCCAGCTGGTGGAGCCTGTGGGAGGTGGAGCCTTGCTGGAGGAGGTGTGCCATTGGGGGTGGGTCTTGGGATTCTTTACTCCCGCCCTGCTTGCCAGTGCTAGTGAGAGGACTCTCTACTTCCTCCCTTAGGACAGGACACAACGTGACGCCCAGCTGTCTGCTCTTGTCATGCTTTCATCTCCATGATGACGGTTCCTCTGAAAACCATAAACTACATGTAAACCTTGTCCTCCCATACGCTGCCCTGGCTGGGTGTTCTGTTCAAATACTAAAGAGGGAACTGTGACAGTACAGAAACCCAATGAAATAAAACATTTTGGGAAGCCGGGCGTGGTGGCGCACGCCTTTAATCCCAGCACTCGGGAGGCAGAGGTAGGAGGATCGCCGAGAGTTTAAGAGACTACATAGTGAATTCCAGGTCAGCCTGAGCCAGAGTGAGACCCTACCTCGAAAAACCAAAAAAATAAAAAATAAAAAAATAAAAACATTTTGGGAGACAATGGTAGAATATTGTACTATATGGGGAAATACAATGTAATATTTCTATAACACTTGCTGTTATATAATTTAAAAAGAAATCACAGGCCACTGTACAAATGGAATAGATAGTGAAAGAAAGAGAATGACACAAGTAGTGAAATAGCTCTTTAAAAGTAAAATGACCAAGAACACTATTGACTGATTCACTTTAACAGAAGTAACAAGAACAGATATATATCTGCTACTATTTAGAAAATGTAAAAATGATTCTTGTTAGTTCAAATTTGTTAGCTGAAAATATTACCCCACTGGGTTTCTACCTCATTTAATATCACATGTTTTATTGTAAATATCTTCCTTTAAGAGGAAGTAGAACATAAATTCAATTGATTTGATAACTAAGGTCTGGCATGTTTTGGTTAAAGTCATATACAAGCAAAACCTTTTAAAAATTATTTCTTTTCTCTGGATAATTGCCACAATAACTTTGAGAGATGGAAACGCACATAAACAGAAAATCAGCATCGAGAGGACCTGAAAGAAAATGTGTTCTTGCAATGCATGCTGGGAAATAGGGGGGTTATATGGATACCTAGTAAGCATCCCACCTTTTTAACATTAATAGACAATGTATCAGGCAACACAGCTTTTGGTCATCAGGTGAGCCTTCCATTCCCTTTGCAAATGACCCATCCATGGTACGGCTGTGTCATTCAACCCTTATTCAGTTGACTTTGTGAACAGGCCAATCAGCAGGCCACATACAACATATTTGTTTTGAGTAAAGACATTTGTAGGCTGGGAGACGGTCAATCATACAAGCATGAGGATCTGAGTTTAATCCACAGAACTCTCATTAAAAAAAAAAAAAGGTGGATATGATATATACCCTTGTAATCCCAGTACCAGGGAGAAAGACAGAGAAAATCCTTTGTGCTTGCGGCTTCTGGTTCTAATCCCAGCCCTGGGGTAGCAGAGGGAGGAGGAATCCTATGACTTATGCGTGCTTGGGAGTCTGTCTGGCAAACTTGGCCATTTCAAGTCTAATAAGGGATCCTGACTCAGAGATGATGGACAGCCCCTGGGCAAGGACACCCACATTTATACACACATGAGCACGTGCACCCGCACACTATCCGTGCATACACGTGTGTGTGCGCATGCATGCGCACACACAGTGTTGAATTGTTACAATACTTTAACTCAGAGAGGGATATGACTTGAACAAAGCATCCTGACCAAGGGATAGTAATCTGCCACCAAGGCCAGAAAAATCTCCAGCCTTAATCCCAAGAGATACTTATAAGAATGTTTTCCCACCATCACGGAGAATAAAGAGTAAGGGAAACAGCTCTTAATAGGTCTACCCTGCGCTTGTATAAATGACTGCCTGGGCTCTCAGGCAGTTCCCAGATCACATAACTCTTTAAACCACACCCGCCCAGCTCCCAACGAGGAACTGGGGCTGCCAACACAAAGGGGCACATTTGTCTCCTTGTTTAACTCGCGTACATTAACAGTGACCAGAGGCCATCTTGACTGGGGACCCTCAGAGGATACAGCCCCAGCATACTGAGGACATCACCATGAATGGAAGATCTTCTGTTATCCCATGACAAGGACAAAGGACTCCAAATCTCCAGTCATATTCCTGATGCTCAAATAAAACCACTTGCCCTGTAAAAACAGGCAAAGATTTTCTGCCATTTTGTGACCATTTGGGCTGGGCTGTTGGCAGTAAATTCAGAGGCTGGAGTTTGCAAAGTATGTCTAATGCTGGATGGGTTTCGAACATCGTGATTAACATTTCAGTAGGATAGGGGAGTAAGTATTAATCTCCATTGTCAATTAACCTAAATAGATCTGCTACCATAAAATAAACACATTTATACACAGCTGTCTTACCCTGTGTCAATGCAAGGGTGCAAACAAAATTTCTAATTATGGATTTGGCACTGTGTCAACTGTCTTAGATGCAGGGCCTTTCTGGCCCTTTAATTTGTGAGTGTAAAGGCTGGGTCAAACACAAGTTATTTTGCACTTGAAACAAGTAGAAACAAAAGTAGGAATAGCAGTCTGAGTACAGAACCGTGAAGACAACCATTACATAAAACTGACAGATAGTGGGCGATGCGTCCAGGAAAACGTATGAAACACCTCACATCAGGCACTCACTTCTACAGTGTTATCATTTCCTGGTTTTATCCTTCATTTTGTGGCAAAGCCATGCCCTTCTTTAGCTTCAGATGAAATCCACAGTGGTTTGAATGTAGATTATCCCCAATAGCTGCGTGTGCTTGTGGTGAAGCTTCACACTTAAACCCCACCTGGGGGGACCTTTGGGAGGGGAGACTTGCTAGAGGAGTGTGCCACTGGGGGAGGGGGAGGGCCCTTGAGGTTTACCGCCACAATACTGAGACTCCTTCCGCCCAGATACGTGTCAAGATGTGCTTGTGCCATGTTTCAGGTTTACCATTTCAGGGGGAAGTTTCATTAATGTATTTTATTCTTGGGGTTGGAGAGATGGCTTAGCGGTTAAGGTGCTTGCCTGCAAAGCCAAAGGACCCAGGTTCAATTCCCCAGGACCCATGTAAGCCAGATCCACGAGGGGCCCATGTGTCTGGAGTTCCATTCTCTCTCTCTCTCTCTTCCTCTTTTTCTATCTCTCTCTCAAATAAATGAATATTAAAAATTAAAAGAAACATTAAAAATATATTCTTAGTTATAATTGTAAAAAGGGGAAGGTTTTAGGAAAACTCAAGGTTGGTGCCTAGACGGATCATCTATCATCTGACCTGACTTTATGGAATGCACACAGATTTGAAGACTGAATGAATGGGGTCAAATTCCATCTCTTATCAGCTAATAGTGGTGTGACCTTATGAAAATGACCTAGAGTAGGTGTTGCACCTGGGTAGGAACCACAGTTATCCACCTGTGAGGATTTGAGGAGGGTTATGTAAGGTAAGATGAATGAAGCATTCACAGGGTTCTTGACCTGCACTCAAGATACTGTCCATTATTTATTGTTTCTAATTATGAGTCACCTTCATGGGAGTGACTCACCTGCCCTTTCACGGACGCTAGAGGAGGGACGCCCTCAAAGCAAGTAAGAGAACTTAAAATGATTCAAGGCTTACAATTTACCTCTGATGAAGATTTTATTCATTCTGCCTCCCGACCCACGACTGTAAGAGTGTGTGAGAGTCGAAAAAAAAACAAAACAAAACAAAACAAAAAACGACAAATCTCCTTGGAAAATCAGTTTTATAGCCTGTTGTAACACAAGGCTATATGAGCAACCCTATGAGAGGCTGACAGAGTCAAAAGCAAGAGACAGGCATAGTCTGATTGGACGGATCAAGAAATTAGTCACACAGGAAGTGACATTTACTCACACAGGAGGTGACATATGGGTGGGGCCTCTGAGATGAGACAGATAGGATATAGCAGGAGGAAGCAGGAACACAATCAGAGAGCTTGGAAAGGGAAGAGTTCATAATTGGGACATTTTTACTCTATGTGTTCTAGACAGAACTTAGAGTATTTCACAATGTGACATAAGTCACAGCTAGGTATCATGTTTAATGACTTTACTAAGGTATCACTTCTGGTATTTCTTGGTTGAGTTGAAGTTCCTAAAGGTAAGTAAAGTTGGTGGAGAGATCTGTGACACAGGCTGGTGAGGTTAAAATACTAAAGTAAGAAGTTACGTTTTATTGCTAGGAAACACACTGGTGTAGAAATGGCTCAAGCAGGAGTTGAGAAGATATGAAGGGGACACTTGAATCAGCTCCCAGGCTAGGTTGGAACATGGCTGGAAGGGAGGGGAAGGAAAAATGAGGTATGGGTTCACAGGAGGAAGTAAATCTACACAGTGAGTGAAGATTGTAGCAGAAGAAATGGAAACAAAAAGAAGGGAGTGATAAGAAAGCATTCAGGGGAAATGACTTTGATTAGAATAGTAACAAAAAGGAAATGTCAATGGAAAGAAAGAAGAGGGTTTACTTCATTAAAAAAAAGTAAATATTTTTTTTTTTTTTTGGAGAGAGACAGAGAGAGAGGGAGAGGAAGATAGAGATGGGCGCGTCAGCAGCCTCTCAGCTGCTGAGAACAAAATCCAGATATGTGCACCCCCTTGTGGGCAAGTGTGGCATTGCGCCCTTGCGTCACTTTGCATCTGGCTAAACGTGGGACCTTGAGATTGGAACCGGCATTCTTAGGCATAGGAGGCAGGCGCCTTAACTGCTAAGCCATCTCTCCAGGCCCCCCCAAATTAAATATTTTTTATTTATTTATTTATTTGACAGAGAAAGAGGGAGAGAGGGAGAGAGGGAGAGAGAGTGGGCACACCAGGGCCTCGAGCCACTGCAAATGAACTCCAGACACGTGCACCCCTTGTGCATCTGACTAACATGGGTCCTGGGGAATTGAACTTGGGTCCTTTGGCTTTGCAGGCAAATGCCTTAATCTCTAAGATTAAGATTAATCTTAAAGCCCTAATATTTTTTTTTTTTTTGAGGTAGGGTCTTGCTATATCCCCAGCTGAACTGGAATTCACTATGTAGTCTCAGGGTGGCCTTGAAGTTACTGTGATCCTTCTACCTTGATCTCCCGAGTGCTAGGATTAAAGGAGCGCACCACCATGCCTGGCTTTTAAAAAAAAAATTAGAGAGAGGCAGAGAATTGGCACCAAGGCCTCAGGTGCTGCAGTTGAACTCCAGACACTTGTGACACCTGGTGGGCATGTGAACCTTGTGCTTGCCTCACCTTTGTATATCTGGCTTACGTGGGATCTGGAGGGTTGATAATGGGTCCTTAGACTTTGCAGGCAAGAGACTTAACTACTAAGCCATCTCTCCAGCCCTACTTCATTTTTTTCTTCCTCACTGTTTTCATTTGAGATGGACATATTCTCTCCAGGTTGCTACTTCTAGTTGTAAGGTCATCTGTACCAGTATGAGCACCCCCAGCTATGGGTGCCAAAGGGAGGGGAAGGCAGACACGTTATCAGACTCTCCCTTCACATAGGAATGAATGAGTGTGAGGAAATGCAGATGTGTGCATGCAATAAATCCCAACATAGCTGTCCCAGAGAGATTCCAAGCTCAGGATTTGTACAAGAGAGAGAAAATACTTCAGTGTGGTATTTTATAGCTATAAAGAGCCTTTTAACTGTGAATTCCTGAATATATTCAACTTTCAATTAGCTATGCTCATCAGCCATCCACATCATATAAAAAAAGCAAACGACCCAATGAGCAGGGGAATCACCTTCCTTTTTCATATTGTGACTTTGCAAAGGTTAGTGATTGCCACTGCATGCATTGAAAGATAATGCATAGTACTTCCTCACTTTCCCAGATTAAAATAAAAGAAAACATATTTCAGAGGATGAGAAAGGTTATATGCAAACTGTGAATATATATAAAATTTGAAGCACTCTGCTTAAATGGTCAACTGGCTAGTTATACTATTATTAACTCAGTATTTTATAAAGCAATTTGAGGACATAAAATGTCCCCACACTTGAAATTGATGACATGATTTTACCAAACTTCCTGTATAACATCTAATGTCACTGTTTTCCCCATCGCTGGGGTTTCCTTTTCAGCAGTCTTGTCACCTTTTGAGGGGAGGAGCTTTGAAGTTTTCTTAATTAATTTTGAGCTCCATCTATGATGTCTTTATCATCCCATTTTTGTTAACTGATTTTATCTAAAGTTCCCAAATTATTGTTGATCACAGTTCAAAATTTTTCCCACACCAATGTTCAAAACATTATATAATTGAGACTCCCTACAGTCTAAGACAGGCTATGAATGAATTCAAATATATAATAATTTCTCACTTTTTTTGAGACAAGGTCACACTCTGTAGCTCAGGCTGACCCAACCCCAAACTCTCTATGTAGACCAGGTGGTCTTGAACTCATGACTATCTGCCTGCCTCAGCTCTGGGATTATAGAAGTGAGCCATCATGTCCAGCTGATTCCCCACTTAAAAAAATAAAATTATCCTGTTTTATGGGGTATAACTAACAGAATCACTCAAAGAATTTATGCAGCTCAGTGCAAAGTAACAATATTGCAATGCTTACTAAAATATCATGAGGAATTTCGGGATGATGATAACAGCATGACACATCATGCAGGACTGCTGCAGGCAGGGTCGCATTGCTGGCAGAAATCATGCAACCAAAAGCAGCGTGTGGGAAAAGGGGTTTATTTTGGCTTACAGATTCGAGGAGAAGCTCCACGATGGCAGGGGAAAACAATGGTATAAGCAGAGGGTGGACACCACCTCCTGGCCAACATAAGGTGGACAACAGGAGAGGGTGCCAAACACTGACAAGGGAACACTGGCTATAACACCCATAAACCGCCTCCAACAATACACCGCCTCCAGGAGGTGTTCATTCCCAATTGCCATCAGCTGGGGAGACTAGCATTCAGAACACCTAAGTTTATGGGGACACCTGAATCAAACCACCAAAAGGACCCTCCACCTGAGCAAGCTGCAGCCTCATGAGGACAACCGTGACTGTTCTTGTGGCTCTCCTGACTGGCCTGAGGAGACTGAATGCAGAGAAAGTTCGAATTCTCAGTCAACTTTCAAAAGGTTCATGACTACAAAGGTGCTTGATATCTGTAAAGGATTCAAAACCATTATGTGAAATCTCCAGTATAAATTTTCTATAAAGTTTGGAATATTTCTTATTTTATTGATGTTACTAATAAGCTGACTTTTGGAGCAGAGGATATAAACAGGAAGAAAGAGAGAGAGAGAAATTAAGAATATAAAGTGGTATTACCACATAATCCAAGTTCCAATGTTTGTAGAAAATTGAAAATTTCTCATAAAATCATTTTGAGAAGAAAAAAGCTATGAACTGTTTTTTTTTCTTTATTTGTGCAAAGTACAAATCAAAGATTAGCAATTCTCCCATGGATTCTAAACAAACTATACTTTCTAGGAAAATGATGAGTTAACTGCCACTTTATGCCCACACAACCACAGAGATCGCTTCATGAGGAACCTGTTACAACCAAAATTCCCATTTAAAATATAGTCATTTAAATTGTACAATATTTCCAAAAATAGGGGAAAAAAAAAAGTCAGTGCTATGAATTAAGCAAGAAAACAAAGCCCCGCCCTGCTGCAGGCGAACCAGAAGAACATTTTCTGTTCCATGAAAAATGTAAAGAAGGTTTCCAAGGGGACAGGTCAACATGGACTTGTGCTAGGAAGTGTGGTCCCCCTGAGTTCTCGATGAGTTATTATTGTGCGGCTATAAATTCACACTGCTTTTTTTTTTCTTTTTTTATTGGCAACTTCTAAACTTACATACAAAAAACTGCATGATATTTCCTCCCCTCCCCCATCCCCCTTTAGGATTCCAATCTCCATCGTATCCCCTCCCCCTCTCTCTCTCCATTAGTCTCTCTTTTAATTTGATGACATCATCTTTTTCTTCTATTATGAGGGTCTTGCGAAGGTATTGCTAGGCACTGCAAGGTCATGGATATCAAGGCCAATTTCTGTGCAGGCAGTTGCATTGTAATGAGTCATACCCTTCCTTTGGCTCTTCCATTCTATCCCCCCCCTTCCACAATGGTCCCTGAGCCTTGGAGGGTGTGACAGAGGTGTTTCAGTGCTGGGCATTCCTCCATCCCTTCTTCTCAGCACTATGTTGCCTTTTGGGTCATCCCAGAGGTCATCGCCATCTAAAAAGAGAAGCTTCTCTGACCAGAAGTGAGAGTAGCATTAATATGTGAATATGAACATTAAGCATAGTGCTTTCAGGGCAGCTTGGTGGGAATAATATATACATTTAACCTCCCCTGCCATAGATTTTCCTTAGGTTTTTCAGGATCAGGTATGTATTCCCTCCCATAGAGAGGGCCTTCAGTCCAATTATGGAGCAGTTGGTTACCCCAAGAGCAGACATGCCACTATTGCACCCATTCAGTCTTTGGGCCTGTAGGGCCAAATTTGAATTTTCAGTGTCCACTGTTTTCACTGCTGATGACTTCTGTCTCCCATAGGACTGCATGCAGTGCACATACTGCTTTTAAATGAAAAACACTTAAAAGACATGGAATATATAAGCCTATTCTGGAATATTAAAAGACAAGCCTATTCATCTTATACAGTTACTTGACTCAATGTTTTTTCATTAGGTTCTTAACAACAAACCATTGTTACAGCAAAATATATTGAAGGTTCTGTATCAGTTACTTTTTTGAATTGTTGTTGCGGTGCAAACAACATCTTACCAGGGCCAGGTGTGGTGGCACACCTTTAATCCCAGCATTCAAGAGGCAGAAGTAGGAGGATTGCTGTGAGATCTAGGCCAGCCTGAGACTACACAGTGATTTCCAGGTCAGCCTAGAGTAAGACCCTACTTTGAAAAAACAGAAGAACAAAAAACCAGCAACAAAAAGAAAAAATATCTTACCAAAAGCATTTGGGGAATGGAAGAGCTGGTTTTGGCTTAAAGTTTCATAAGGATGAGTCTGTCCTGGCAAGAAAGGGAAGTTATGGTCACATTGGCAGGCAGGAAGTAAAGAGCAATGAGGGCTGGTGTGCAGGTAGCTTTCTGCTTTTTATATATAGCCCAGCACCTCAGCCCATGGGATGGTGCTGCCCTCAGTGAAGGTGGGTCTCCCCAACTCCATTGAGGTAATCAAGATAATTCCTCGCAGGTGGGCCCAGAGGATAACCCAATGGAGATCATTCCTCCCTGGCAAATCCATTTCCTATCAAGGCAACAATCAATATACGTCATCAGAGGAACATTTTATCACAATACACTCTTTCTCTTATTGCCATCATGGGTTAGCAGCTCGTGAAAGATACAATGACCCTGAAAATACATGGACTTAATCCTTTGAATAAAGGAGACTATGTCAGAGCTGACCTACACAGTAGGCAACTTCCTCAACAAATTAGTTCCAGGGACCAATGTCAGACTGAAGTGCTAACCATGACCTTCTGTTGTCAACTAGCCATGGGGGCATGTGCTCCATCCCCCTGCCCACTGGAGTGGGGAGCAGGCTTTCTGTACAGTCAGAGTGACAGTAACAGGAGATCAGTTATGTGGTAAGCGTACCTACCAAAGCATTCAAAAGAGGTAGAGAATGTGTGCTGTTTGAAAACTGACTTGCTTTTAAGAGGAAGCAATCCACTCACTAGGGGTAAACTTGGATAATTATTTATTTTTCTTTCTGAACCTATTAGTTTTCACTTTTATAGAATGAAAATAGAACTAGACTGATTCATTTGTCAAAAGTATACACGTATACCTGTATATTAGACTTCATATATAATATCTATAGATATTATGAATAACGTGTGACCTTACACATATACATATAAAGTGCACGGAAGTGTGCATTTTTCACTGGGCATCTTGTACATGTAGCAGGCACTCTTTCAAGTTCCAGAGATTCACACACAATGTTTTACACATTCTTAGCTCTATGGCCCGTCCTATGGTGCTTTGCTCTGCCTCCATTTTCCCATCCACAAAGTCAAGAGCACAACGCTGCCTGTCTCATATGATGGATCTGAGGATTAAATGAGCAATATTACTAACGCCTAGAAGAGAGAGTCTGGCAAGGAAGAAGGACCAGCTTTCCCTCTGTGTCTGTTCTCGCATTTGCATCATAAAGTGAACTGGGCCCAGATCTGGAAACAGTCGACTGCATGGCCAAACTTCCAGGCCCAGCTCTTGAGAGGAAAGAAGAGGAGACAATAATGCCCATTCGTGGTGGTTAAGAGGAGCGGCTACTGTACTCTTGGATCAGCTCTCAGCGTCTGGCCTACTGGAAACCTCATATAAGCAGTTGCCAAATCAAATTAATAAATAAAACTGTGGGGCCCAGGGAGAGATAGCTCAGTGGTTAAAGGTGTTTCCTTACAAAGCCTGCTGACCTGAGTTTAATCCATCCCATCACCCACATCAAGCTTGAACAACAAGTGGCGCACACATCTGGGATCCCCACATGGCTGACAGTGGGAGGCAGAGGCAGAGCCATGGGAACTGATGCTCTTGGGCCAGCTGGACTGGCGTTCCTTTCTAGTGACAGGAGCTCATCTCGCAGAGTGAGAGAAGGGCACGGGCACTCTGAATTACTCCTGTGAACTCCACATGCCATGTGTACCGTGCCATGCACATACTCCCGCCCAAATGAATAAATCACTAAATATTTTAAATAAAATGCTTCCAAGGGTATCCACACTTTTGACATTGACATCTCAAAGTTCACAGTAAGGATCATGCAATCAAGTTTTAAAATATTACAAAAAAAAAAAAAAAAAACTCATCATTTTCAATAAGTTCATGATTTTGTGCTGAGCCACAATTTGTAGCGATCTGGAACCACGTGTGACCATAGGTGACTGGTGAACTACAGGCAGGACACACTAGCTAGACCAAGTAAAACTTAGCTCTAAGGCTGGAACTCAGGTCAGTCAGCGATGGTCTGGTGACTTACAGGGAAGAGTTGATTCAAAGGAGCAGGGAGACGTTTTTTCTGAATGAAGGCAGTGTTCTGAAACTTAATGGGAATGGTCGTTTTCAAATCCATACTCTTACAAGTGGTTGTGTTTTATGGATAGACTATACTTCCGTGAAGTTGACAAGAAGTTACTGACAGGAAACTGGTCACTACAGCAGCACATGGGCTAAGGTTGAGATGACGGAGAGCAGACCCACACAGCCTTGCACAATGTCGGTAAGGCCGCCACATTTTGGACAAGCTCCTCCAGTGTGTGTGGATAAGAACAATTGTGAAATCTTGTGAAGCAAAGTATGAACTCTGGAAATTATTGGGCACGTGATGGAAACATAAACACTTTCTATATAATAGATGAGTTAAGTGAAAAATGTGCCCCGGGGGCTTATCCTATCAGTGTTCCAAACACTAGCTTCTTCCTTTGTGAGCAATGGGAATTGAGTCACTCCCGTGGCCTTCCACTTCTAAAATTCTTTCAGTCTCTGATTTAGAAATACTGTGATAATTAGCTGGAGACAGTGCTAAAAATCTTGTTTTGCTTCATTCCTTTCCTGATTTTTTTTCAACTTTAAATTGTCAGAATCAGTAATAATAAGGGACAATTTAAATGAACAAAAATGAGCACCTTATCTCTGAAGCATCACCTAGAAAAGCTATAGTGTTAAAAGCTTTATTTGTAAATTGGTAATTTTTTTACGTTATTTCTTAAAACTGCTATTGTCTGTGAATATGATGTCTGGCCACTGAGGTTTAATTTGCTCTGGAGTCTTAACAAAATAAACAGCATAACACTGTCATTAGATTCTTCAAATTTCATTTGATGTAACACTCATTATCAAAAGGTTAATGCCAGAAATAAAGCTAGCCTCACATGCCATTACTACATGTTTGAAAGATGGGACGTGGGCCAGCACTGAACCACGATGTTGCTGTTCAAAAAAACATTGGGAGAAACGCCTTGTCCAAATTTTCACGTGCAATTTTTAACAGGGTTTAAATATTTTTTTGATATCACACAATTAAGTTGTATTTAGATGTACACGTAAAAAAGAATTAAGATATTCAAAACATCTGTACATGCCATATAGAAAGACTTCTTTTTTTAATACTTTATAGTTAGTTGCTTTCCTCCACTTGAACTTGAAGGCTCTTATTTACCTGCATTTGCAAATAAGCTTTATTAGCATTATATAACAAAACTGTTTGCACATGTGTTTGAGACAATTACGAAAGGCATAACCCTTGGCATCAGTATAAACATCTATCTCATTGTGTAACACAAACAAGGAATTTTATAAGGATACAGCTTCAGATTTGAGACAAGAATTACACAGTAAACTCCTTTTTTTTTTTTTTCCCTGACTAGTTCCAATTATCTCATTAATATTTGTTTGGATGCAGCTGTCAGAGACTGTGCCTCGCAGCCTCTGTGTGCAGAACCGGGTTTTCAATGAACCGCAATTGGCCACTAATCGCCACAACAAAGAAAATTATGAGGAGATCGTTTCTCCAGCACAAATGCCTTCCGCTATTGTTTTCCAGCAGTGACAATGCTTTTGGAAAGAGAAAAAAAAAATAACAATAAACATTAAAGCGAGTCACACTGTCATCTCCTGGCTGTGGATGCCACATATCCTGTGAATGGCAACGTCACTGTGATATGGATAGCAAAAAAAAAAAGTGCTGCCGTGATTGCTAAAGAGCATTCTCTTAAATCATAGCATGTATTTCCAATATCATACATAAAAATCAATAAAAACAAAGACAGGACGGAAATTTTTCCACTAAAACATCACATGCTGCTTTGGAAAATAATATTTAGTAGGGTGGATTTTTTTTTTCCTGTTGTTGTTTTACTAATTATGAGCTCAGTGGCAGTTTATTCTGCAGTAAATCTGCTGGTGTGAGATTAAACCTGTTATTGAGCAGAGTTTTGAATCTACCGCGAGGCACTCGTCGCCGCTGGAGAGTGAACATTGCCGTTATCTCATTTAAAAGTTGGCCAGCAAAGCGGCCCATTTGTTTAAAATGCAATTAAGCTGGTGTCTTGAAGAGAAATTAGCAAGGAGTACTTCATTTTTGGAGGCCTAAAAGGTCTGTTCGTAGACACATTAATCCTGCGATAGGGGACTTCGTGGCAATTTGGGACACTGTTCAAGATCGTTTCCCAGCACAAAAAGGAAGAGACGGGTGGGCAGAGGGTCAGCTCTGTGGTGCGTCCGAAGGACTCCGCAGCCTGGCCTTCAGCACAGCCTAGCGGTTCACCTCCCCGCCCCCACCCCCAAAATGACAGCAGGTTGAAGGAGGCTGAGGAGCTGAATAAAGAGGTCAGCCATTTCTCATGTAAATGTATGTGTGATCCAATCTGCTTTTAGAAGAAAATATGTAGCAATTTCACTGCTGGGTAATTGTTTTTAAAAAGGCTTAGTACTGAGTGTTTTACAATGATTGCTAAGAAAACAATGGGACACTATTTGTCCTGGCATTTCCCAGAGCATCGGTTTCAGGATGCATAAAACTTTCTTTTTCCTGAGTCAATGTACTTCGGAATCTCGTATAAAGGCAGTTCCTAAATCTGGGGGGAGTGGAGAGGGATAAATAATGTTTTTGGATCTGTTCCCCTGTATAATATTTTACAAAACAAAGATTTTTATTTTCTAAAACAGAGGCTTCACAATGTTGGAGTCCACAATAATGAACTATGCTATGAGCAGAAAAAGCCTGGCTGTGACATTGCAGCTCTGCAGAGGCCCAGGCTGACTCAGAGAAACATGCCTTACACATTAACAAGAGCCTGAGCAATTTTTTCAAACTTGATTTTGTTACAGATCTTTCTAAAGTACACCCTTTAGTTGGTTATCATTTTCCTCTCAGTGTAACTAATGCAATTTCACTTTTTCTAAAGAGTCAGAACCATCATTATCAACGGAGAGGAAGTGGTGGGGAGAAAGAACAACTAGTGTTTTCAGGAGCCAGGTAGAAATGCACCAGACCAATAAGAAAATCCTCTTCAAGATGCCAGCACTATATCCTCTTTAATTTTATCTTGTTTAGATCATCAAGTAACCAGTCTAAGCTCCATGAAGGCAAGGAGAGGCTGCATCCTTCACCCATCCTTGCCTGCTTGGATCCACACTACGCTCCCATATGATGTTCAGTACAAGAAATGTTTGTTTTCTTTTTAATGTAAAAGCCTGAGCAGCTTTTCATTCTCCACTTCCAGTTCTAATCAGTGATGGGCATCCATAATCTCTTGACGCTCACCAACCCTGCCCCATTCTCTTTCCGCTCTTGACCTTGCATTCTTCCTGGGTAGCCTCAAGGGCCACCTTCTCTGGGCTGTCCAGACAGTTGCCAGCACATGGTGGTATGAGTTGGGAAGGAGTGACATTTTTTTTCCCCTCTCAGTTTGTTTGTCTACTCTAGAAACTAGAGGCTTGCTTCTGCATGAAGGGTTATTTTGTTTCTAAGTCAAAATACCTTTCACTGTAAATCTAGAATAAATCTTCTGTAGTCTTAGAAATGCAATTTTTAGAAAGATTAGTTTTATATTTTTTATTTATGTGTCTGAATTTTTTTTCTCCTTAAAAAAAAAAAAATAGAGCTGGACATGGTGGCGCATGCCTTTAATCCCAGCACTCCCTCAGAAGGCAGAGGTAGGAGGATCGCTGTGGATTTGAGGCCACGTAGAGACTACATAGTGAATTCCAGGTCAGCCTGAACTAGAGTGAGGCACAACCTCAAAACCACCTCCCCCAAAAGAAATATTAAGTAGCCAGTTATAAATGTATTTCTCTTTTCCCACCTTTCCCTACCATCTTTTTGTTGTGTATATTTCCTACTAAATCCTTAACTGGTCTTTTGGATTCTCATAATCTTTATATGGCTGTATATTAAAATTATGAACTCTGTCATGTCTTGAAAATATTTTGCTCAGTTTGGTTTTACTATTTTAGTTCTTTTTGAGAAGTTCAAAGGTTTTGAATGGTGGTGTAGTTCTATCTACATATCTATCCTACTGCTATTTCCTTTCACATAAAGATGTCAGGAAAATATTCATAAATATTATCTTCTCTTTCCTCATGGCTAGAACTTTTATATTTAACTTTTGTTCCACTTGGAGCTTATTTTCATAAATAGCCTGAGATCTGAATCTGAATGAATTTTTATCCAAAGAAGCAAACAATTGCTCCATCTCTGGTTATTGAATCATCTCTTCCACTTCCTTCAGATTTGGTATGCCTCCTTCATCTTCCAGGATGTGTTACTGAGCTTTGTGACATTCACTCAGGAGCCAACTATATCTAAAGAAGAGTGCAGAGTGATTGTGACATATAGAAGATAAAGAGACCTTAGTACTGGCCTATGTGCAGTTTTCTCTATGCTATTGACCTGCTCCAAATAAACTTCACACAGCATCAACTGAGCTGTATATACTATGCAGCAGAAGTCAGCTACTCCATGCAATAATGTTTCATTTTAAAAAGTGAGTGGGGCTGGAGAGATGGCTTAGCCGTTAAGGCGCCTGCCTGCTAAGCCTAAGAACCCGGTTCCAATCTCCAGGTCCCACATTTAGCCAGATGCAGTGACACAAGGGCACAATGCTGCACTTGACCACAAGGGGGCGCACGCATCTGGATTTTGTTCACAGCAGCTGAGAGGCTGCTGGTGCACCCATTCTCTATCTGTCTCCCTCTCCCTCTCTCTCTGCCTTTCTCTGTATGTCTCTGCAAAATAAAAATAAAAAAAGTGAGTGAACAATCACAAACTGGAAAATAATGTCAAAAAATCTATGTTACAAGGCAGACTTTTAGTCTATACACAATGAGAATGTTTGTTCTCAAAAAAATACAATTATCATGTATCTCACGAAGTGGGAAAAGATATTTGTGATATATTTACCTGACAAAGACTTGCATGTGAAAAATCAATGAGATGAAAGTAGACAATGTAACCAAAACATGAGGGGAGTTGCACAAGTAGACAGCAATGGTGAAGAGAAACAAATGGCAGATATGCCCAATACTGCTGGTCAATAGAGAAGCATGTCCAGAATCATAAGGTACCTCCACCTCCTGCCAGAATGGCTGAAGCTGAGATTAATGGCACATGTAATATAGGGGGTTATATTCAGAAACCACCAATCTTACTGCCTTCTGGGCAGCATAAAATAGTGTAGCCATTTGTAAGTTACATGGGGTTATCTAATATATGACTCAACAAAACCTGTGCTATGCCTCAGAAATTAGATTCCTGAGGTATACATGCTCAGAAGATATGCCTTTTCATGATTGCCAAAAGGCATGGACTAGAACAGCCAATTATATAATAGTCTCACAGTAAAAAGAGCCCCATGTCTGTAGTATTGGCAAGGAAGCTAGAACAAGTCTGGTGAGAGTGGAATCAGGGAGAGATGAGAGGAGGGGAGACGTGTCTGGCAAGCTGAGAGACAGAATACAGGGTGGTCTTGGAGACTGGGGAAAGGGAGGATGGGAAGGGGTGGGTACGAAAACTAATGACAGCATGCATCAGTACCATAGAAACCTTCCTCTTGGTTAGCAAATCAAAAGATGCAACTCTTAATTTTAAAAAGTGGAGGGCTACTTTGGGAAGAAAAACCCTGTACAGGTAAAAGAAAGCTTTAACCTGAAGTCACAGACTGGCTGGTAAATGCCAGTGCCAGATGTGGCTTATCCCCCACAGTGGGCCATTGACGAGGGAGGCTCATGAATCCCCTCAAACAAAAAGCACTTGATGACCCCATCGCTGAAGACACCACAGGCTGCAGTCATAGAACACGAAGACATCATGCTGAAAAGGGGATGGAAGCCGGGGTCACAGTCTCTTGTATTCGGCTCTTGAATAAACTATTTCTTATTCACTGCGAGGTGAGAAGTTGGTGTTTTGTATCCGCAACTGAAATCTTACATATAAGCACCTATCCCAGATGAAACGACATGCCCATGATGTTGAAGATTCTAGTCTACAATATATGACTCAAAGTAAGATTTGAACTTCAGCAAGGACTTCAATGGACAGAAATGTACAAAGAGCTGCATTCACAGTTGCCTGCTTCCACCTTTCCAAGAGGGTCCGCGGAGGCAAAGAGAAGGAGGCATCTCTGGTCTGAGTCCTCTATGTACTTAACCTACGGCTTTCCGTGCTGCCAAGATATCAGGGCATGTTGGGTGGCAGCCTCATACAGTGGCTTTAAAAGGGAAAGAAAGTACCAATGAAGGAGAAAGAATCAAGAAAGAGGGGAATGATTCCAAGGATGAGGCAAAAGAACAATGCCTTCCAGCTGAAGCTGATGATGGCAGGGTCTTCATTAAGGACTGTGATCTGAGAGTTTGGTCTTGAAAGAGGAAAGAAAGGGGATGTGTGTCATCACCCCATGTTTTCCTTAGTGGAAATGCCTTCGGCTTGCCCCAGTCTAGACTGTTAAGACAGTAAAAAGGCTCACAGGAGTTTCTTGTCCCTTGTACTCGGCTGGCTGCTACTATTAACCCCCTGGCAGGTCACTCCCCTTCAAAGCCAGGTTAACAAGATCAAAGTAGATCTTCTCCGAGGTTAATGTTGCTTTTACAAGGGAAAAAGAAAACATCCCCAAAGACCCTAAGTTGTCTCCTTCTACTCAGCTCTCCCTTGGAGCTCAGGAGTTTGCACTGGCCTCAGGGTTAACTGTTTCTGCCTCCTGAGACTCAATGTCATTTTCCTTCAACCTCACGCCACTATTTTCAGTTGTTTCTTCAAAGATGGCTTTTGTGGACACAGCACTTGTGTGTCTGGTCTTAGATTCATCAACCCATCATTTGAGAGGTGGAGGCGAGAAGGTCAGGAGTTCAAGGACATTCTTTACTATAGACCCAGAGTGTGAAGACAGACTCGTGTACTTGAGACTGTCTCCAAAGGAATGGGTGGGGGAGGAAGCAAAGGAGGGGAGAGAGATGAAGGGATGGAAGAAGGAAAAATTAGGGCAGTTTTAAATACTAAACTACTAAACAGAGAGGGGAAATAAATCAATGAATAAGGCCAACTCTCATTTGTTCATTTTTGGAATTTGTGCATAAAGAAGTGAACATGGTTTTCACCATTTTATGTGAGAACCTTCATTCATTCACTAATTCATTTAAGGGCTCTTAAAAATGCCCTTGGATTGGAGAGATGCTCAGTGGTTAAAGCATTTGCCTGCAAAGCCTAAAGGGCCCAGTTCGATTCCTCAGTATCCACGTAAAGCCAAATGTACAAAATGGCACATGTGTGTGTAGTTCATTTGCAGTGGCTGGAGGCCCTGGTGAGCCCATTCTCTCTCTCTCTCTCTCTAAAATAAATAAAAAATATTTTAAATGTTCTTTTCAATTACTAAAAGTGAAGGGAGGGAAGGAGAGTGAAGAAGAAATAACAATTATAATTATCAATTGATATGCTGAGGGTTATGAGAAATCCAGGCATACTGACCTAAGACATCTATGAACTGAGGGAGTGAATACTGAATAACCCTCAAAGGCATGGCTATTGTGTTAGCTTTGCAGTGTCCAGACACCTGAGATAAATTAAGGAAGGCAGGATTTATTTTCAGGTTTCAGTACATTGTGGGCTTGCCGCATTGCTCAGGGCATGTAGCAAGGCAAAGAGCCAAGATGACAGGAGCATGTGGTGGGAGGCTGCTCACCTCATAGTGGCCAGGAAGCAGAGAGGAGGGGTCTAGAGACCAAAGCATGGCCCCTGTTTCCTAGTAGTCCGTCCAGCCCTGAACTCACCAATGGATTAACCCATGGGGACAGGCCGCATCTTCATAATGCTCTCCATGCTGTCACCAGCTGAGGAGGAAGCCTTCAAGGCATGAGCACTTGAGGTTATTTTCTGTTTAACTATGACAGGTATAAAATATTGTTATGTTAACTATTATAAGTGGAGAGAGCTAAATAAAAGAAAGGGAGGACAACTTTCCTCGATGAGTGTACTGCCTAACTGTAAGCACCTAAAGAATGAAGGAAGAGAATTAAGGAAGGAAGAGAATTAAGGAAGGAAGAGAATTAAGGAAGGAAGAGAAATAAGGAAGAGAATTAGGAAGGAAGAGAATTAAGGACAGAAGAGAAATAAGGACGGAGGAGAAATAAGGAAGGTTGAAGAGCAACACAAAGGAGAAAGGTGTCAGAAATGGTTTAGCTTCCTTATCCTGATGAAGAATGGGGAGATGATGGCCCAGAGCTACTGTGTTTATAATGCAATTCTTGGGGCTGGAGAGATTTCACAGTGGTGAAAGTGCTTGTCTACAAAGCCTGAAGACGTTGGTTTGATTCTCCCATGTCCGTGTAAGCCTGAGGCACAGAGTGGCACATGTAGCTGTTCTGTTGCAGTGACTGGAGGCTCTGACATACCCATACTCAGTCTCTGTCTCACTTGCTCTTGTTCTCACTCTTCCTCTCTCTCTCTCTCTCTCCCTCTCTCTCTCTCTCTCTCTCTCTCTCGCTCTCTTTTTCTCAGTTTCCAAATAAATAAATATTATTTTAATGGAATTTGGGCTAGGGAGATGGCTTAGCATTTAAGGAACTTGCCTGCAAAGCCAAAGGACCCTGGTTTGATTCCCCAGGACACACATAAGCCAGATGCACAAGGTGATACATGCATCTGGAGTTTGTCTGCAGTAGCTGAAGGCCCTGGCATGCCTATTCTCTCTCTTTCTCACTCCATGCCTCTTCCCCTCTCTCAAATAAATAAATTAAATTAAATATTTTTTTTAAAAAATGGAATTCTATCAGTGAAATGATCTGTAAAATCTATTCTCTCACTTTTTAAGTTTTTCGTTTATGTATTTATTGAGTTTTTTTGAGATAGGTTCTCACAGTAGCCCAGGCTGACATAGAATTCACTGCATAGTCTCAAGGTGGCCTAGAACTCATGGCAATCCATCTACCTCTGCCTCTCTAGTGCTGGGATTAAAACTGTATGCTCTGTACTTTTTAACTTTTAAAATTATTTGAACATATTTTTTTAAATAGGATGTATTCTCTTTTAGTTATTTTAAAAATATTTATTTATTTATTTATTTATTTATTTATTTATTTATTTATTTCAGAGAGAGAGAGGCAGACAGAGAGAGAGAGAGAGAGAATGAGCGCACCAGAGCTTCAGCCACTGCAAATGAACTCCAGATGCATGCGCAATCTTGTGCATCTGGCTTACATGGGTCCTGGGGAATTGAACCTGTATTCTTTGGCTTTACAGGCAAACATCTTAACTACAAAGCCACCTCTCCAGCCCTATTCTCTTTTATTTATATATTAGAATATTGCCTCTTTTCCCCTTTCTCCAAATTATAGGGATTATAAAAATGTATGTAAAATAAATAAAATCGCTGTGATAGGAAAACAGCAAAGGGACATTACGTTTCAGTCCATTATAGTTCAGCGGGAGGAAGGACGACATCAACTGAAGGATTAAGTTACTAATTAAAGTCAAGCCATCAAGCGATACAAAATTGGAAAAGTGTGGGCTAATAATGTGGTCTCTGCTTCCTTGGAGCCAGTTCAATAAAACAAACAAATGTGTCCGTCACATGACATCTAATCGTGCTTTGCAGAATGGGGATTTAACCAGTTACCTTTTTTCCAACATGTTTAAAACTTTCAGTGACTTCCTAGCTCCACTTTCATTTCTTCACCAACTTCACAAATATGCCCTACTGGCATAATGACATGGCATTCTTGTATTCCTGATAGCTTCAGTTTAACTTCCTAAATTATATACATACATACATGTGTGTGTGTGTGTGTGTGTGTGTGTGTGTGTGTGTGTGTTGAGATTCCATACTTCTCATCTATTGAACTCCTAAGTTAACTAAAGTCCAAGGCCAAGCCTGTTTGTACCCAACACTATAAGGCCAGTGCCTGTTGCAGTGATTAACACATAGTAAGGATTCCAAGCTTGTTAAAAGTATGAGTAGGAGGGACAGGGAGGCAACTCGGTGGGTAAATTACTTACCATGCAAGAACAGGGACCTGAGTTTGATCCCCAGTGCCCATTAAAATGTCTGGGAATGGTGACGGATGCTTATTATCCCACCACGGCTAAAGAGCTGGAGACTTGCCGATCCCTGGAACTCAAAGCCTAGTCAATGCAGCCTAGCTGGCGAGATCTAACACAATGAGAGACCCTGTCTAAAAGGAAGCGGAAAACATCCTTGGGGCACAACACCTAAGGTTGTCCTCTGGCCTCCACAGGCACATACACGCTCAGGCACCTGCACACAAATATATACCTACACTCACACATGAACACACATGCACGCACACTATACACATGCATGTGTGTGTGTTTAGAAAAGAATTAGGGCTGGAGAGATGCCTCAGCAGTTAAGGAACTTGCCTGCAAAACCTAAGTACTCTAGTTTTATTCTTCAGTACCCACAAAAAGCCAGATGCCCAGGTGGCATATGTTTGTGGAGTTCATTCACAGTGGCTAGAGGCCCTGGTGCACCCATTCTCTCTCCTTTCTCTCTCTCCCTCCTCTCTCTCCCTCTGTCTCTTGCTCCCTATCTACCTCTTTTCTCACTCGTTCTCTTTCTCACACACACACAAATAAATAGCTTTTAAAAATGAACAAGGAAATAGTAAGCCTTTTTCATATTAAAACATTTAGAGGTTTCTAGCAGATTCTTAGAAAAGGATTTGATGTGGAACACACTTGCCTCCATCACAACTTCATAGTGGTTAAATGAAGACTAGGGCATTTACTCATGAACATTCTTCAATGCCAATCTGCCAAGCTACTAGGCTGCAGTGTTACAATAGCAGCTTGCGAACCATCTACAATGATCCAAGATGAAATTAGGCAGAAAAACTTGAAATTTTTCAACCAATCCATCACAAGTGCTGGTTACAACTCAAGCATCCAATATAACAAATAATTGGAGCTTACATTTTTTTTAACCTACTGGCTGGAGAACTGTGCCTATAAATATTTGTCTGGGGCACTGGAGAGATGGCTCAGTAGTTAAGGTACTTGCCTGCAAAGCCTAATGATCCAAGTTGAATTCCCCAGTACTAATATAAAGCCAGATGCACAAAGGGATGCATGCATCTAGAGTTCATTTGCAGTGGCTGAGGCCCCAGTGTGCCCATTTTCTGCCTCCTTCTCTCTCTTCTATCTCTTTCTGCTTACAAATAAATAAAAAATATTTAAAAAAATAATTAAAGCCAGGCATGGTGGTGCACACCTTTAATCCCAGCGCTCAGGAGGCAGAGGTAGGAAGATTGGGGTAAGTTCAAGGCTATCCCATGACTACATAGTGAATTCCTGGTCAGCCTGGGCTAGAGCAAGGTCCTACCTTGATAAAACCAATATATATTTTTAAAATATATTTTTTGGCTGAGCTCAGGTTGATATTTGCTTATGAAAACTAAGGAGTCCAACCCAAACATAAGCTGAATCAAATCTGCAACATGGTTTGGTATATATGTTAAGGGTTCAGCTACAAGCCTATGGAGGCGTCTAGAAAGTAGTAGAACGTTTAGGTGGTGAGGCCTAGTATAAGGGTCTAGGTCAAGGAGGACACAGCCTTGAAGGGGCAGATGGGATCCTCACCCTGTTTTGTCTCACCACTACCAGTCAGTCGGAGTTTAACACGTCTTTCCTCTCGTGCATTTTTCTCCCAGAGCTCAGAAGCCACAGGGCCAACAATTATGGCCTGAAGCCTCTGCTCTCAGGAGCCGGAACCAGCCTTCCCTACCTGAACTTGTTTTCCTCAAAAATGTTGTCGCCATGAAAGAAAGCAGAGACAAGTTGGAGCTGCATCTATAGCCACTGTTAGTGATAGATGAGGGAAACATACATTTTATAGGACTGAAACCCTCTTTACTTCCCTTCACATGCCAGTTTCTTGATCAAACGCTATAGAGGAAAGCTATAGCTTCACCTCTTTCTTCTTTCTTTCTCTCTCTCTCTTTCTTTCTTCCTTCCTTTCTTTCTTTCTTTCTTTCTTTCTTTCTTTCTTTCTTTCTTTCTTTCTCTCTGATTTGAGTGGACTTAAAAGAGATTGGCTGGTCCTGAGAACATGTCTTCTTTGCACATTTCTTTCTAAAAACACATCAGTTGAAAACTTGAAAATTTATCTCCTGAAAATTAAAAGGCATCAAGTCTCAGAAGCCTTTTTGATGACTCAGATCAAAAAAAAATTCTAGCAATAAGACAACACTAAGTATAAAAATAAATATATGATCGGAGACATCCATCAGAAGAGACGAGTGAATGTGAATGGCTGCCGAGGAACACTTTCTCTCAACTGAAATTAAGAACCCAGAGGGCATATCACAGACCTAACATGCCAAGCAACCAAAAATCCTTAGAAATTTATAGGAGGCAAAACACTTCCTGTTCAGTTTATCTGAAGGAGAGGAGGGAAGAGCTGTCACAGAGCAAGGACCATTTTACTCTTAAACCACAGTCACATTAGTGAATTGCCGAGTTATTAATCGTGCACATAAGTATTTTACCGAGAATATTCCCCTCCAGGAATGCTGGTGGGTTGTGGAAGAAAAGGGGTACTTGAGAGGGGAAGATGGAGGAATGGTAGGTCTCGCGCATCCTGTAAACTCCGCCCTAAGCACCAACCAACAAATGGACCCCTGTCTGCAACAGCAGTTTCCTAAAGATGGCCATTGGGTGACGGTGGGTCCTCCCATGGCTTCTGATCAGCCTAAGAAAGTCAATAAGCCCAAGTTCTGGGTCCTTGATCCTGGTAGAAATCTCGCTCAGCATGGCTGGTACTGACCAATAGACTTCAGTCAAACTTATATGTAACACAAATACTTTAAAAAGTGAAGAAATAGGACCTTCATATAAAGTCTAAACCCTCCATTTAGCTCATTTTGTAGAAAGCTTGAATGAAAGGCGTTATGATTTACATGTAAAATGGCCCCCACAAGCTCATGTACCTGCAGATGGTGGAACTGTTCGAGGAGATTACAGAACTGCTAGGAGGTCGGTTCTGGCTGGAGGAAGTGGGTCACTGGGAGGGTGGCTGAGATGTATAGTCTGGATCCACTTTCTGTATGCGTCTTCTCTGACTTCCAGACCCACTAAAATGTGAGCAAGGTTTGTGCATACTTCTGCTACCACACTTCTACCCGATGCCCTGCCTTCCAGCCAAGATGGACCACAACACCAAGCCATGACAAACATAAATCCGTCTTCCTCCTTCTGGTTGTGTCTTTGCAGGTGTTGGGTCACAATGGTGAGAGAAAACTAAAGGAAATTTAAAAATCGCTTTGCATAAATCCAAGGACTAAGACCACACTGGACATTGTAGTCTAGCTGATTCAAGGTCATCTGACTCCAGAGGTCTGAAGACTCTCTAGAAGGTTAGCTTTACCTAGAAATGAAGATTGCCATGGGCTGGTTTATGAAGGTGTCCAAGAAAAATGATAAATACTCTTGAATACAGTTAATCCCATCCCTTGTAAGGAAATGGTGTCATGGCTGCTAAGGATCAAGCCTTTGGTTGCTCCACAGAAAGGTCCTTCTGGCTGATTTTGGCTTGAACAAGTAGCTACCATCAATGTGGTTGCCTCATGCTATTATTGTTTGAGTGGGAAACGTCTCCCAGATGTCCCTGGAGGCAGGCCCTGGGGTTTTGTAATTCATCCCCAATTTCTCTTTGGCCTCTGCTTGCTGAGTATGGATGCAATGGGATCAGCCTGCTTCCTGCCCCTGCTGCTGTGCCTTCCTGGTTGTGATGGACTCTACCCCTGGAACTATATGCCAGAAAAACCCCACCAGAAATCCTAGACGGGTGTGGTGGTGCACGCCTTTAATCAAAGCACTCAGGAGGCAGAGGTAGGAAGGTCATTGTGAATTCAAGGCCAGACTGAGATACATCGTGAATTCCAGGTTAGCCTGGACTAAAGTAAGACCCTACCTCAAAACAAAAATAAAAAAACAAACAAACAAACAAACAAAACCCAGAAATTCTTTCATCATTAAGCTGTTTCTTTTTTGATCTAATATTTGTTTATTTACCTATCTATTTTCTTATTTGTGTGTGTTTTGTGTGTGTGTGTGTGTGTGTGTGTGTCTGTCTGTCTGTCTATCTGTCTGTCTGCCTATTTGCATGGAAACACCAAAGTCTCTTGGTGCTGCAAATGAGTGCCTGTCCAGTTTTCCATGTGTGGCTGGGCAATTGATCCCAGGCAGGCAGGCTTTGCAAGCACATGCCTTTAGTCACTGAGCCATCTACATCCTCAGCCCATATGCTGCTTCTTGGCAGTCATTTGGTCACAGCAAGTGAAGTTGCACATGTGAGGTCATGGAGGGAGACATAGTCCAGGTGATGGGAACTGAACGAAACTTTCTCCATGGGCCAATAACATCCAAATTCCTGGAATGCTGTACAATTCAGGAGTAGAGTAGGCAATCCCAGAATGAGGGATAATACACTTCTTGCCAGTACTGCTGAGTGGGTGCTTATGGAGCCAGGCTTTTCATGTGCGTTCACGAGGTATACACCTGTTACATGAGGAAGCCTCGGGATTCAAAACCACAGTCCAAATATTTACTTGTTAATTAGACCTAAAACCATCTCATTTATTCCAAAATCAGAATAGAGCTGGAATATGCCTCCAGATCAAAATGGCTGTGAGTAGCCAAAAACAGAGAGAGAGAGAGAAAGAAGAAGGGAAAAAAAGTGAAGTTTGGCAGAAATTAATTAATACAGTAGTTTAAGACTGGAAAGTATTTAACTTAGCTAAGGCATTTGTATTTTTAATTAATTGCTAAACTGAAGCTTAGAGTTAGAATAGATAATGCTATTTTAATATAGTAAAACTTGTCTTAAAGGGTTTTTTTTATTATTATTATTTGCTGTTGCTTTCAGGATAAAGATAAGAGCCATTGGAGTGGTCTCCTTAACATGAGTCCTTGTCCTCCTTCACACAAATGCCCAGGTGAGCTTTTTAGTGACATCATTGCCCTGCTTTGCTCACACTGCTATGCATTTTGTCTTTCCCTTGTCTTGTTTCTTGGCCCTCTCGTGACAAGAGTGTGGCGGGTACCTATGAGATACTGTCCCCCACTTGCACACTGTCTCGCTCTTCTCCCCCTCTGCACTTCACGTTTCTGAAGTCATGCTGGTCACCTTTCACTGTTTCCATCCCCTCTCACCTCAGGGCCTTTGCTCAAACTTTTCTCCCAGCCTGACATTTCCATAATGATTTGTCAGAGAGCTGCTGGGCCTCAGTGGTCAGCCAGCATGGACAATGGCAGCTCTGGGTTCAGTGAAAGACTCCATGTCTAGGAAACACTGGTTATGCCATAGAAGAGGACACCCTATGTTCTTTTCTGGTCACACTTCATGTGCACATAGAGTGAGCACATTCGTACTCACGTGCATATGCCATCCACACATCACATCACACAAACCACACCACACATACTACATATATGCAAATGTAAAAGAAAAAAAGGAAAGAAACGAACAACCACATGCACCATAAGCAAGTGGATGAGAAAGATAAACTGTTACTTCATAGTTCATAGTTCTGGCGACTAAGGTGTTTACGTGCCTTCCTCAGAGCCACTGTTCTTCAGCAGGACTCTAAACAAGAGTGTTGATTACAGCAGAGGCTGTTCAGTAGCTGTTAAAAGTCCTCAGGAAGGGAGGCTGGTACGTGGCCCAGCAGGTCATGTGCTTGTCACTGAAGCATGAGGATCTGAGCTTAGATCTCTAGCACACCTTTAAAAGCTGGGTGTGGGGCTGGAGAGATGGCTTAGTGGTTAAGGCGCCTGCCTTCTAAGCCTAAGAACCTGGTTCCAATCTCCAGGTCCCACATTTAGCCAGATGCAAAGTGACTCAAGGGCGCAATGCCGCACTTGCCCACAAGGGGGCCCACACATCTGGATTTCGTTCACAGCAGCTAAGAGACTGCTGGCGTGCCCATTCTCTATCTGTCTCCCTCTCCCTCTGTCAGTCTCTCTCTGTGTCTCTCTCCAAAAATAATAAAAATTAAAAAAAAAATTTAAAGCTGGGTGTGATGGCAGGTGAACACCTATAATCCCAGATCCAAGGCGGCAGAAATAAGAGGACCTGTGGCTGTCCAGTCTAGCTCAGTCAGTGAACCCTTGAGTCACACTTCACTGCCAGGCTGTCTCACACACAGAGATGGAAAGCAAGTGAGGAAGACATGGGAGCTGAACATCTGGCCTCTCCACACAGGCACGTGACATCATATTCTGTCCAAGCTCAGTCACTAGTGATGCTATAGCCTCTTCCTGTGAGGGTTCTTGCTATTCCTGGGGGGTCACTGGCCACCGACGTCAAAGGCACAGGAGGAGCTGAGAGGAGCAGAATCTTGGAGCTAGTGCGTGCAGCAGGCAACGAACCACCCAGGAGATTGTCTGATGGGTAGTGCTCATTTATTCAAAAGGGGAGTGGGTTTCTAAACACCTGAGAAAGGTTGGGAAGGCACACACAGATCATAAGTGATTGGATACATAGGTTAATGGGTCACTATATAATGGGCTGATGTTGGAAGGCAGAAGTTGTGAGGGAGAAGCTGCAAGGGAGATAACAGAAGTGTTGGGGAAAACTACGTGACTTCAGCCACATATTGGATGACTGAAGCTGCAGGGAGACTGTTTACTACCATATCAGGGTCAGGAAATGGGGGGTGAGGGGGGTAGAACCTTAGACTATGGAATGCTCAGGTGCTCTGGGATAGCGGGAAGGCCCATGGGTCTCATTTCCTCCGGTGCCAGAGTGGGTTCCTGATGATAAGGCTGGCTGCAACCCCCACAGCCCAAGGTCCCAGCCATGTCCAACAGCCCAGGCCAGCTTCCTCACAGTCCCAGCCTGTATTTAGCAATGCCTGACATTCCTGTGGGTTAATAGGGGCGTACGCTGCCCTGATAGATCTGGCCAAAGCAAAGACATTCCCATCCCTCCCAGTTCCTCTGTAGGTGTTCCTTTACACATCAATGCTATCACACACAGGCTAAGAAAGTCACAAAGAGTCCCTGCCTTTGCCCTAGCAGAGGGGTGGCATCAGACTGGGCATTTCAAAGCCTTTACATGGCTCCTCCTGAGTCACATTGAATAGCTCTCAGCTAAAATTGCCAATGGATGAAAGCTCTCTTTAGAAATCACCCTTCTGTGAAAAGTTTTGGAATTCTTAGGATTATAGCCCTTCAGCCAAATCCCATTATATTCCACTTTTGCCTTTGAACTATAAGGAATGACAGAGATGCTGCCATTCTAGAGAGAAGAGAGGTGAATGACTTAGTATATTATCTGAGAGTATGGCTACACTGCAGTGTCTCTAGAGGAGGTGAATGACTTAGTATACAATCTTTGTAAAAGAAAAAGAAATCTAGCTTTTTGGTTCTTTCACTCCTTCTCCTTTATTATATATTTATTTATTATTATTTACTTATCGGCGTGTGTAGTATATGTTGTGGTTATTACATGTGTGGTATATACATGTGTGTGGAGACCAAGGCAGAGGGCATCAGGTAACCCCCTCTATCTCTCCTGAAACTTAATTTTTGGGGGGCAGAGTCTCTCGATGAACCGGGAGCTCCTTCTTTCAGTTACACTGGCGGAACACCGAATCCCAGAGACCCTCCTGTTTTCACCTCATTCAGCGCTGGAGGTACAGGCATGCTGCCACATCCAGTTGTTGACCTGGGCACTGGGGATCAAACTCAGCCTCCATGCATGTGCCCCAAGTGCTCTTACCCACGGAGCCATCTGCCTGGCCCAACCTTTCTCTTTTCTTCACAGAAGGCTCTAGGAAAGGAAGGCTACTTTCAGGGAGTGAGTCTCCACAAAGCTCTGATTGGTAGCTCTCTGTGATGACAGTTTTACCATGATTCAGGTATAGAAGACACCAGCCCCCTGCACCCAGAAAAGCACAGGTCACACTCTGAGTTAGAAGAGTAACTGACGGCAGTTACATGGTGTTGGGTCCCTTTCTCACCACGCTTCTGCAAGTAACCTTTAGCAATTTTTCCAATTATGGCTGGAGGCCATTTACTCTCCATTTTCTCCATATTTACCATTATGTTAAGCATTTGCTTGCATTTAAACTTTAGAGGTTTTAATAGTCATTAATTGGGTAATTGTCGCATTACAGCAAGGAAATTCACCACCAGTGTCACCAAAGGCCAGAAGAGGAACATAGAGGATTGTGGAGAGGTTAAGTAAATGGCCCGGATTCACTTAAACCAGTAACTGGAGCAGAAGGGGACAGTCTTTGCCTACAATGCCTTGTTAGTGGGGAACCCACGGGCTGGTCGGCTACTTAGATGTAAATTTTTACCTCATACATTTCACTGTCATTCCCACATGTTATCCAGTCTTCCTCTCTTTTCCAGGCCAGTAAGGATCTGACAGAAGAGTCTAGTATGATCTCAGGGCTGAGTGCTTTTCTAGTCACCACATTCGGGACAAACCATATGTTAGGAATTACATGTGAAGGCGCATGTATTGCATAAAAAAAAAAAAATTAACATGCCTCTTGAATAGGAATCCTACATTTCCCAAGAAGCACACTTACCCCAAGACACATGAAGAACTTGTGTGCAAAAGCATGTACACATACACACACACACACACACACACACACACACACACACACAATCACATGCAAACTTCCTTCCATTCAGTTCACTTCTGTATTGTTTGTTTGAAAACAAGACCTCATTATGTAGCTGGGCTGGCCTGGAGCTTGGAAGGCTTCTGCCTCTGCTGCCGAGGGCTGAGGTTGTTACAAGCGTGCCTCACCATGTAGAGCTCCACTGCTCTAGTCATTGTGTTTGCTCTGAGTTATCAGGGCTAGGGGAGATTCTAATATTAAGTTGGAATGCAAAAGTAGACTTTGGCCCATTTTCCAGTGGTTTGCAATATATCCTACAAATGCATTGACAAGAAAACTCATCTTTCAGATTTCTTTACCTTGTCTCCTTCCCACCCCCCTTTGGGGAAAGTTGACATATAAATTCATGGAGTCAGAACTGCCTTATTGTAATAGATCCATAGGAATTGTCAATATTACTAGCCAATCAATTCTTTAAAGAAATAGGAGTTAAGGGCTGGAGAGATGGCTTAGCGGCTAAGGCGCCTGCCTGCTAAGCCTAAGAATGCTGGTTCCAATGTCCAGCGGTTCCAATCTCCAGGTCCCACGTTTAGCCAGATGCAAAGTGAGGCAAGGGTGCAATGCCCTACTTGACCACAAGGGGGCGCATGCATCTGGATTTCGTTCACAGCAGCTGAGAGACTGCTGGCACGCCCATTTCTGTCTCCCTCTCCCTCTCTGTCTATCTCTCTCTGTCTCTCTCTCTCTCTCTAAAAATAAAATAAAAAAATAATAAAAAAAAATTTAAAGAAATAAGAGTTAAGCTTTCCCATCACATGCATTTCCTCTTCTACACTGAGGCTCTATTTGCAATTCAAGCAGAAAGGACAGAAAAAGAATTTCACTAGTTAGAAGAAAAGCTCTTCAGTCAACTCAGGATGGGTACCATCTAAGATCTTGCTGAGTTTCCAACTTTCTGGTCTTAGTGGTTCTTGAAATAATCCCTATAAAAAGTGATATATTATTTGGAATTCCACCTATTCAAAAAGAACACACAATTAATTTCTTTATCTTTTGTCCCAAAGGTAAGTGTGAGCAAAGCTTTTAAACCTGGCATCGAGAGGTGAATACAGCTAATTTAAATCTCAGCTTGGCTGTGGACAGAGGATTTATGTCTGACAAGTAAAGATGAGTATTGGATGAGGGCTGTGAGCAGGCAGAAAAAGGGAAGTATTTGCAAAGGAAAGAAACATGTGTGAAGCTGGGAAAGAGCAGAATGCAGGGTGGAAAACACCCAGCGTTTGCGAAGCTCTGGGTGTGAGTACACAGATGAATGAGGAAATAAAAAGCAAGGCTGTAAAGAGACTGTGGACCACATTAAGAATCCACAGACCTTTGGGCAGAGGAGAGAGTAGGGCAGACGTGATCTCTTTCCTTGAATTTGTGAAAGGATACAAGAAATCTAAGAGAATGTATCATTCTTTCTTCACTTAATAGCTAAGCAGTATGGACCACCAAATACAGAGCTGAAAAGATGACGGTAATTCAAGCGACTCTGTTGGCCCATTCAAACTAGGATCCGAGTTAATCTTGATGCATCAGAAACTATTTACAAATACTGCTATCAGATTCCCTGGGCCATTATTCCATCATTTTCTTCACCTTCAACACAAACTATCATCTCTGCCCCCAACCATGGCTACCTTGCCAAATATATAGTCTCTCCAAAACCAGCCAATGCCCATTCTCTGCTTTGCTTGTGGAACGGGAAGTGTCTGTTCAAAGGGCTCAGACTCTCCTTCTGTGGAATAATACTGCTGTGATACTGGCTTGAGTCTCAAAGAGTTGGCCTTGGGGTCGTGGCTTTTTTTTCTTTTTCCATTAAGGTAGTTAACATAGATTTCTCTTGCTCATTACTTTTGCATTTTTTGTTTATATAGGTCAAGCAAACAGTATCATTGTTGCATACTCCATAAGTCAGTCCTCGAAGAACAGTGGTCTATTCCTGGAGCCACAGTTCTTACTCGAATGATCTTCGTGATATACAACCTGCGTTACTAAGCCGAGGGCTACTTTCAGAAGGGTCTCATCTATGCTTTAGCTCCCATCTGTTGCCGTCTTACTTTTTCACATGTTTTCCACAAGATTCCTACATTTTAATTTTGTACTGGGCCCTGAGAATTATGTAGCCAATCTTGCATCATGCTTTAGTGCTTATGAGATGCTGTACCTACCTTACTTCCCTAAACCCAGCATCTTCCCCATTGTTACATGCTGTCATCTTGCCTCTGCCATTCCAGAATCTTATTCTCCCATCACAGAACCTCCTGTTGTCCACACTGGCTTAGACAGGACAGTCACTGCTGAGCAGCACAGCTGGAGGGGTGCCACTTTGCTTGCATATGTTCTGTTGCTTCAGCAAAGTGGTACCTGCTGAGACGTCCCAGGGAGCATAATTAGCCAGCAGATTCTCTGGTCTGATACATCCACGTTCACGTGTTGGGTCTCTCAGAACCTTTTAGTTCCTTCCACAATACTTTGCCAAAACTACCCAGGCATATCCACCTTTTATTGTAGGCCATCATTTTTATCCACACTTCAAAGAGCTTTCCAAGTAGCATATTAGGACTGGCTCCAGTGGACCTTGCCAAGATATTCAATCCTGAGTAAAAGGAGCTTGTCTCCATATCAGCGTTGCTCCCCGTTCCAGACTTGCAATCCATCTCTCAACCCAGAACCCGTAAAACCCCTGCCAGCCATGTTTCGCTAGTGCCACAAGGTGTATTAGTGAGCGCCTTTAACCTCTGGAATGGAAAAGGCCTTCCTGCCTTCGCTTGTTCCTTCTTGCCTGCCTTCCTCCTCCTCCTTTCTCTTCTCTCCTCTCTATTTTCTTCTTCTCTTCTCTCTCTGTCTCTCTCTCTCTGTCTCTGTCTCTCTCCTCCCCTTAGCATAGGTAGGGCTAGATCTTATCTTTTACAACTGGTCTGAAGACCAGGAGGGTAATAAGCAGTGGGTCTGGAGGGAACGTGGGCGTCATTTCTCAACAGTCATGTCAAGTACAGCCTAAGAACGGCCTCCAAGGGAGGGAACGATGGGAGGGAGATGATCACCTTCCCAAAGGTCTGGCCACTCAAAATTTTCATGGGCACATACCCAGATGCCCCCATTCAGCTGTAGTAGGTTTCAGTTTCATTTCCTGACTTTTACATGCTACTTCTACAATCAAACAAGTCTCCTCACTAACCACTAAGATGCAGATCCTGTGAGATGCTGTCATGTGTTTGGCTTTGGTAGCATGCTGAGGCTGATGCTTGTTTTATTTATTTATTTATTTATTTATTTATTTATTTATTTATTTATTTGAGAGAGAAGGAGGGAGAGAGGGAAGAAGAGGCACATAGAGAAATGCGTGCCCCAGGGCCATGCACGACCTTGTGAATCTGGCTTATATGGGTCCTGGGGAAATGAATCCAGGTCCTTAGGCTTTGCAGGCAAGCACCTTAACCACTTAGCCATCTAATCAGCCCTTAAATGAAATTTCTGTTTTTCTAACTTAAAAAATTTATTTGCTTGAGGGAGAGGCAGATATATATAGAGAGAGAATGGGCATGCTGGAACCTTTAGCCAATGCAAACCTTGTAAATCTGTTTTACATAGTTACTGGGGAATAGAACCTGGGTCCTTAGGCTTCACAGGCAATCACTTTAACCACCAAGCCATCTCCTCAGCCCTGCTACTTCCTTTAAGCTAAACCCGTCATTAGGTTTCTTCAGAGTGTTCATGGTTGCAAACAAAACACTCATGTCTGTAGCTTCTATATAATCTTTTCCACTAGTTTTGAAAACCATAAGACAGGGCTGTCACTTCTATGTATCCATTTTACCACAAGCCAAATTCTTGACGATTCTAAACATTCACAAGCCAGGCATCAATAGCAAACACAGGCTGGACTAGGAGGGAAAAAAATCATTAGTTTTCCTGACATTATGTAACTGTGAAATAATATCCCATCAAATGGGAAATAGTAAATGTGCTGATATATTTGAATATATAATTCCCCAAACATATGTTCACAATATTTCCAGTTTATGATAACATCGATATTTGGCCATCTCTCAGTTTTCAAAATGTAGGAGGGGGACCACAGTCCTATTGAACATAAATCCAGGAATAGATCATTTTTTTTCATTTCCTCACTGTTGCACACAAAGAATTTTTTTAAAGTTAAATAAAACAGAGTGATTAACAGAGGACCCTCTTTTTCTTAAAATTATTACTTCTTATTAAGTATTCTATTTAAGCATAACTTTTCCTGAACATGAGGTTTCTCCTGGGCCGTAGAGATGGCTTAGCAGTTAAGGTGCTTGTCTGCAAAGCCAAAGGACCCAGATTTTATTCCTCGGGGCCCACATAAGCCAGATGCACAAGGTGGCACATGCGTCTGGAGTTCATTTGCAGTGACTAGAGGCCCTGGCATTCTCATTCTCTATCTGCCTATTTATTTCTCTATCCCTCTCAAATAAATAAAAATAAATATTTAAAAAGAGACATAATTACCTTCCTAAGAAAACAAAAGTCTTTATTTCACTGCAAAATTTATATAATGAAACTCTCCATATCTATATGTGAAATGACTAAATAAATGTCACCTTACAAACCCTCCTCCTTTAAATGGAGAATTTACCTTGAATCTATGAATTCTGAAAGTGACTGAACTGAAGGGTATGAAAACACACAAGTGAGTCTCTGAGAGACCATTTGCTGAGATTTTTATCATGTCTTGTTTTAATTCACAAAGCAATCACTTAACCTTTACTTTTTGTTTTGTAAAGATTTTCAGGGCTGGAGAGATGGCTCAATGGTTAAGGCATTTGCCTGCAAAATCCAAGGACCTGATTTTAACTCCCCAATACCCATGTAAAGCTACATGTACAAGGTGGCATATGCATCTAGAGTTCATTTGCAGGGATGGAGGCCCTGGTATGCCCACTCTCTTTCTCACTCTCTTAAATAAATAAATAAGTAAATAAATAAATAAAATATTTTACTTTTTTTCAAATATTTCAGCACATATTCATGAATACGAAGTTATTGATATGTTATTTAATTTATTCAACAAATATTTTTAGCTGCCTGTTGTATGTTTGAGATTGATCTAAGCTCATGAGACACTGCGATGAGCAAGACAGAAAAGATCTTTGTCCTATGAGAGAGTGAGAGGCGTGTGTGTGTGTGTGTGTGTGTGTGTGTGTGTCTGTAAACAGCTCTGTGATATTTACATCACAAACGTCACACTGCATCATATTTATTTAGGATGCAACAGTCAAATGAAATGAAAAGGATTTGCCCATTGTAACTGTACTCTTTCAATTGAAAAATACACCATCTAAAACAGAGCAAATATAATACTGCTTATCAGTGAGTCATTTGGGGAGGAAAATGAATGAGACAGACAAAGGAGACTAAGCAAGCAGAATGATGAATGACATCGTATTCAGATTGCTGGCAGAGAACATAGGTCATACTAAACCCACCCAGGCAACATCCATTTGGGTACCCAAAACTGTGACATCTCCATTCAGAAGCATTACTACTGGAATTTGTCCTATCACAAAGCTATTAATGTCTATGAAAATAAAAATTAAATTCTCAAGGGATAAGCTTCTGGAATTAATGAAGATGGTGTGTGAAGAGAAAAGGGGAGGTGTTTTCATAGGTCTTCAGGGAACTAGATATAAGACACATCTCCATTAATGGTCTGTAAAAGGGAGGAAGCATTCAGATGTTTTACAGTTTAAGATATGGTTTGATAGATAGATAGATAGATAGATAGATAGATAGATAGATAGATAGATAGATGGAGTAAGTTTGCTCAGGTAATTTTATATGAATAGTTAAAAATGAATGTTTGACTTTTCTATACTTTTTTTTCTATACTTTTCTATACCTTCCTACACAATGTTTTGGGCACTTCCAACATTATGTACAGGGTAGAGGTCTAGGTGAGGTATGGGAATTAGTAGGGTACAATATTGATCCCGCAGCATCCTGCTTCACCCCAGAATGAAAATGCATCCTCCAAGTGGCTTTCCATTCAATGTAAAACATAAAAAGAAGAAGACGACAAAATATGTGACCTAAGTTACTTCAGGCAGCTCTTGGAGCTTTTGGCAAAGAGCTCAAGTCTCAGACCATCCAGGGAGCCATCCGAATGCTGACGTCGGGATGCGTCCATCCTCATACCTTCACCTACTGCCCCTCTATTTTTCTCCTCGTTCCCTTGCTGTCCAGAAAGACAGATCCCCTCATCATAAGCAATGGGGGGGAAATAGCATTTGAAAGCAATAAAGTAAAAAAAGAAAAGTGCAAAACATAGAAATAGAAATCAAAAGATGAATGTCTATAATATAGTGCAGGGCAGGGGTAATCCACAAAGACTCCATCAGATACAGGGCAACGAGAGGAACTTTATTAAAGTCCTCAAAAAGCCTCTGGGGTCTTGGACACAGAGAAGTCACCAGAGGCCTCTAAATGTGCTGCAAGTCAGGACTCTAAAATTGAGTCTCACGCCAGTAGTCTTGGCTTATTAAAACCAGAGGCCCTGGCCCCACGGTCATGCTATGGTGTTAAAAGGTACATACTGCTTTTCTATCCCACACCAGAGAGGAAAACAGGAAGACAGAGATGTTGGAATGATGCCACGAACACTGTAATCTCTAGTTCCAGGTAGTGTTAATTCTGTAGGTACTTCGTGAAGGTGAATTTCATTTTCATAATTTAATAAGGTAAACAAAAATTTAATAACGTGAGGCTGTCCAGCCATCCTGTAGTGTGGACTTCGAGAACAAGCAAAAATTACTCAAGGTTTAAGGACGGTCCTCCAACTGTAGAACAAACACCCCATGAGATCTTTAATGTCATTACAAAGCAAAGGTGTCTACGTTTATAAGTTCTCATCTGAAACACACTAACACGGAGAAGTACGAGCCGGTCCATTTATCCCTTCTGGAAGAATGAAAGGTGGCATTGGACCTGGTGAGATTTTAACCTGTGATCCTAGAGAATCTTCCAGAGCTTCAAACCTGAATTTTGATGTGTCACCTACTGCTTTAAAGGAAACTACGTATTAGTGCGGGAGAGTCTGGCGTAGTGGGTGGGTACAGCAGACATCAGAGAGAAAGATTGAGTCAGCAAGACACCTGTATTCTGGGTTCTAATAAAAAGATCATCTTTCCAAGAATGTCTGCAAGAATTATGATAGGCCCCGAGAAGACAGAGTCACAGTTATGAGATTTTAGTCCATGGAACTTCAGCCTGCTTAGAAAACAGTCTGAATTATGGCAGAGAGTATGTCCCTTTACTTTATTAGAACAGTCAAGGTCCATAGGGTACTGTGCTCATATTTGTATGATACGGTTGAATTTCAAATGCTCCTGAAGTCAGATTCTATGATCATATTCACCTTCATTTAGTTAATCTTGCTATGTATGCCAGGCCGTTATATTTCAGCGTCAGGAGCAGACACGCTACATTTCCTGAGACACAAGTCATCAGCTACTGACCTTATGAAACGGAGCTTCTACAGATGACATTCCTTCCCCACCAACCTTATCCTCTGCCCCCCTGAGAGACAAAGTTCCCCATTACTGACCTTATGAAACACAGCTTCTGCATATGGCATTCCTACCCCACCATCCTTATGATCTATCTGCCCCACTGAGAGGCCAAGTTCCCCATTAGAACAGAGTGGCTTCCTTGCCTGGCCACTTTTCCCACATCAAGTATCCCGCATGTAGTATTTTTCACTTTATGCTTATATGGTCTTTTCAATTGTGGAGCAAAGGAGGCGAGGGAAAGGGAGAGAAAGAGAGCAGATAGAAAATCTTAAGGGTCAAAGACAAAATCGGAGAGTGTTTTAGGCCCATGGTAAGATTCTCAATATAAACACTTCAAAAAAAAAAAAAAAAAAATCCAGGAGCAGTTAGCAATTTTAACTATTTACTGATGAGATTATACTTTTCAGCTTTTATTACCAACTTCTGACCAAATTATTAGGTTTGCTCTAGAGTTGATGCAATTTGGTTTTAAAAATAACCTAAGCAACCAGACAGCTTTGAAAGCAACCTATTTTTCTTTCTTTAAAATGATCTTGCTTTCTATTTTTTCCCCTTACTTCTCTTCTTTCCCATTTTTTTTTTTTTAGTTTTTCAAGAAAGGGTCTTCCTGTACCGCCAGCTGACCTGGAATTCACTATATAGTCTCAGGGTGACCTTGAACCCTTAAACTCACCATAATCCTCCTGCTTCTGCCTCATGAGTACTGGGATTAAAGGTTTGGACCACCATGCAGGGTCTTCTTTCCCTTTTTAACACATTAACCCATGCTCAAAAAAACAAATGAATCTACTTTTAAAATAATGACTTATGTGTGGCCATTAATGCTAGAAAAAATTTTAAATTACTAAATTTCTTTGTGTATAATTCCCTCTAATGTCCCAATTCTTCCTGAATTTAATATTTATGCAATTCTCTGGGAATACAAATTTTCTTCCTATACCTCTGTTTTCAGATCAGCCACCTGAGCTTAGGGGCAGGTGGAAGTGTAAGTACTCAGTTACATTTGAATTCCAGATAAAGAACAAGTGACTCTTTAGTATGTATAAGAAAGGTACAGGGCTTGGGGGATGTCTCAATGGTTAAAGACACTTGCAAAGTCTGTTGGCCCGAGTTTGAATCCCCAGTACCCACGTAAAGTGAGGTACACAAAATAGTGCATGCATCTAGCATTCATTTGCAGAAGCAAGAAGCCCTGTCATACCCATATTCGTTCAATCTCTTCCTGCCTGCCTCTTCTTGCAAATAAATAAAAATGTTTTTTTTTTTTAAAAAAAAAAAAAGAATATATCAGATATTTCATAGAGCATACACTAAAGGTATTCATTAACTGAATGAAAAATTTAACAGGGCTTCTTGCATTTTTATTGCTAAATTTAGCCACATGACTTCACCTAATAGGCTTAGGGGATGAGCCACGATGTTCAGGGTAAATAAAAGGACTTGGATGGCCTGGTGTGTGAGAAACATTTTACATATTGCAAGGCGTTGGTAGATTTTTTTCACATGTAAATGGCTATTTCAGAAGTTGATTATACAAAAATTGTTGTCTAGTTGATATCATATGCATGATGGCAAGTAGTCCTGTGAGTGTTTCTCCTCCTGTGACAGAAATCTTAAAGGTTTTAGATTAAAGGAGTGTCATTGCTGGGCTGTGTCTAAGTCTTGATGGCCTTTGTGGAAAAACACAACTTCGCATTTGTACGATTCCAGACCAGGACTGGCACAAAGAACTAGGCTTTTGAAAAACATCCCGTTGACTCTCGTATCACTAGCCAAATAGCAACATAGTTGGGAACTTCATGAGTGTGTCCCAGGTCACACAGGCAAGCTCAGAAGCGCCAAGGCAGTCACCCGTTTGTTCACACTGCAGGTTCCCCCTTGACCTGACCCTCTGCAGTCATGACAACAGACAGGTGGACACACTCACAGCCTCCTGTCAGTTACTCAGGAATCAAAATTTTCACTCTTCCACTTGGAACAAACACCTCAGTACCAATAAACTATGGTCATGGGGTGGAATTCTCTGATTTAAAAACAAAACAAACAAACAAACAACAACAAAAACTAGTGGAGAATGACCCACTTTTGGACTAGGAATAGCCTTGAAGAAAAGATACAGATTCTAATATATATATATATATATACTCATCACAATACAGAAACGTGTTTAAGTCAAGGGAGATCCCAGATAAGCTATGAAGGCACAGTGGAGATATTTGCCACAGCTGTGGGAGCGTGGGACAAGTGGCCCAAGTTCTTTGCAGAGACCTCCACTCAGGTGAAGCTGGGACCCCTCACTTGGCCCCAGAAAAGCATTTCAGAATGAGTCAGCATGACACAGCGTTCGGATTCATTAAGAAGAGATGTTAACAGAGATCCACTGATCGAAATGAGCTCAGGAAGAGATGGTCAGTGCCCAGCAAATGTGGAAGTGGGTTTCTTCTGAAAGAGTCAAGCTGAGCATCTTAATAATAGCCGTAGAGACGATTTCGATTGTATCTTCAGGATGGGACCAGTCACAACTGCTTAAAAGGTTGCTAAGGAATTGTTGCTGTTGATTTGTTCCTTGCAAACTCACAGGTAAATGACATCATACGGTGGTTTCTGCGGTAAGTTAGGGAGGAATACAAGCTGATAAAGTGAAAACCACAGATCACAGGGGTCAGAGGACTCTGTCGTGCAGAAGGTCACGAGACAGTTCATGCGTACATTGGGACTACAAGCGAAGCCCGTAATCTGGCTAACGAGATGCTCAAACACATGCACTTGTTGACATCTAGGAAAACAACAGAAACTGTGCTCAAAGGTCATGCCCCCTTAGTCCTTAAATATGCTTCCTGGTTATTTTAACATTCTTATTTGAAATGTCATTCTTGTTGAACATTTTCAGTTAAAAAAAAAAAAAAAAACAGGAAAAAAAATACTATCGCTATGCAGGTGATCCCCACACCAAATCTTATGAAATATGCTTACATCTCTACACTTACTTGACTCCAGAGTTCCTTTCCTTCCCTTCCCTTTCCTTTTTTCCTTTCCTTTTTCCTTTCCTTTCCTTTCCTTTCCATTTCCTTTCCTTTTCTTTCCTTTCTCATATCCCTTTAATTTTAGGTGTCTTTCTTAAAAAAATTATTCATTTGCAAGAGAATATATGGGTGCCAGGGCCTCTTGCCACTGCCAATAAACCTCAGACATATGTGCCACTTTGTGTGTCTGGCTGTATGTGGATACTAGAGAATCAAACCCAGTCTATCAGACTTTGTAAGCAAGCACCTTTAACTGCTGAGCCATCTCCCCAGCCCAATTTCTCATATCTTTCTATTGAGCCCCAATGTCTAGGTAGGTTGGTTAAACATACTGAGCCCCAGAGGATGAGGCAAGCCCTGTGAAGGCAGAAACAAGGGAAGGTTTGACTTAACATTATTAGCTTAGATTGGATAGTTCATGGACTCATGACAGTGGTACTTTAAGTATCTTTCCCCTACTGTTTTATTTCCATGAGAGACTGAAATCGCAATGTAGCAGACAGCTTCAGGTTCTCTGAGATGAACTTCCAGACCAGGCATGGTTATGGAGGAAGGGATTTATTGAAGCTGACAGATCCAGGCGAAGTTCCATAATGGCAGAAGAAGCTTTCCTGCCTTCACAGGTCCAAGCAGAGAGAGCAAAGCCACCAGCCAAAAACCCACACAGCACAGCACAACTCAGGAACTCCAGCTAGGCACACTTTGCATATCTTTAGATTGAAATCCTAAACCCACCACCACACCTTAAGATCCACCCAGAGACACTGCCTCTAGCAAGGTGCCTGCAGATGCAAACAACAAACTAATAAAACACTGAATATAATGGGAGCCATCTATTCAAACTACCACACTCAAGGAAGGTGTTTCATTTACTAATTGTTAGCAAAAAGTGAATTCTCAGCACTGGAGAGACAGCTTAGTAATTAAGGTGCTTACCTTCAAAGCCAAAGGGCCCAGGTTTGATTCCCCACTACCAGTGCAAGCCACATGCACAAAGTGGCACATATGTCTGGAGTTCATTTGCAGTGTCTAGAGGCCCTGGTGCTCCCATTCTTTCTATTTGCTTCTCTCTCTCTCTCTCTCTCAAAACTTAATAAATAAATAAATAAAACATTTTGAAACAGCGAATTTTCCAAATACATAGTGGGTATTAATATGGAAAATATAGTTTTCTGAAATCTGTTTTCAAAAATGTGTTTTGCAGGGCTGGAGGGATGGCTTAGTGGTTAAGGTGTCTGCCTGCAAAGGCAAAGGACCCAGGTTTGATTCCCCAGGACCCATGTAAGCCAGATGTACAAGGGGGTGCATGCATCTGGAGTTCATTTGCAGTGGCTGGAGGCCCTGGTGTGCCCATTCTCTCTCTCTTTCCCTCTCTTTCTGCCTGTTTCTGTACCTCTCTTTCAAATAAATAAATAAAAAATATTTTCAAAACGTGTTTTGGGTTGGGAGAGTCACTGTATAGATTATATATTTTTCAGTTCAGGTATTTATTCATGGAAGCATTCATGGGAAGACTTATGTTTATTGAATGCAACAGTGCTCTAATGATAGTTTCATTTAATAATTGTTTAGAAGAAAAATTAGCCATGACCTCACTAATTGGCTGAAAAGAAAAACACAGTATTTTTATTTCATTAAACATTCATGGAGATTTGGGGACTTTTAGATCACGCACTCGTGTGAACTTACAATTCAAAACCTGCACTAGCTTGCTCATTCCCATAGACCCTTAGCGTTCACTGCCTAAGGCAAGTGCAGCAGCTAGAGGACAGACGGAACTGCAGTCTTTGAGGTGAGGTGAGAAGAACGTCCACTGAAATAAATTTTGGGTTTGTGGAAGCGAAAAAAAAAAGTATTTGATGCAAACCATGAGTAAGGCATTGTTGTAAGCACTACCCAAATATTAACTCATTTAATCCCTGAACCCAAGCTTGCAGGTAGCTGACAACATTCTACTTTTCAGAAGAAGAAACTGAGGCACAGAGATTCTGGAGCTTTTCAAAGGACACACAGACTGTGGTAGAAAGAGGAAGTGCTAGTTTGAATGGATGTCTCCCAACAGATTCAGGAGTTTTATTCAAGCTTGTACCTTGGATTTCCTTGGTTGGAGGAGGTGTCACTGTGTGCAGATCCTGGGGTCCAGCCCTAAGGAGTCCCTGGGGTGGATCTGGAATTCCAGACTCAGGTGTGCAGCGAGCAGTCTGAGTCTGCCTGGGTTCCCAGCTATTTGGCTGCTGGCGTTTGCTCTTGCTTTGGGGCTGGATTTTCTCCTTTTCACCATTCTGGAATTCCCCTGGATCTGTAAGCCTGAAATAAAGTCCGTTCCTTCTAGAAACTGTGTCTAGTTTGGAGGTTCATCCCAGCGGCATGGAGCTGACTATGACAGAAGGGTTTAATACCTGTGTATAACCCTGTAGTCCTTGCCCATTACCACTCCTGCATGTCACTTTCAAGACATTCACACATTGATCAATTCTTAAGCATGACGTTCCATAAAACATGAGCTGAATATTAACATGGATATCCGGACATCACTCGAGCCTTGGGCTTACTTGTCTTCAGTGTTTAATGGATCCAAGTTTATGATACATCTCCACTTTCATGTTCTTTTACCTTTAAGTATGTACTATACTGAAACAAAGTATAATGCTAAATAATAATATAATGCTAGAAGATTTTGGACAGAACCTAGGCAAAGTTATTTGTTAAGAAATCAAAAAGGAAAATGTACAAATGATTTAAAAATTTCCACAATAATTTACTAAAAAAAAAAAAAAATCAGAAGTACGTTATGCTTGCAGGCTAATTATTCTTTTATAAAAACTGTTTTCTTGTTTTCGTTTCTCTTTAAAAGTACTTGGCATGAAACTGGGTTTAACATGAAAAATTATACTGTCAAAAATTGTTCCAAGAAATGATAACTTTAGTAAAGATATAAAAAAAATTCTGGTTCTTAAGGAATTCCTTGTTTTGGCAGGACCCTCCTAAATCAACTCAATTTCAAATTCACTATAAGTTGTAAAATTATCTTGGAATAATTATATTTGTATTACACAATTTCTATAAATGGAAAGCTACCTTTCTCCCTCCCTCAAGCCTCAGTAAAACAGGCAAATATACATCTCAATGGCAGATTAAAGCTTTTTTTCCCCTTTTTTGGAAACTAAGCCTAATTAAAATGGCAACATTCCAGTGGTTTCTTTACCAGGGAGCAAGGACATCTGTGAGGGATAAAAAGATAGCTAGCATTTTGATGCATTGCTTTCCAGTGTTTAAACATGGCAGCAGAAAACAGGGGTTGATCCTGGCTCTGCCACAAGCTACATCTGAGCTAGAAGCTTAAAAGCAAGAGAGAAAATCAGAACAGTGAAATGATTTTGACTTTAGCTTGCATTGCATACTATTTCTGCCAGTTTGGGGTATCAGAGATTTCTTGAAATTGTGTCCCAACCTCCTAGAATTATTATTTTGTTTTTAACCGAAGAAAAGTTCTACACACAAGAGGCTGGTTTAACTTTAATAAACACAATAATTCCCAAACACAGTGAACTTGGATAAAACCAGCTTTAGCTTCTAAAGTAGCATGGTTGCACTCTCCAGGTGGGGATGGATACAACACCTTCATGTACCACAGGAGGGGAAGTCTCTGGAATTTCAGTCACAAAGTCATCCAGTCCATCACTGGTGCAGAACCTTGCCCCTTAGTCCACCATAATGAGGCTAAGTTGCAACCCAGCAAACATGACTAAGTCACAAATGCTTATGTATTTTATGCCTTGTTCTTTTTCCTGAATGTACGTCACGTGACTTTATTTCTTCTGTGCATTAAGTGTGACAAGGCCTGAGCTGGAGAAAGACATAAGTGACTCCATATTGGGAACTTAGACAAGGAAGTTCAGCTTAGCTGGTACCTCAGGATGTGGTCTCACCTAACTTGAACTTCATACTTGGCTTGCTTTAACACAATGGGTCACACCACAAGACAAGATGTTTTTCTCACTGTTGCTAAATGCAATTTTTAGCTTCTGTATTAACTGTTGCTTGCTTGCAGTTGCAGGACAGGAAAATGCGGGGGGCGGGGGGGGGAGATTCCCGAAAAGTTTTGTTTTTTTTCTAAATTACACTGAAATTCACTCTTGGTTTTGTAAGATGATGATTACTGAACTTCTGAACTGTAAAACTAAGATGTGCAATCTTATGGATTTATCCTATCAAAGGAGCCCTGAAGTTCAGCCTGGTACTTCATTCAGGCTCCTGAGTCCTGGATGTAGTCTCCAGCCTGCTAATAAAGATTCTTTTCCTACTAATTGGTGTCCTTGTGGTCTTCCCTGGGGGTCCTCACCATAACATTCTGGAGGCCCCAGCGAGATCCCTAGGGGTTCTAAGACCCCTGGACTTGGGGACAGTGCTCCTGAGACCATCCTAACTAGAGGTGCCACCTCAGACATCCCAGGGCACCCAGGACTCTTTTAGCACTGCCAAAGGTAGAAGGAGGGATTCTTCTGGAAAACCTCTGGAGGTAGGTCAGGTTTGAGTCAACTTACTGGTGGGCCACCTTGGGGGTTGGACGTGACAGTAACCCCAGTGTTTGGAGACCTGAGTGAGATGTCACCACGCTCCCTGGTTTTGGTTCACAGCAATTGAACCAGTGGCCAGTGTGTGACTGTGCTGTGCTCCTGCGCTTTGTGAGTGTGCTGTGCACGGCGCTGTCGTTTGCTGTGTATCTGCGCAGTGTGATTGTGCTATGTGCTCGTACTTATTGTTTGACTTGTTCTTGTGCTGTTAAACCTGACCTGTAGGATCATGGGAACTCAGCAAGCTGTCCTGAAACATCTTTGAGGTACACGCTGAAACATGTCAAAGATGAGTTTGTAGGTGGATCTGACTTGGTGTGTCTTTTTCCCAGGAAAGTTCATGTAAGGTAGACTGGCTGGCCTTCAGAGTTGGCTGGCCAAATGAAGGAACTTTAGATAGACAAACGGTCCTTGCCATTTGGCGTGTGGTCACCAGTGACTCTGGACACCGTGATCAGTTTCAACATGTTGACTTCTGGCTGTTCTTAGTCCTCCACTATGGCTTAAAACCTGTGCTCGCCCCCTAGGCAACTCAGCCTCCCCTTCCCCTGGGTGCAGAGCAGATCTGCATACAGAGAGGCGAGACAGGCACTTAGAGAAGCTGAGGCTGCGTTCCCCTCTCCCAGTCTCATACAGGAGGCGGATCTGTTTATGGAGAGAGACATCACCATCACCGGGACAGGCAGGGGCTGCAGCTCTTTCTTTCTACTCAGAGAAGCCCCACCAGCCACAGCAGGGATGCTTCAGACCCTTCACAAACCCACGTCGGAATTGGAAAACCTAAAGCCCCCCCTCCCCCAGACACACACACTTCTCTGAGAAACCACAAGCAGTAATCACTCTCCTGGAGACTGTCTTATACCCACCTGCTCACCTGGCACGGGTGTCAACAATTCCTGGCCACTCTCTTCACGGTGGAAGAACAAGACCAAATAGCAATTGAAAGTAAAAGATCGCTCTCGGACCAGGGGTAACACCACTCCCAGACAACGAAACTCAAATAGAGCGAATCTTTCCCTCTGTGAGACCTAATTGGGACCCCCATTCTGATAGAGGTGAGGAGTGTCTGGACAACTTTCACCAAACTCTTCTAGGAGGAATAAAAGCAGCTGCCTACAAATTTGTCTAAGGTAAGGGAGGCGACTCAAGAGCCTTAAGAATCACCTGCTGGGTTCCTGGAGAGTCATAGGGAGACTTATCTGGTCTTTACTCCCATAGACTCAGACACCCCAGAAAACCAGCAAGCCATAAATGTGGCCTTTGTCATGCAGTCAACCCCAGACATTAGAAGAAAATTTCAAAAGCTAGAAGGATTTAAAAGCATGAACAGGTCTCAGTTATTAAAATTGCTCAAAAAGTATGTAACGATAGGGATACTGTGGGAGAAAAGCAAAACAAGAAATTGGCTAAGATGGTAGGAACAGTTCTAAGGAAAACGGATAACAGATAGCCCAGGACCAAAAATCTGAGACCTTCTCGGGGAGAACAAAATTAGAAAAGGATCAATGTGCCCACTGCAAGCAAAAAGGGCATTGGAAAAATGAATGCCCAAACAGAGAAAAGAAAACTGACCCCTCGCTCCTTCACTTAGAGGAAAAACAGTTCTAGACCTGAAGGATGCATTTTTTTCCTAGCCTCTGGCACCCCTTAGTCAGCCCCATTTTGCATTTGAATGAACTGATCCTGAGGGAGGGTATATGGGCCAGCTGACTTGGACTAGACAACCCCAAGAGTTTAAAAACTCACCTACTCTGTTTAATGAGACCGCCCCCGCCCCCAGTGCAGACCTCTTGGAATTCTACCAGAAGCATCCAGAGCGCACAGGGGTCCCATATGTAGGTGATCTGCTCGTCGCCTCTGAGAAGGGGAGGATGAATGCAAGAAAACCACCAAGGGCCTCCTGGGAATGCTTCAAGCCCTGGGGTAGCAAGTGTCTGCTAAGAAAGCTCAACTCTGTTCACCCATGGTGACCTACCTGGGGTGCATTCTGGAAGGAGGGAAAATGTGCTTTGTTTCAGAGGCACATCTCAGCCATCCTGCAGATTCCCGTCCCAACAGAGCAAGAAACAGGTACGTGAGTTTCTGAGGGCAATGCTGTAAGTTGCAACAGCAAGGTTGATGAAAAAGGCTGATAAATTAACCCTGGCACGGGAACTCGTCCTCACTATTCCCCACTGAGCTGAAACCCTTCTGAGAGGCACCCCTGAACACTGGATGACAAATGCCTGAGTGACTCATTACCAGGCCCTGCTTCTGGACAAGCCCTGCAGAAGGTTTTACAGAACTTCAGCCCTTAACCCAGCCAGCCTGCTGCCGGAGATGACGACCCAGATGACAACCTCTACCTGACTGGACCGAGGTGACTGGTCTACTAGACCAGACTTGACAGACGTCCCACTGACCAAGATCAATGCAGTATTGTTCACAGCCAGGAGCACCTGCGCTCAGGATGGCCTCAGGTATGCTCTCATGAGAGATCCCGACTATCTGTACTCAGTCCTGAAGCGGGGGACTTCTGTCCAGAAGGCTGAACTGAGAGCCTTGACTCAGGCTCTTAAAAAGGTGAAAGACAAAGCTATGACAACATATACACACAGTAGGTGTGCTTTTACCACTGCCCATGCGCATGGGGCATTATACAGCGAGCAGGAACTCCTCACCTCCGCTGAGACAAGAAATAAAGGACATAAAGGAGATTTTGGCCCTGTTGGAGGCCATTTGGCTACCCAAAAAGGTGGCCTTTGTCCATTATAAAGGACACCAGAAGGGAGACTCCTCCAAGGCGTATGGAAACAGGGCAGATTTAGCCATCTGGGAGGTGGCCCCAGAAGCAGTGGGGCCCCTTGAGGTCCTTACCAATGATCCCAGAACCCAGCCTGTGTTGTAAGCACACCTATTTGTACGTCCGAGGCCTGAGCACTGGAATAGGAGAGTGCTCACCCAGAGGACAACGGATGGCTGCTGTTACCAGATTGGAGACCCGATCTCCCGGAGGCCCTGGGAAGACAATTAGTGACCCAGGCTCACCAGGCCACACATCTGGGAGTCACAAGGATGACTGAACCACACAGATCCGGGTATTATATTCCCTGACTGAACCAGACCAAGGACAACGCATCCAGGTGTCTGTCCTGTGGCCAGGTAAATGTGCGAGCCCCAGAGACCATTGGGAATTGCACTTTACTGAAATCACACCTACTACTTTCAGGTATAAATACCTTCTTGTTTTTGTAGATGGGTAGAGGGTTTTCCTACTCGAACAGAAACTGCTTCGATAGTAGCTAAGAAGTTTCCTCAAGAATCAGTGCTGGGCGTGGTGGCACACGCCTTTAATCCCAGCATTCGGGAGGCAAAGGTAGGAGGATCGCCATGAGTTTGAGGGCACCCTGAGACTACATAGTGATTTCCAGGTCAGCCTGGGCTAGAGTGAGACGCTACCTTGAAAAAAACTGAGAAATGAAAAAACCAGGAAAAAAAAAAATAGTTCCTAGGTCTGGCTTGCTCCTTACCTCGGGGTCCAACAGTGGCCCCAGCCTTTGCAGCCAAAATCTTTCAAACTTTGGCAAGGGCAATAAATATCAATTGGAAATTACATTGTGCTTATAGACCCTAGAGTTCAGGTCAAATGGAAAGAATGACGAGGACCTTAAAGGAAATTCTCATTAAACTAGTTATAGAAACAGGTAAAAGTTGGGCCAACCTCCTACCCTTTGCTCTCCTTAGAACCAGATGCACCTTGTATGGCGGAGGCTTCACTGCTTATGAGATAATGTGTAGAAGGAAAGATGACTGAGAGAAAAATTACTAATCACTTAATCCTCTACCCACGGATGATGGGTCAACCGTTTCATTCATGCCCATAGAGCCAGTGGGGAATGTGACAAGGCCTGAGCTGGAGAAGGACATAAGTGACTCCATGTTGGGAACTTAGACAAGGAAGTTCAGCTTAGCTGGTACCTCAGGATGTGGTCTCACCTAACTTGAACTTCATACTTGGCTTCCTTTAACACAATGGGTCACACCACAAGACAAGATGCTTTTCTCGCTGTTGCTAAATGCCACTTTTAGCATCTGTATTAACTGCTGCTTGCTTGCAGTTGCAGGAGAGGAAAATGCAGGGAGGGAGAGATTCCGGAAAAGTTTCCATTTTTTCTAAATTACACTGAAATTTAACTCTTGGTTTTGTAAGATGATGATCACTGAACTTCTGAACTGTAAAACTAAGATGTGCAATCTAGCTGGGCGTGGTGGCACAAGCCTTTAATCCCAGCACTCGGGAGGCAGAGGTAGGAGGATCGCTGAGAGTTCGAGGCCACCCTGAGAATACATAGTTAATTCCAGGTCAGCCTGGACCAGAGTGAGACCCTACCTCAAAAAACCAAAAAATAAAAATAAAAAATAAATAAATAAAAAAAGATGTGCAATCTTAAAGTTTTCTCCTATCAAAGGAGCCCTGAAGTGCAGCCTAGGTGTAGCCACTAGCAGGCTAATAGAGATTCCGTTCCTACTGCTTGGTGTTTGTGTGGTCTTCCCTGGGGTGCTCACCATTACAAAGAGCGAATCCAAGTCCTAGAACAAGGAGTGAATGTGGAAGGAAATACAACTTTCCTAACTGGAGAAAAAATCTGGTGGCATGTAAAATAGCTGTCATCCTGCATGGTACAGATCTGTGCAAATTCCCTGATGGCATTGCTTCCATAATTGACGGACAACAGTCCGTGGCCCCACACCATGCTACATTCAAATTTACATCATAGTTACCGTAATGCCTGGAAGAGAGGAACCCGTCAAGGCAGGTGGACACCATCAACGTCCGCAACTGACGTTCTCTGCACCTCCTTTTCATCCTCCACAGCTCAAACTCTGCAAACCAGACCAGCTGACAATTGAAAACTGACCCAGACATTTCCTTCCAATTTAACTTTGTGTCCATGTAGGATTTAACATATAGGGGAACCAGTAGTCAGTTTCAAGTATCCAAATAGAACAAACGGTCTGGGCACAAATCATTTTTTTTTTTTTAATTTGACTCAATCTATGCACTTACTCTGATGGAGAAGTATATTTGTGATGATTTATTCATACTTCTATTTTATTTTACTAAGAATGAGAATTTTTTTTTTTTTTTGTCAAGTCACTCTATCAACTTGGTGCATAGATTTTTCTTTCAATTCCATCGTTTTAAAATAGCAAGGATTTTAAACCCATGAAAAATAGAGGCACTGCCAGGGGCATTTTCCTTGGGAGCAAGTTTTTCAGATGAACAAACTGCACTTAGCAGAAACATTTCAAAGCAGGAGTTTGTTTTTTCTCGGGTTACATTTTTCTCCTGTCATGTGGCTCATGACAAAGCAATAAAAGGTTATAAGTGCGGGATTAGGAATAGGGTTGCTTTCACACGGGCTGTGGAGCTGGTGCCCCAAGCTAGTAAAATTCTGCTGTGACACGCGGATAATGAATCTGCTTTTTAATGTAGTCATTTTCCTAGAATTTCAATTTTGCAATATATTGATAATATTTAGCATTATTTTAAAGAAGTTGCTCAGCAAAATAACAACTTAAGATCTACTGCTTGATATTTTGATATATTTTTAACATTTAAAATTCTCGGACATTGGGCTAGGGAGATGCTCAGTGGTTAAAGGGGCTTGCTTGCATAACCTGTTAGCCTGAGTTCAGTTCCCCAATATCCACATAAAGTCAAATGCTCAAAGTGGTATATGTATCTAGAGTTTGTTTGGAGAGACAAGAGGCCCTGTCTTGCTCACACTCCCTCTTACACTCTCTCACTCTCAAATAAATAAATAAAAATAATATTAAAAAAATAAAAATAAATAAAATATCATGACCATTTCTATACAGCTGCAGGCTATGGCCTTTTGATAGGAGAAAATACCCAGCTTTGATTTAATGCTGTAAGTTCAAAAGGCATCTATTATAATTATTAATCCATATTAGTAAGTATATTATTAATTATATACTAATAGTCACTAATCTACACTAACAACTTGAGCCTTATTAAAAATAGAAAATTTCAGATTCTAATTTTTAATCCTTTTGCTTAAACAAATACTTCACTTACTTTGATTTTCATATACAATTTTACTAATTTGGCATATAAAATTATAAATTTTGGCATTAATATTCAAAAACCCAGACATGATTATCTTTTGGCTGAAGAAACCAAAGCAGTTCTAGGCACATGGAACAGAAAGGGATACAGTACAGGAGTTAGAGTTAAAGCAATGCTCTGCAACTTGTCTTTGCTCCTCCATGCCTCTTCCAAAAGATGTCCCTGGGGTAGTGATGGTTCCCTGGGGAGAATGGCATCTTAGGGAAGGAAGTCAGCACCTTCTGCGGGTGTCTTGAAATCGCAGTGTGTACACAGTTGACAAGAGCACAGCACGTTAGAATAGGATGTCACAGGAGTCCCGGAACGCATGCGTGGATAAGGGCAAGGTTTGGGAATTGACATGTTGGAGCAAGGCAGCGGGAGGATGGGCAGGGCTGGTGACTGCTTCCTGAAAGGAATTTCCATCAGCAAATATATGGAGAATACTGGGAGGAAAAAAAATCTCAAATCTTCTCAGTGAACTGTTGAGCCATTGAATTAATGCAGGCTGAATATTGAAATATCGGATATTGAAGGGCTGGACAGATGGCTCAGTGGTTAAAGGTGCTTTCTTACAAAACCTCATAGTTCAGGGATCAATTTCCCAGTACCCACATAAAGCCAAATTTACAAAGTGGCACATGCATCTGGAGTTCATTTGCAGAAACAGGAGGCCCTAACATGACTGTGTGTATTCATTCTCTCTCTCCCTCTCTTTCAAATAAATGAATAAATATTTAAAAACAAAGAAATATTGAAAATTTAAAATATTGGAGAAAAGTTTGTGTGCAGGTACGTATGCGTGTTCCTACATTAATTCACTTCATTCTGAATGTAGCACTGGGCTGTCCCAGCACTAAACATGACTCATCACAAAATAAATAAATAAATAAACAGGATGCTCAAAAACAGGCAGATTCCAGGTGTGTTAATGTAAAAGACACAGCTCTCACTTCAGAGATAAATAGAAGGTAGTTTATTCTGGAGCCAAATATGAGTGACCATGGCCCAGGAACACAGATTTAGATATAGGTTACCCCAACTCTGTGTTTCAATATGTTAACAGTTTCATGAAGGTTTTATAGTTAAAAAAACGAAAGAAAGTCATGAGTCAAGGCAGTTTTCAAATACACTGGCTGACCATCAGGCAGGCGGCTTATAGCAAAGCGGGGATCCTTCACCCTAGGCCTCAGATGCTATGGGATGACAGTCTTAGCCCTTGGTTGGAGGAAGCTGGGTGATCACACCTGATCAACTAACTGATCATCAGGATGTTAGTTCAGACACAGAGGTGGCCAATAAATGGCTATGAAGGGGCTAAATAAAGGTGGCCCAAGGTATTTTGGCTCTGACTTGCAATACTCTCTCTCTGATCACAGTTGTATCAGTCCTTTCGGCTCTATCTGAGGTACATGTAGCATTTTTGTGCCAGGGGAAGGGGGAAATTCAATTCACACAGGGCTGGATTTTGAAAAAAAAAAAAAAAGTAGATTAAGTAGATTATGTAACTATTTAGGTATGTCATGCAATATTCATAAAATGAAAGAATTTTGAGGCCTAATCAAAAGGACAGCAAAAAAAAACATGCTATATGAAGAGCTCCATTAGCCAAATCCATGGTGTTTATACATAAAAATGAATAGACAGTAACAAGTGTTAATCTAAGTTATGAAACAGAAATCCGTCTGGAGAGTGGGGTGAAGAAAACCCTGTCCTTCTAGCAATGTGAACTGTAACTGAGAAGATATGATGAGTTCTCATCATCGTCCCCCTTCAGACAAGAACTATCCAGAGAAATGCTAAAACTGGTGTGTGAAATCAGAAAGAGAAAGGGGATATGAACATAATTTCAAGT